>JAWWEA010000115.1:68641231-68651440 GCA_035222095.1 Andricus quercuspetiolicola | reverse complement strand
CTTCTTGGGTACTAAACAGCCCCGCTTCGTTCTCTACCCCGTCCAGCCTTGCTGCCTTAAACCTTCTCAATTTCCTTATCTGCTTCTCTATCTCATCGTCATTCAACTCCTCCCCCGCTGCCTCCCTCGTTCTTCTACTCACCTCATTCTTCTTACTTGACTTCGAGAAACGAATTATGTTCGTTATCGAATTGTTGGCATCAGTTGACAAGAATATCACATCTAAGGAGAATGAAAAGAAAGAGAGATATGAAGACGGTGCTCTTGGAGTTGCCAAGCATTCCCTGGTTAATAGCTTGAAAAGCATCCCAACGAGTCAACGAAATGCTAAGACACTTGCGGGAAAGATGCTGAAGGCGGTCGTCCTTGTGTCGCTCCTAAACTAAATACGCCCAATGGGCGTTCAAACCTAATTCTAATTCTTTAATGACACTGAGATTATTTTTAAAACATGGTGTAAATTCAATGCACTAAAAATGTAAAATATAAATGCTGTAAGCAAATTTAAAAACAAATGTGTACAATTTTTTATTTTCTACACATCTTTAGAACGAAGCACTTTATAAATTTTATTCTGTTGAGCAGTGTGGTATTAAAAAAGTAAGTTTCACATATCTTTTAAATATACATATTTAAAGAATATAGATCTTTAATTTTAGAAAATAATCCATTAAATTATGTTTATTTTATAAATGTGGGATATCTCAAGTCATCTATGTCAATCTCGAAATGAAGCATGAAGTTTAAAAAGCAGCCTTTCACAAAATTATATTATAACTAATAACTTTATTTAATAATTCACTTTCGAATTTGCCACTTAAGCTTTCCATTAATTGTTTTTCAAATTCGTCTTTTTAGCTATTTTCAACTGATTCGCAATTAGCATTTTCCATGGTGTCAACGATATGGTAAGCAGCACCACTTTCGACTAGTTCAAAACTCTTATACTCAAAATTCGACACAAATTTTATAACCTTTCGAAGCTAAATAATTTAGATGTATGAACTGGAAGCTTTTCACACTTTTCAGTGGAACAATTTAAAATTAAATTCCGTTAAGGCCATACAAGTGGTGGGTCACGTGATCAACCCAGTCCTGAAATCAATATTTTTTGCCCCATATTTAAAAATAAAAGTTAAAATAAAGCGAAAAAATTTTGGGAAAAGAGTAATAAATGTAAAAGAATAGTTTATAGAAAAGCAGAGAGTTGGGGGAAGAAAAAAGTTTATTATGAAAATAATAAATATCAACCGGTGCAATTGGGAATTATGGTAGAAGTTCTCTTCTCCGTCGGTAAAGAAGAAACCCAATGTAACTTCCACTTCCAGGTTTATTTTCTTGAAAAATATTTTTTTTTTAAATTTCCACGAAAGAAAACCAGACACATGTAGATTATTGCTTCCTCTTTTATTTCCCAAACTTTCAGAGCGATATCTTTTTTCGTTTGGAAATAAATTATGAAACAAAAATTGCGGACTAGATATAGGTCACGTGACTGCTGTCAGTGTTATGCAGCACGGTCGGTATGCAAATTTGCAGTTAAAAAAATACTTTTTACACAATTATAAATAATTAAGACCAGACCCATTTTCCTTAGTGCTTTCTATTTCATGTGCCAAAGTTCCAGCACGATTTGTCATTCCGTGTGGAAATAAGTTATGAAATAAAAATGACAATGTAACTTGCACGTTTATTTTCTTCAAAACTTTTTTTTTTTAATTTCCACAAAAGAAAACCAGACACATGTAGATATTGCCTCCTCTTTCGTTTCCCAAATTTTCAGAGCGATATCTTATTTCGTTTGTAAATAAGTTATGAAACAAGAATTGAGGATTAGCTAGGTCACGTGACCTTCCATTTACATGGCCTTAAGGAGTTTCAAAATGTTCTGTTGAAAACAGAGTGTTAAACGCTGCAGTATATAAAAATCGATCAAAATTCTTTGAGTCTTCTTAATTTATTGCACGAAATTTTTTTAAAATCCTAATACTAACATTTAATGTTCACGATTTTCTTCATGTGTTCTGAGAAAGGAATTTAAAATATTTTCTTTTCTTCACATCAACTTTTGAGAGTAAATATGATTTTAATTTTTAACTGTAGAATTGATTTATCTTTCGAGATCAGTTTCTCGGCTTCTAGCTACTTCTGTACTGTCGACGTCCTAAAAGTAAAAAAAAATTACTAAATGAAACCGATATCATCAAAAGGAGTTTCGTTGAAAGCGTCTTGTTTTTTTATTGTCTTAAATTTCTAAAGGTGATTCTTGAAAAATGGATTCAAACTTGTGAAAAATGGTAAAAATTTCATAATTTCAATAATGACATTCACAAATAAAACATAAATTCAGAGACAAATTTTTATTATGTAAAAACTAATTATTACTGGATCATCAAATTATGGAGTTTTTGAGAAAGCACAACTTGTAAATCACTCCCATCGCGTACATTTGAGCATAAATACATTTTTGGAAAAGCAGCTTTCTAAACATCTGTTAGTTTCTTAAATATAAAAGCATATGCGCGTCTATAGGAATTTTCAGCATACCATGTAAGAAGTAGTAGGATTAAAAAACTTAAAGGGAACCCCCGGTCAGGATTTTCGACTGGACTCTTCAGGTGTGCAAAATCACTCAACTTCAATGCCAACCTCTGACGATAGTAAATACAAAAGTACAGTACCCTCCAACTTATCGCGACAGTCTGGGACTGGGAATTCAAAAAAGTTAATGTCAAAATTTGACAATTAAGTAAAGAAGCAGGAGAGAATATTCAGAGGTTATTATACTAATTTTACATACGAATCCTAAAAAAATTAGTGTTTTTTTACAAGTGTTCTTTGAAAAAAAATTTAATATTTGCGAACTCTGGATAGGCATTTAAGTTTCTTTTCTTTTTCGGTCTAGAATTGCTAGCCATTTATGGATTAGGTACTCAAAATTAAAGAATTAATTAAGCATTAACCTCTTAAATAGGTTACATTGAATGTCAATATTAAAAAAAAAATATGTTTACGCGCGAGCAGCATTTTGTTTAATGCTTGCGCTTACATGTGTTGGCAGTGGCAGCAAAACAAGTAGGGGAAGTCGCGATATCTGGTAGTGCGATAAGTGGGAGGGTACTGTAATGAATGATAAACCGAATTTCGAGGCTCTAATATACTTAACTTTCAAAACTGAGGTAATATTTCATAACAAATTATATTATTTATTACGATTTGAAATTTCAAAATAATTTTAAAATTTATTAAATGCTGAACAGCATGATCATTCAAATGTTGTAAAATTTAACAATTTCAAATTGAAAACCTAGGGAATTGAGCCGGTTCCCATTTTAAACAATAAAAATTAATTAAATATTTAAGCGTTCTAAATATAATATTTAAAAATATTAAGCATTCAAAATTCTACAAATTTCAACTGTAAAATTTTAAACTGAAAGTTTTTTTAAAATTGAACCTTGATCAATTTGAAAACTTCTATTTTTAACATGAAAAATAAAAAATCATCCATATATTGATGTAAAATGGAGTGCTGCCCTTTACATGAAATAAAGACAAATACTACGCATCAAAGTATATTGTTCCTCAAACTTTGATTGTAATGCAAAAAGATGCTCCTGAAAGGTTATGATGATAAAGTTAGAGTCAAGATTCTTAAAGCATTTTGTAGCAAACTTAAATTCTAAAATATACAATTTTGATTGTAAATTTTTGTCTTTTTTGCTAAAAATAAAATTCTTTTAAAGCTCAAATTCACGGTCATTTCTAGATTAAAAATGCCCGATCTTTCAAATGTCCCTCTCCAGTAACTACCGTTTAAGTTTTTAATTTCATTTATTTGATGGGCACATTAATCGAGTGAGCTATGATGGACGTAGGAATACAATTTTTATTCTTATTCTATCATTCGTTATTTACTTCTTCCATTATTAAACTCCTAGTGCCTCACGCCAATGGGGCTCAATAGCGGGGTGTATAAGGTTCATGTAAAAATCCTACGTTAAATTATGTATTATTCGTAAGCAGCTTCATTCGCTTTATCAGCCAGGTCGTCCAAATTTATATCCAATATAATAAAATATTATTTTTTAAAACAAAATTTCGTAATTATTTTGCTGTATTTTTATTACAAGCTTGTACTTGGAATAATAAAATATATTATTTGCAAAAGTATTCATCTTGATGCTAAATAACAATATTGATATAATAAAAATAATTTAATATTTAGGCCCCACGCTTTTATTTTTAGTCACATTATTATTATATTGTTATTACGGCAAGCACCCTTTCAGAGAAAATTATTTTGTTTTTTTAAAAGTACATTTCAATGAAAGCATGTTTTGAAAATTCCTTTTCTAATTATACGTTTTCTGCTTTACAGCCTTTTGCAAATGCCTATGTTTAGGACGTCTGCTCTCTTATTTTGAGAACGCTGCAATCCAACAGAGGGGCGAACGACGCGCCAAACTTTTGGGACAACAGCAGACCTAGAACTCAGTAAAGGTCGACTTCGAATGCTGCGGCTGACCCTAAGCTGGCCGCACGGCAGGAGTTGTATGCGTCACTCAATGTACTGCTTATCATTAAATCTTATGGCAGCCTTTTCAATGCTGCGGCGGCAGGTATGCGACAGACAAGCCGGATGTCGCGACTGCTTCTAGTAGCAGACTAGACGCCCATCCGTGAGGGTTGTCTAGTTTCTTGAACAAGGGTTTTGTGGAAAATTTAATTTTGTGATCAAAATTATGGTCGATTCAAAGTTAGTGGAATTCGTGCGAAAGCATCTCTGCATATTTGTTGCAAAAAACCAATTCTACAATGATCTTAATATCAGACAAAGTACATACAACACAGTAAATCCCAGGGATATTATTTATCTGAAGCTGGATAAAAACATTGCAAACAATTGATAACTACAATTATCTAATGACGGTTAATTTTTATCTAACGCAAAATAATAATTATTTGCCGTCGGATAATTGTAGTTTTCATTTGTTTGCAGCGTTTTTATCCAACTTCAGATAAATAATATCTCTGGGATCTACTGTGAAGGTACATACATTACTACATAATGCATGATTACATACGCTCACTTATGAATAAATATGTGATAAATGTTCTACTTGAATATGAAACAAAACGTTCGCACAACGTAATCATATCATTATTTTATTACTGAAATTATCAGTAAGATTTTGCTGATTACATGTTACATACAAAGACTAATAAAATAATTACGTTGTGGGAACGTTTTGTTCAAAACTCAATTATTTAGTCAAAAATTCATCTGTTTTGTGAGAAATTAATCCTCTTGGTTCAAAATTCAACTATTTGGTCCAAAATTCATCCTCTTTTTGTATAAATTAAACCTTTTTGGTCAAAAATGCAAATATTTGGTTGAAAACTAATATGTTTTAGTTGAACATTCAAATTTTTAGTCGAATATTCGTCTTTTTTATTGAATTTAACTGTTCTTAATATAAAATTTAAATATTTTTTGGTAGAAATATTCACTATCACATTTTTCATGGAAAATTCATCTTTTCGGTTGAAAATAAATCTTCTTGGAAGAAAATTTATCTGTTTCAGTGAAAATTTAGGTATTTTATTAAAATTTCATTCTTTTGGTAGAAAATTAATTTTTTAGTGCAAAATACAACTGTTTGGTTGGAAATGAAGATGTTCAAATAATAATTTTAGTCTTTGTGCCATGGCTTGCAACAACGTATTGCCGCAGACGATGAAACTGTACTGATATAGTGGGTGCACTCGTCGCATTGGAAATCAAATATGCGGCTTTGGCCACAAGGACGGATTCGCAGGAATTCCGCAGTGTGGCCAGCTTGAGATCAGTCGCAGCATTCGAACTCCACCTTTAGGAATTGAAATCGCTTGAGGCATTTCAACACATGTGTCATACCGTCGCTACTATTTAATGGTCCCACGAGGTCGATGTCTACTTGGCGGAATCATGCTTCTGGAATAGAAAGTTGCCCGATCGGGGCTGAAGTTTGATGAATAGTTTTCGATTTTTGACAAGCAATGCAGGTCTAATCCCAAGAAGCATCTTGATTTAAACATTATTCAATGAAGGCTAAACGAATCCGTCATCAAATGACGAGTTGCACGAATTCCAGGATGTGAAAGACCATGCCGGTTGTTGAAAATCGTTCTTCGTAGTGAGTTTGCGGTGAAAGGTCTCGCTATCCCAGTTGAAACGTTAGCCCAAACTTTCAAGAAAGATGTTGTCGATGAAATTTGCTGCAGAATTAATTTCGTGTTAGTTTCCTTTTTTAAAATCTTTCGGAGCTCCTCGTTGTTTTCTTGTCCTCTTGTTAGGTCTTCCCATGTAAACGATGCTTGAGCACTTGAAATCAAACCCACCGTTTGTCAAGATAAAGTAGCAGCTACTATATTTTAAGAACCTTTGGTATAACGAATGTCAATGGTGAATTGTGGTATGTATCTTACTGACAATTTCCCACAGTAGTGTAGATTTATAAAAATTTTATTCGTTACAAGCCTGAAAAAAATGGCCTATTGTACAAGAAAATATCAAAAGAGTAAAACAGTTGTTTTGTGCGAAAGATTAATAACATTTAAAAAAATCAATTCTGTTGAGGGCTTTTGTTAATAAAAATAGTTATAAATAATAAGGACCAGGCATTGAACGCGCTCACCATGGTAGTTATACTGTTTACGGTGAAAGTAACGTTATAAAATAGGTCGTCGCGAATATCTTCAAAATTGTACTTTGTAGGGGAGCATAAATTTATAAAAAATATATTGTTTATAAAGCTGTGAATAAGTGAGTTTTAAAAATGTTACCTTAAATAATCGTAAGGAAAGTTGCCGAAAAGTTAACCACTTTAAGTCCCAGTCGTTTGCTACTTTTTTAAATCTTATGAGACTTCTTATAGAAACCATAAACAAAAAAGTACGCAAAATGTCGCGCCTTTCCCAAACTACAAATGGCACCTGTCCCAAACTATAAATTTAAAATGAAAAATTGCTAAATTATATTAACATCATTTTTTAATATTTGAGATTAACAGATATTATAATTTATATTGAGTTGAAAACGATAATATTCAAGAAGTGACTTCAATATTTTGGAGTAAAGTATTTAAAAACTCACTTCAAAGTTTGTCCCATGAGTTGTTCGTCCCTACATCCGAAGGTGCTATTTTAGGTGAAAACTAAAAAGTAATTATGGAAACTATTCAAAATATGCATTAAAATTGTTAATTTTATACGTACGCAGATTCTTGTATAGTTCAAAATCGATTTATCAACGTTGATTCTAAATACTAATAAATAATTACACTATTTTTGCACAATACTTTTTATAAAATGTCAGGTCATCGTCCATAATAATGCATCCTTCTATAAAATGAGGGGATGTTGTTCTGTATATATTTTTATAAGATTTTTGAATATTTTTTAAAAGTTTTATGGCCGTATGTCACGTCACCCAGCCGACTGTTTGTAAATTGGATGACAAAATGTTCAAAACAATATTCCGGCTTATATTTTCAACTGAATTCAAAGTTTTTTTTAACGGTAGCTAAATAAATTCTTCAGAGATCTGTGAGGACCGATTAAAAAAAATTGATAAATTTTTTTTATTCAAGTATAAACTTTGCAAAAATTCAAATTTTTAAGTTTCCGATGCATACAAAATGCATCAATTGTTCAGTTTGAGTAACATTAATATGTAATCGATAAAGGCAGATGCGCGAAACACTGAGAGTTTATAATAAGTGAATAATTTGTTATTAACAACTGTATTGTTATAAATAGAAGTATGAAATTTTGTAATTATTTTGAATATTTTTAAATTGAGTTTTCTCTATAATCTAAGTTGAAGTAATGGTACAAGCATTATAAAAATTAATAGAAGTATATTTTTCATTCCTATAAATAGGGAGCGGACTAGATAAGGTATGAATTTGGCTACAAATCGTCTGCGAAGGGAAAACCACTGCGAGCAGAAGTATTTGAATTTACAGAATGAAATTTACACTGTTTCTAGTGTGTATGTCTAGACAGTGTGAAGTTGGTTTTGTTATTTAAATATTCATGCTTGCAGTGGTTATCCTTTCGTAGACGATTTGTATCCAAAATCATGCCTTATCTAGTCCCCTCCCTACTTATAAACAAATAATATAAACAAATGCAGAGTTTAATCAATTTTTGAAAGTTTGAGGTACTTTTCTGTGGAAAATTGTTTCACTTTGTTTGCCAGTGATATTCCGAAAATCTTGTATGGCAGAATTTGAAGTATTTTTTTAAATCCTTGACTCCAAAATATTGAACCCTCTTCTTGCATTTTATTGTTTTGAACTCAATATAAGTTATATTATTTGTCAATATCAAACATTAAAAAATGTTGTTAATATAATGTAGTAATTTTTCATTTGGAATTTGTAGCTTGGGACAGGTGGGAGATAAGACATTTTACGCATTTTTTTGTTTATATTTTCTAAACGAAGTCTCATAAGATTAAGAAAAGTGTCAAATAACCTTTTTTAAATTCCCGCACGCAATAAGTGACGAAGGTGTAACAGTACGTGAATTTATAGTAATTACAAAAAAGTGAAAACGGTTGATGAAAATTGGTTAATATTTGCAGTAATAATGAAAATCTTATGAATTTCGAGCCTTCACAGTATTTAAGAATGCAAGGCAAACATTCAGGGGAGGCGTAATCAGCACAGATGCTAATACATGGAAAACTGACTGAAAAGATATTGACTATTTCCCTAATCTGAATATTTAAAGGGCGTACTTCGGAAAGGATCCAAACACCATTTTTACAATGTTTTAGGAGAGACAAAAAACTTTCTCAAAAATCCACCACCGCAGGGTCCCACTGGGAACAACTGCCATTAATGAAAATAACACTGGCTACCAATATAACTGCGCCAAATCACACCTATGGCCACGTCCCACAACCGTGGGATGGGTTGTTAAAGGACACGAGGAAATCACAACGACAGGCCGGCGAAACCCCTGTGTGTCTTGAGGACACGGAGTGCCTTAGGATGACAGCCTTCTGCACCCATCTCTTAATTACCTCGGCATGTTTTTTGCACGCGGGTGTGGCTTTGAAGTTACGAACCAGTGATCGTTTCGCATCTACGAGAGCACCGATCACAAGGCTAATTATTTTAACTGAATATTTTGGTTATAGTCGCTGCAGCTCATATTTAAGGTCTTGATACCTCCCCTTCTTTTCCTTCTCCTTGGCAATGATGTTGCAGTCGACCGGAGCCAAGAATTCGATCAGGAATATAGTTCGTTTCTCGAAGTCCTGTAGAAAGGTGTCAGACCTCGAGTGTGTCATGGAGACTGCTGTCCGAAAATCGTAGTTCCAGAAAATTTGGCACTTCTCGTTTTGAACAATTGACCCTATCTTCCTCGGAGGGTTCGGCAGGACGGGTCATAGACAGTACTGTAAGCTATTGGTGGAAGTTTTCAAGCTCTGCTTTCTTTGCTTGGGCTTTTAGGAGTGAGGCATCTAAATAGAGTAATGCACTTTTCCCACATCTGGTGTTAAACTTCAGGCCAAGGGTCTCAGTCGCCTGCTCCGATTTTTTTGTAACTTTGCCGACGAGTAGGGGGCATTGAGTTAATAAATATACGATAAACAATTTTGGCGGAAAATCATACTTAGAGGTAGAAAACACCCCTTGTTTCTATAAAGCTGTAAAAATATTTAAACCTTTTTTTTGCTTGCAACAAATTCTACTCGTCTACTTACTTTCAAATAGTGTTGATAAACCTTAGTTCATAGAAACATTTGAGAAAATTATGCTGCCCAACCCCTAAACATCTTAAAAACCGCCCCCAAATATTTTCCGAGCGAAGTACATTTTTTTAGTTTCAAAAATTTCTTCCAAAATAAACTCGCGAAACGTTTGATTATGTCTTCAAAGTTTTCAAAAAGCTGGAGAACTTGCATATGCAATACGAAATTTTCAAAAGCATGTCAAATATTTAATTTTCAATATTTTTTAATAATCCTAGCTCCGGCGATAACCGTTAACTCACAGATTAAAATGCCGTTTGAATTTATGATTTAAGAAAAGCAGAACTTCCAAAATCGTGGGTGCCATGTATGAGCCTTTTTTCGAGATAGGTGACTGAACAGCGTCATAGATTGTAATTGAGCGATGACTTCGATCTGACAAAATTTTGATATAC
>JAWWEA010000115.1:68475896-68487153 GCA_035222095.1 Andricus quercuspetiolicola | reverse complement strand
GAGATGGTTTTGGCTTTATGTAAAAAACGACTTAGTCGGTTTTCATAAAATCTCCACGTTTTGAGGCCCCCTGAGTTAGAAAAAATGGTTTTCACAAAGGTGTCTGTCTGTCTGTCTGTAGTCTGTAGTATCGTGTAGGCACGATAACTTTCGAAAGATTACTTAGATTGGATTGTGTTTTGACATACTTTCTTATGGCCTAAAAAGAAAGAACGAGTTCGTCAACCACCTATTTTGGATGAAAATTCCGAAAGTTAGAGCATTTTCTAAATTTCCGACAACACTTTTTTCAAAAATGAAAGCTCTATGTACGGCCATTTGTGAAACTTTGAAATTTTAGCAATTAATCTCTACAACTTTTTTCAATAGGAAGAAAATTGTCAGAGGCATAGCATTTTCAAAATTAAAAAAAATGGATCGAAAACGTACATTTTTAGAAAAACAACGTACGATATGATAAAAAGTCCAGAGACGAAAAAAGTTACTTGTTGAAAGCCCTACAAGACTCTTATAACAACTTTTTAAATTTCCTTCAAAAATCTAAAATTTAAATTTTAGCACCACAAAATGTAATGAAAAATTTCCATTTCACGGTCAAACTGCGCAAGACACGATAAAAGATGATTTGACAAAAATTATCCATCCAAAAAAGGTCTACAAATTTGTTATGAACTATTTTTTCATAGGACGCTTTGTTTTTGTTTTAATCTTGAAAAATGACGGGAAATAAACAAAAAAAAACATATTTTTACATTCTCATCCTAATGAGAAGGTATTAGTTTCATGTAAAAAATGACTTTTTCAGAGCCTAAAAAGAAAGAAAGAGTTCGCTAATAAACTATTTTGGATGAAAATTCAAAAAATTAGAGCTTTTTCAATATTTTTCAAACGATTTTTTTCAAGATTTGAAAATTCTATGGATGGCTGTTTATTGTACTTGAAAACTTGAACAATTTATCTCAATGACTTTTTTGGATAAAAAGAAAATTACTATAGTTATAGCATGTTCAAAATCCAGAAAAACGAACGAAAATTAACACTTTCAGCCAAACGACGCGCAATATGAAAAAAGTCCAGAAAATAGAAACGTTGGTTTTTTAAATTCCCACAGGATTGTCGCAACAAATTTTTTAATTTTTTTGAATAATCTAAGATTCAAATATTGATTAGACAAAAAATAATGAAAAATCAAAAATTCCATTTTGCGGTTAGACTATACCAGATATGAAAAATGATGAATAGAAAAAAGTTTCTCATCCAAAAAGGAGCTACAAATGTTTCATTAATAATTTTTTGATATGACGTGTAGTTTTTGTTTGAAACATAAGAAATCACATTAAAAATTTAAAAATTAAATTTTTCGCAAAACGACATAAGGTATGAAAAAAAATTAAAGAAAAGGAAATGTTCAAATAAAATGAATCTACAAATTTGTTATTATAAATTTTTAGATAGGACCAGTATATTTTCTTTTAATCGTAAAAATAAGATTAAAAATAAAAAAGTTAAATTTTTGGATGAACGACACAAGAGACGAAAAAAAATGAAGAGAAAAAAGTTGTTCAACCAAAAAAGATCTACAAATTTGTCATGAACTCTTGTTACAAAAATATATTAAAAATAAAAATAAAATTTTTTTGGAAAAAGGACACAAGCTACAATAACATTTTATTTAACAACATTTTTCGCCTAAATTATATCTACAAATTTGCTTGAACCGCTTTGAACTGGGATGCGTATTTTTATTTTAAATCGTAAAGAATAACATTAAAAGTAAAGAAATCTTTATGGAAAAACGACATAAGTTGTAATAAAATGCTGAATAACAACAGTTTTCTTTACACGATGCGTACTTTTTTAAATTATAAAAACAAGACAAAGAAAATACGTATGTTTCAATAGCTGTGCATATTATGAATTGTAATAATATAAATTCCTTGAAATGATACGTTTTTCAGGGTAGCTGCGAATAAAGAAAATAAAGAGCAAATATTAAAGTAATCACGAAAAACAAAATTTGTACATTGTTTTGCGATATATGAATAAACAGTACGAGACCGAGGGATAAAAATAAATTTAATATACATTTTCTATAATAGTGTTGAACATAATGTAGAAAAGTTCACATTTTGGACAAAATCGAGTGCGGAGCACAAGATGCGTGATAAGAATTTGTTCGTTAAAGCCGAAGGAGATTTAACAAAAAAGAATTCACAATTACCAAATGACAGTTGTCGATGCTTTGACCTTTAATTTTAAAAGGTCTGTGCACAAATGTGGGGGAAATACAAAGACCGAGCGCGCAGCTCGAGGTAAATATATTATCGAGCGCGAAGCGCTAGAACCAACAGTCGCGCGCCTTAGGCGAGCTCAAACTTGTGAGCAAAGCGAGCCGCGTGCAGAGCGCGCGATGAGAACGTTCCCGCCCAGCGGGCAGATTTTTAAAAGTTGTTTTAAATCAAATAAAGTTTTATTGTGTTTGACTAGTATCAAGTATCCTCCGGAACAATGCTACGAGTATCTTGTGAATAGAGAATGTTTGCTTTTTGTAGATGGATTCCTGTAGAAAGTAATTATAGTTATTTTCCCTGATTTCAGTTCAGAATTTAGGATTATAAACATAGCTTCTTTATATTATTTTACAAAATAAAACCAAGCATTCCTTGTTTAAGGAAAAAGCTAGAAAAACAGAAAATGTTTTAATTCAATAAAATTCATTTCATTTGAGGAGCAGTCTTCCGGTTAATCATAATTCCGTCTATAATCATGAGTTATCCTGATAAAATTGAATTATGTTTAATTAGGCAAATTATTTGCAAATTTAACGGATCTTATTGAATCAATTAATTTTTCCAGCTTCAGCATTTTCTCGCATAAATGGGATATTTTATTATAATATTTTCTTAAAAAGATATTGTTACCGATTTCTTCTTTCATCCTTACCCTTCTAACGTCGAGTCATATTGCTTCAATGAGTGAAAGCTTTTCATACCTTTTGCAAGCAAATTTAGTCGCTGTCCCGATCTTAAATTGAGAACTTGTCTCGTCGTCTCGTTAGACAAGTTCAAAATAATTGTGTATCAGTTTTATAAATGATTTAAGCACAGACAAACTTAATTTTTAGAGCAATTGTGTTATCATTAAAATAATTCAGTTTTATTATTTATTCTCAGTGACCTGTCCTTTATTGTATTTGTCGTCAAGAAGGTATATACATTGCATCTTTTTTTCAATATAGACTTCTATCGCTCGCGAATATTTTTTGGTTCTTTAAAAACCGAACAAAGTGAATCGCAACTTCTGGGAAGTTCGCGGGTGCAACTACCATGTGTGCATCATGATATAATGATATCAAGACAATTTTTTACTTAGTGAAACCTCTCGGGATTATTTGGCGTGACAAAAGAGAATTATTATGAGTTGCCTAGTAAAGTTCAAAGTGCACAGGAATAACAAAGCTTCATCCAAATCATGTATGTAGCGAGGAAACCTGAAGGGAGTGACGTATATTTAATTCTTATCCTTTTTTTTTTGGTTTCGGCAGTTTGTTCTCAACAATTGTGTAATGCTTCGTGTCAGTGTACGTAATTTCTTGGCACGCGTATATCGTTGGCAGCCGCTTACTGTTTACACCTGCCAATCACACGGGACGATTCGTGTTTTGAGTGAAATTTATGCAATGCTCTCGGTAATTAACTTTACTCATATTTCGCAATGATGGTGATGACTAATAGAATTAATTAATTACGTTCTTGCTTATTAATAAGCGCTTTCGAGTCGGACATTTCGATTATATCACCTACCTCTTTTATTTTTTAACTATGATTAGCAGCGATTCATATTAGTGTATTAATCTCTAGTCAACAAATACACTTCGCGAAATTGCAATAATCGACTTTCGAAAGACGATTCAAACATTTTATTACCTGTGACAACATTGAGATATTTCGTTTAAACGGTTCAACTAATTTAATTATTTGTCGTGTCAGTATAAAGTTTGGTCTTCAAAATGTCTAAAACACTAGCTGAGCTGTGCCTTTTCGAGCAAGTGAAACTTGCTAGTCGAATAAAAAATTTGTTCCAATTCGTTCCTACAGTACAAACACGCGGTATACTCCGGTCAAGATGAGAGGTGCTCGAAGCAAATTACTTAAAGTTCCAGCATCAGCATGTTGGGTTATTGAAATCACCTTTAGAGGGAGAAGTCACATATTTTAAGGATGACATCTTCATCCAAACAGAAGAATGGTATCAAGTTGCTAAGGGAAAATTCGTCGATGCAATTTTGCCTCCGTGCAGGCATCTAAGTCTTTAATTAACGTTAATCAGCATGTTTCATCATTTTCTGCAAGTTCGTTTCCAAAAATTACCTTACCAACTTTCTCTGGGAATTATACCAAGTGGTCGAATTTTTTGGACTTGTTTAAATCACTAATTGCTGTAAATATAGAAATCGCGGATGTTGTCAAATCACATCATTTAAAGACAAATTTAACAGGAAAGCCGGCTCAGCTCCTTAAAAACATTCCGGTTACAAACGAAAATGATAAGCGTGCGCGGGATTTGTTAGTAAAACGCTACGAGAATAAAAGGATATTGATAAATTCTCACTTGTCTATTCTCTTTTCGTTAGAGCCTTTAAAGTCGGAATCAGCTTCGAATTTGAAGGATCTTTTTAACAGTGCTGAAGAAAATTTAGAGGCTCTCAAGACGCTTAAATGTCCAGTCGACCATCTGTCACATTTCTTAGTTTTTCATCTAACCAACTTACTGGACTCGCAAACTTGACGTGACTGGGAGACATCACTAGATGATACGACAGAGTCTCCTTCTTATGATTCGTTGCACACATTTCTTGAGGGCAAGGTTCGCACAATGGAGATTTTTGAAGGGAATACAATTAACTTAAAGGATTCTCCGAATTCAAAGTCGAATGACAAATCGCAGGCACTAAAGTATGGTAAAGAAAGCCGCGGGTCGAGCAAGAGCTTTGCATCATCATCCCACCTCTCAACAGATCACACTCAGAATTCTCATCAAGTTAGAAAATGTTTCGGCTGTGGGCAAGCACACTTCTTGATGTATTACGTTCAATTTAGAGCAATAAATGCAATACAAGGAAAAGATTTAGCGGGTAAAAGCAAACTATGCCTTGAATTTCAGCGTCAGCATTCAACAAGCGAATGTCCTTCATCAAAAACGTGTCGATAATGTGATCAGAAACATCACACCTTGCTTCATTAAGATGCGACGATATCGAACATCACTCATCAGTCACTTGCAACTCAAGGAGAAGATTGTACATTGCCTGGCGTTCATCATCTCAGCATTCATAATGTGACTCGACCTAGAGCAAAAGGTCTATTACCTTCAGCTATTATCAAGTTCAAGTCAGTTAGTGGTGCTTCAGTGTTTGTGCGTGCACTTCTTGATCAAGGTTCTGAAGCGTCTCTCAACTGAAGAGCCTTCTTCGGTACCATGAATGCATGTTTCTGTGCAAAACACCGTAGCCTTTAATCTTCAAACGTTTTTGAAGGAATAAGAGATTCCATCGAAGTCCATACTGACATATGAAGAACAGGAGTGTGAGGATTTCTTCGCATCAGCTAATTCGCGCACTCCTGAAAGACATTAGGACCTCTTCCGATAAAGCAAGACATTTCATCATTCGGCAGTTCATTTCGGCCAACCTTCCGGATGCTTCAGCGCATGGAACGTCGCCTCGTGAGCATCGCTCCTTTCTTAAGGGCCTATCAGGAATTTTTAAGGGAATACGAAAGTCTTGGTCACATAGTGCCTGACACTGAGTCTTCTATTCGTCGTGACTCTTCTTGTCCCTTCCAGCTTCCACATTATAGGTTGTTGCGTGAATCAAGCGCTACTACTAAGTTGACAGTTGTCTTCAATGGATCTCAGAAGACTGAAGCTGTAGTTTCGCTCAATGAATGCTTGCACACTGGAGCTACACTTCTCTCAATTCTAGTTGACATTTTGCTTCGTTGCAGGTGTTTTCGTATAGCTCTCTGTGCTGACCTAGAAAAAATGTACCGAGAAATTCAGGTACACAGAAACGAACAGGATTTTCAACTTATTCTGTGGAGAGACTCGCCGAATGATGCAGTGTAAACGTTTCGTCTCACGACGGTTACTTACGGTTTGTCTTGTACTCCGTTTATCGCACTTCGTTGCATTCAACGACTCGCCCTTTATGGGGGTGAAAATTATTCAAAAGGAGCAGAAAACTTGCATGGAGGGACTTGCGTGGACGACGTAATCACAGGTGCAGATAACTTCGAGGAGGCAATTTCTTTACAGAATCAATTACATCAACTTTTCACAGCGGGCGGCTTTCCACTTCGCAAGTGAACGTCAAGTGATTCTGATCTACTAGAGAAAATTCCAAATGAACTTCGGGCTTCACCTCAGCCTCTGTCTTCGTAATTCCAGCAATCGTTTCATATGCTGAGCCCCTCTTGGAACCTTCAACGAGATGTGATAACTTTCGAAGTCCAGTTACCAACCTGTCCAGAAGGCATCACTAAGCGTACCGTATTGAGTCAGATAGCTCAGCTGTTCGATTTACTAGGATGGTTGAGTCCAGTTGTAATAACAGCTAAGATCCTTATTCAGACTCTCTGCTTTTAAAGATCTCCTAGAAAGATCCTTTTCCGAACGAGGTTCGCCAACGCTGGCTTGCGTATCGAGACGACCTTCGTGACATATCCTCAATTGAAGTACCACATTGGATAAAATTCAGTTAATCTTCTGGTTCCTGTAAATTGCATGGATTCTCTGACGCTTCGTAAAGAGCCTTCGCTGCAGCAGTTCATCTTCTTGCGACCTCTGATTCCGATACAAAGTCAGTTTCGCTATTGATTTTGAAAACTAAGGTCGCTCCCTTAAAACAGATATCGCTACCACGCCTAGAACTGTGTGGAGCAGTTCTTCTCGTTTGACTTATGCATCACGTTCAGCAAACACTTTCGTTGGATGTTCCCATTCATTTATGGTGCCATTCAACAGTAACGTTGGCTTGGATTCATGGACATGCCACAAAATGGAAGACCTTCATATCAAATAGAGTTTTCGAAATCCAAAGAACACTACCATCAGCAATTTGGCATCCCGTTTAATCATCAAGTAACCCTGCTGATTGTGCTTCAAGAGGTCTCTCTATCGAGAAGCTATCATCATTTTCTCTTCGGTGGCAAGGCCCGAATTGGTTGCTGTTTCCAGATCTATGGACACGAATTCCATCATCAGATAATCCTGAAGTGGACTTAGAAGAGCGAACATTAAAAGTTCATACGTCTAACTGTGTTCCAATGTCCTGGTTAGAATGATTCATCCAACATTATTTTCAGCAATTCTGTTCGAAATCATTATTTCTTTCACCTTCAGAACTCAAGAAAGCTCGCCTAGATTGGATTCGACACGAACAGTAATTCGATTTTGAAGCAGACATCAAGGCATAAGGAAGGTCATTTCCTTCCAAAAGCAATTTAGGTCGTTGAATACCTTATTTAGATTCCCAACAACTGCTTCATGTAGGACGTAGGTTGAAAAATTCAGCTTTGGATCCTGATGAGAAACATTCTCTTATTCTCAGTTCTGAATCAAAGCTGACAAATCATCTTATTGGTCATCAGGATCGACGCTGTCTTCATGTTGGTGTTCAGCTCACTCTCGGAACTTTGAGGCAAACATACTGGACTCCACCTGGTCGATCGGTCATGAGGGCCTTTATTCATCGATGTTTACCATGCCTACGACATCGAGCTGCAAAGTTTCAACAATTGATGGCAGACCTTCCAGCAATTCGCTCTACTCCGAGTCGACCGTTTCTACATACTGGCGTCGATTATGCTGGATCCGTTTACTTGCGAACAACTAAGGGTCTCGGTCATCGATCATATAAAGGATACATCGCAGTCTTTATTTGTTGTTCTACTCGAGCTGTCCATTTGGAAGCTGTCTCGGACTGTACGGCTGATATATTTCTAGCCTCTTACGACAGATTTATTTGTCGACGTAGAATTTGTGCTACCTTGACCAGCGATCAAGTTACAAACTTGGTTGGAGCAGACGTCAAACTTAGAGTGACGTTTTCAGTGCCTTCAAAGGAGTCAATCCTTTAGGCTTCGTGTCTCGCTTCGTATGACACAGAGTGGCGATTTAATCCACCATGTGCGCCACATTTTGAGGGAATCTGGGAAGCACAGTGAAGTGAGCGAAACACCACCTTCGGTGAGTTATCGGAGGCACTACCCTTACATACGAAGAAATGAGCACATTTCTGGTTCAAGTAGAGGCCTGTTTAAGTTCAAGACCTCTTCAACCCATGTGCGATGATCATGATGATCTTACGGCTCTTACTCCAATTCATTTTTTCATCGGGGAATCTCTCGACAGTATCCATGAGCTAAGTTACATTGATATTGCCTCCAATTGCTTATCTCGTTGTCAATTGTCACAACAAATGCGTCAGCATTTCTGGCAACGTTGGTCCTCAGATTACATGAAAGAGCTTCAACCTCTTTCAAAGTCGAGGGCTCCTGATCCATCACTTGAGGTTAGTGACCTCGCTTTTCCATGATGAAAATTCACCACTCACAAAATGGCCTTTAGGTCGTGCCGTTTAGCTTCATCTCGGATCTTATTGTCATGTGCGCGTTGTGTTTCTCCGCACTGCAACTGGCTTGTTTGGGCTCCCTATAGCAAAATTGTGTCTTTTACCAAGGGCGAAGGAAAATGCTTAGATCTCGTCTCAAAGTGTCGTGTACTTTATTTTTAGTTGTGTTAGTTGAATGTTTTAATTTATTAATTTCTGTCTTGTTCTGTTAATGACAGTTTTAACTATTTATTTGTCAAATCGTCGTTGGAAATTCGTAATCATTTTTATTCTTAAAATTTTTTATTTTTAATAGTCATTATCAAATTATTATTATGTTTTGGAATGAACTGTGTGAATCTTTTTAAATTTTGTCCCAGCAAAGCGCGCGGAATGTTCGGAATTGACTGATATAATTAATTAAGGACATCGTTTTATTTTAATTTCACTCATTTAACATGTATTTTTCATTTAGACTTCAATTTTATATGTTTACATTCTATTGGAATTCCAATTTTAAAGTGTTATCGATTTGTTCTTTCATCCTTATTTTTTTAGCGCTGAGACATATTTCTTCAATGAGTAAAAGCTTTTTGTACCTTTTGCAAGCAAATTTAGTCGTCGTTTTATTAACATCAAATATTTCAGTTTTATTATTTATTCTCAGTGACCTTTCCTTTATTGTATTTGTCGTAAAGAAGGCTTATAAATATTGCATCTTTTTTCCAACATAGACTTCCATCGCTCGCGAACAATAACAGAGTCTTTTGAATTTTTAAAAATCATTTCAGGCACCGGGAACAGAGTTGTCTATGTCCTCAAAAATAGAAAAAGTTTCTCAAAATTTTATAGTGTTCACGCAGGAGAAATAAATTTGTATACTCTGCCTGAGTGACATATGAAAGGGTGACGTGATAATTTTTTTTCCTAATAATCGATCGGCCGAAAGGGGGAAAATTTAGTACAAATCAATAAATTGAATCAACTGAAAATGTCTGTCTTCTTACAAGGCACCTAACGTAGGTATCCGCCTCGAATTTCATTCTTCTTGACCTACGTTGTAGTACTCAAAAGAGTAAGCGACATATATTTTTTCTTTCCTGCGGATATCCTATTTAGAGGAGTGGAACCGGCCCTCGAATATTTCACATGCAACAGAAGTAAGTGGAGTTTCTTTATAGAAATCCTAATTTTTTTGGAATATTATCACATGGAAAACTTTTCTAGTCATGTAGTACATAACATAGAATTGATATTTCAGAAGATGGTTGTTTCTCTAGTATGAATCACCCCTATGTTAATTTTTTACAGCACGAGTAGAAGTTATGAAACAAAATCTGAGAAGTTCTCGGCGATCACCGCTCTCGCGGTCGACGGCAGTAATCGCCGAGTGAAACTTGACATTTGGGGCTTGGACATTTTCAATCATATCTCGAGAACCCATAAAGATTTTTTAGGTTTTACTGGCTGAAATCAATGATAAGACTTCAACAACTAACTCGCTTGAACTTAAGATTTTGGCTACAACTTTCCTAGACCATGACACTAGTTGAAGGCGAGGTACAAAATTCAAGAATTTCTTTAATTTTTTTTAAACTTCTCACGCAGTATATTCTCTCCAAAAGGTCAAAAATATTACTATTAGGGTGCAACTGATGCCTAATTTAGTGAGCATTCTAACGATTTTTTTGAAAAAGTGTCTTGCTGCATTTTCGAACGAGTCATCACGATTCAAAGACAGTAGTGATTTTTAATAGTACTTTCGCTTATCGTACCGACAATTTCCGACGGAATTGTAGGGCCAAAAAGTATGTTAGTGCTAGATTTATGGAGTGGTCACTGTTCAAGAGTCGTAGAAGAAGCTACGCCTTACGGAAGATCTATCTTTCCAATGATTATACCGAAAGGGACGACAGGGCGAATTCAGACACTGGACGTTTTTGGATTCAAGGTTTGGAAAAATTATGTCAGACAGTTTTTCGACAGAGCTTTATTGTTGGATTATGACATAAGCCTAAACTTAGGAAACAATTTAATTAAATTACAATCACTGGAACATAATCAGTTAGCCTCACCGCGATATTACAAACTATTTCGATATTCGTGGTTCAAAAGCGGTCATGTATCTGAAAGACCTGACGAATTTGAAAACCCAGTAGACTTTGTGTGTAAAAAACCTTTTCAACCTTCATGTGAAGTCGATGGATGTTCAAAAGTTGCAGCAGTTACTTGCTCATGGTGTAAAAAGTCTTTGTGCTTTAAGCATTTCTTTCTGGACTACCACTTTTGTTCGAAGTATATCGGGTAAATGATATCAGCAAAAATATGCATTCTCGAGAGAAATATTTCAGACAAAAGTTTCAGGGTTTTGGACGAAGATCTGAATAGTGACCTTGAAGCTGACCTTGTCGTTGACCTTCAAGGTTATTTCAAGGTCAACCTTTATTTTTAAAATGGAAACCCCTATTTTTGACACAACCAATCGAAAGAACGCAAAATTTCAAGTTCAGATATGTATCAAGGTCATGCGACCCGAAGACCTTCGAGGTCATTCCCGAGTCGTGTAAACTCAAACAAGGTCTAGACGGCTGATCAGCGAAAATATGCGTTTTCGTGAGAAATCTTTCAGACAAAAGTTCCAGGGTT
>JAWWEA010000115.1:68413723-68430467 GCA_035222095.1 Andricus quercuspetiolicola | reverse complement strand
ATTTCAAATTGTTCATTCTTAAAGGCAGTAAAATGAAATTATTAGTTATAACCGTTATTTTTTAAACCTTCATATACTAAATTATTTGCATCAGCAGGAAATGGGTGGAATTGTTTTCTTTACAGTGAGTCAAGTTATTTAAGAAAAAGTTGATCTAAGTAAAAAAATGGACTTGCTGGCAAGCTTCAAATAAGCGACACAAATGTAAATTTGAAAATTCTTAAAATTTTGAATTGTAGATTTATACATAAAGGAGACTCAACAGTTCTATTTTTAAAATAGAAGCCTTCAAAATTGAACAATTTTAAAATGACTACTTTTCTCATATAAAATTCTGACTCGAAGCTTCATTATTTAATAACTCTCCAGTTGAGAAAAAATTCAAAAACTTCAAAAAGCCCCATAACAGCTAGAGAGAAATTTTTTCACAACTTAAGAATAAAATCAATATTTATATATTGATAGAAGACTATTTCGACAAAAAATAACGAACATGAAATATAATTTCTTTTATAAAGTCGTATACCACAAATGATAAGGCAAATTCGAGAAAACCTACCCGGTAAGAAGGCTAGCTTTAAAAAGGATTGAAAACTTTACTGAACCTGATGGTAACGTGGCAAATATTGAAGTTACATTTTAAATTGAATCCTTTTCTGTACCCAGCAGCGATAATATTTTTTTGAATACTTTAATTAGTTGTTGTGAGAAATAATTGTTAAGATTTTTATCATGATGTTTAAGAAAGAAGTCATATCGACATATCTTTCCATGAACCAACAACTTTTTTTGTACTCACATTTCAGAAATAAATCACTGATGAGAGCAGCTCTAATCTTCTTTTATTGGGATTGTAATTATGTTTATTCGCTGCCTAATCAAGGATTAAAAAAAAAAAGAACAGAAACTGTATTCTTAAGGATAGAAAATTTTCGAAACTTTTTAATGCAAGCCTTCTTACTAGATTAAGGTCTTAGATTTGAACATTGCGTTATGCGATGAAAATTTCAACATGCGCTTTCAATCCAGTTTATGCTACCTAAAGTTGTCGAAGCTGCACGTCGCAGTTATTTTTTACTGCAGTAATGTCGTTCTTGTCCTTGAGGAATACAATCTGTCCTCTCATCCAAAAATCCTAGATTCAGCATTATTTTGGGCATAAAAGCTCAATCACTTCCTGCACTCCTTTGGCTGTACTGCAATTATGAAACGGCGATTAATACACAACTCTTGCCCATAACCAAATATCATTTAAATGAATAAGGTAAAGCTAATACAATAAAATTGATTTTGCTATTCGAGACGATAGCAAATTTGGATTTTTTCTCACGGCTGACGCACTCAAATTTGGTTTTAAAAAGTAGAATTAAAAAGGAACGTTTGATTGACAATTCCATAATTGAAGGCCCTGAACATTTTGAAAATGCATTTTCAGATAATTCACATCTGTACTCAAAAATGTTAATTTTAATTTTCGAAAAAATATTGTAATATCTAAAATTAGTGCCTTTTAAAATTATTGGTTATGATACATACTTTCATTTTCACGAAATTGGATTCCTAATTCGTATTTACAAAAAATATGTTTGAATATAAGACAAATTCAAATTTGAGATTACTCATATTAAGTTTAGAATTTTAAACCAGGTTTGCTACAAAATTCCAATTTCACACTTTCCAGACATATTTCCTTGACTCTCACTTGACCAATTTCTAAATTCTTCTTTCAGGTCAATTTGGTAAGAATTCCGTGGATAAATAAGCGTGAAGTGTGTTAATTTCAAATATTTCAATATTGGCCTGATATGTCAGGAAAATCAGTATAAGCTCAATCTAAAAGAACTATCCATTCTGAAACATACCTACACAATAATTCAGCAAGAATGCAGCAGTGGAATAACAATTCTTCCTCTTTGACAGGGTATTTTCCATACTTTACGTTGAATCTCATCTATGGACCAGGAAAATTGCACCGCATTGGAAGGAACCACGATGTGGATATTTATAAGCCTCGAGTCAGGTTCGTCATACAACCTTTCCTTAGGTAACATTTTTTCCCCGATTACTCCAATTTCATTATTCTCGAACTGCACGAAGTTGCTAATTGTTGCGAAGGTTCCATCCTCCAGAAGAACACAGCAGTCTTTGCTATTATTGCAACCTATGGTGTATGACTTGCTTTTAAAGAATTTATACTGCTGCTTCAGGTTTGTGCAGTTCTCTGTCAATGGTCCATCATTGTGCGGTTGCTGTAAACTCGATTCAGGGACGAAACATGAATCTTCTTCAGCGGCTTCCATTTCTGCGTATCTTCGTGCTATTTGTTCGAGAGGTTTATCTCCTTTTCTTATCATGACTTTGATTGTCGACATGTGGTTTTCGAACCGAAAAGCACTAAAATTATCCAGTACTCCATATTTTTTCACTTCGCGACAGATATGCAACAGATTGTGTACATTGTGAGAGATGTACTCCTTGCCATAGATTTCAGAAAAATCTTTGACAAACTGTTGTAGCATTTCGTGTGCACAATCAATATTTGTCGGCGCGTGGAGGTGAGTTTCGCTTACTAAAATAGACACCGCTGTGTGTAAAAGTAAGAAATGTGCGTACATTTCAGGCGGCAGAATATTTTTCAGAACGACTGGTCCAGTGTACAGTAGGAAATTTCTAAACTCGGTAGCCTTCCAAAAGCCATATTCCATTAAGGATCGAGGCTTTCTTCCGAATTCACTTGGTGAACTGTAGCGCAGTATGAGTAATTTTTGCGAGATTTTATTGATATTTACAGCACTCAATCTTACTTTTAAAGGTCCCTTTATCCACAGACCAATCAACTTTTTCATTACGCCCAACAATATTAAATGCATATAATCTATTGGTACATAAGATATGCAGCCGAATCTAGGAATCGTTTTCAAAATTGATTCTCTTCCAGAGTCGAAATCATCGTACACGTTACTGGCAAATTCTTCATCGGTCTTCATTTGGAATGGTCCAATACCTGGAAAACAAATTCTTCCTCTTCGTTTTGCGTTTCTTCTTTTCACCTTCGATACAACATATTCTCCAGTTATAAGGCAGTTTGGACAGCTATCATATCCTGTGTGTCCTTTGAGGTTAAGGACAAACGATTTTGCTGGAGCGTCGCAAATTAAAGCTTCGAATGATACTTTAACATTTGTATCTTTCAATCCGTTCTTGCAACGTTCAATTACTTCCTCTACGAATAATTTTAAAAATTCATTGGCGTCATCTGGCTTTTTTTCCAAAGAAGGCTCCAACAGGATATACCTTTTCAGAATTTATAGCAGAACATAAAATAAGCCATAATCCTTCACCTCCAGACTTCGAAATCGGCAGTCCATCAATGTTACAAGTTAGTTGAACATGATCTAGTGTCTTGCCTTTTCGTCTGTTTTCTTTCATTATTCCTTTCACGGCTCTTTCCAGGACAAAATGGTAATACTCCCCACCGGCTATATTCAAAATTTTGGTGTGTCTGGGGGTGCCCAATAAAGTACGACCATCCAGTGGTAAATCAACGTGACTGATTGTTCTCAGAATGAACAGCAATGCAGTTAAGGCAACTAATGTAATACGAAACAAAAGTGCCCATTGACGTAATTTTTTCCTTAACGAGTTTCCTTCAGAAGTTTTGTCTTCTTGAATATTCTCATCAGTTTCATTTTCACCTACAGCGATCGACTCAGTACTTCCATCATCGCATGTCATCTGAATCTCATCTTGAAGTATCCTATTAATGACTTCATCATCTAAATAATACCCTGATTCCGTGCTGTCATCTTGGTTGCTGAGCGGCTCATCTTCAGACAGTGAGAATTCGCTGTTTACTTCCGAACATAAAAATTGTTCATCAGTGTATGAGTGTTCACTCATTTCGTCGCAATCTGATGAACTTGGAATACTTCCCACATTATATATGTCAACACTTCCTGTTCCACTGTGACTAGCAACGCTTGCATCGGAACTTACTAGGCTTCGCAATTCTCGAAGATCATCCTGTAGTCGCTTATCAACAATTCGGCGAATATGACGAGTTGAATATCCGCCTAATTGCGATGGCTTTCTGTCCATAACGTCTGATGGTTTCTTAAAATCCGACTGAAATAGATTTCATTATTTTATACGGTGAACAATTCTGAACAAAAACTATTTTTCTATGATATTTTTCAAAGATTTTATTGTAATAATTATTACAACTTTCCGAATTCTTCTCATGTGCATGCAATTGGATAGAACGAAAACAATTTCTGATATTGAAGTTTCCAATGTGAAACATTCTGTCAGGCATAACGAAAAGCACAATCTAAAATTATTTATGCTTTTAGTTTTAAAATATTGCAATGAAAAAACTTGGAACACTTTAAACTGGAATGCTTTAAAATTTAAATATTTTGTCACAATTGAGAATTGACGAATTTGTCTTTCAAAATATCAGTAGGGTCGATGGGGGTAAGTGTAATACGAAATTACAAAGTTATACTTTGATTAACGGGATTTCAATTATTTGAGAAAATTCTTGCTTAAAATTTTTCAAAAATTATCTTTGGATTTTCTGCTTTGATTTTTCCCCTTCCTCAATCGTTAAAAACTTGCGTGAAGAAATATTTTCAAGTTTCTATGGTAGTGTGTCAACGAATTCCAACTTTCCGTCATCCAAATTTTATAAGATATTATACTTTCGTAGCTGTTAATGTAACATCCACTAATTCTTATAATGTATATTTGCTTTCAACTTTTTGTCATTTATAAGAATATTGATAAAAATAAAAAGATAAAATTAGAATTTCCTATGAAGGGTCAGTGATATTGAAAAACTTACCTATTATAAATTGTATGATTTGCAAATGGATTTAAAAATTATTTGCCTATGTAAATGTATATATTGAATTTTGTTTACCAATTATTATTATGTACTTACATTTTTATTGCAAAAATGAGGTTCATTAACCCCTTCAACTAACATCGAACCTTCCACAATAAAAAAATAATAATAAAGAACAGATATCACACCCTGATTCTGGTTTTTAATTACCCTGTAATAATTTATTATTAGAAATAATAAAAATGTAAAATTTTCAACAACAAAATTCAATTTAATGAAAATGCAATGTCTTCCTTCATTTTAAAAAAAAATCAACAACAGGTGCTTTATGTAGGAAAAATTCAAATGAAAAGACCGGATGACATAATTATGAATTGAAGTTTTCTAAAAACATCTCCATTTCTTTAAAAATAATTGATAAAAGCACAACTAATGCCAGGCACTTGAAAGATTTTACTGATTCTTAATTTGAAAAGGTTTTATTTCTAATTCTAAGAATAAAATTATTTTGCAATAAGTATAAACCTAAATATAAACTGAAAACGTAATATTTTTTCCATTACATAAATTCAACCATGTATAATAATAATATTTAATATTATTAAAATATAATCTAGAATTTTCCAGATTTGATCTGAACTTGGTTCGGAGTCGGAAAATTCGATTTCGAACACATGCCGGTTTGAATCGAATTTTCCCGATTCGACTTGGACCGGTGGCGAAAAATTCCACTTTTGCATATAGCAAAAAGTCGGTTCTGGATCGAATCGAATTATTTTGGACGCCACTAGCATACAATTAAACATACGGATATATAACAGAATAAATTTAGAACATTTAAGGCTCAAAAAGAATCCTCTAAGCTGAATAACGAGGCACTGGGGAAGTTTCGAAATTGGAACTTCGAAAAACCGGTTTTTAGAGAAAAACATCAAATTTACCCACTTCCTGTCACTTCCGGGACATACGTATAATGTCGCCAGACAGAGCGTAGATTGAAGTATAATTTCCCATAGAAAATACAAAATCGATATTTTTATCCTTGTTTATAATAATGTTAGTATCTCCTAAGCTACAATCGAAAAAGTGACCCCTTTTCATATATAAAATTTTAATGCTTTCAAGCACCTTATTGATACCTTATTGATATTTTTTTTTGTTTGAACAACTCAAGTCAAAACGAAATATGATATCGAGTTGAAAATTTAGAAAAATTGTTGAAAATTTGGTGAGATAGATATCGGATAAGTACTGTTAGCAAATACATTTTTAAATCAGGAGAAGTATTTCTCTACTTTCGGGGAAAAAGTCAAAGTTCAACTCAACGATATTATAAGACAATATATAATTTCTTAGATGACTTGTAGAAATCATTTTTCCTAAAGTTTCACTGAATATCATATAAAAATAGGTATATTCTTGGTTAGAGGAATCAATATGAATCGTTTGTAAACACGCTCTAGTCGAGGATCAATACATAATGTTTACTTTTTTTTTAATTATATGAAAGTGGAGAAAATTCTTTAGGACTTTTAGTTTGAAGTGTACATATTAATTATACAGTTTGTCACATAAGAGTTAGGTTACGCCACTTTCACTGACTCAAACTGAGAAAATAAAGTTTAAATTTTTAATGATATTATTCCCTAATAAAATCTTGAAACTGTCAAATTTATCATAGAAATTATAAATAATATGAAATTTTTATGCAATTATTAATTATAATGTGGCAAAAATGAAAAAGCTATTTTGTACATGCCACAATACGGACCAAAAGTGATTTTCTGTACTAAAGTATTTTATTAAATACTTGAGCATTATAAATTATCAATAAATTATAGACTTTTCAGAAAGAATATTAATCCTACTTTGAATGTTATTCAGGAATTTGATGTTTTCAGTGTCACATAACCCCAAAGGATGATTTCCAAACTCAAAATAAAATTTGTGGCCCATCCTTTTTCTTGTATAAAAATCCCAGGCGGAAAAATTATATATAGTTTATACATAGTGTGAAATATTATATATAATTTTCATTTGTTTTATATAAAAATTGTAAAAAAACAAGTGAAAATCATGTATAATACTTCACACTGTATATACTTTTTCCGCCTGGGATCCGTTCTATGGACACAGCGCAAACTAATGCTGAAACTAAATAACATTGACTTTTTCAAGTAATAACTTTTGTGATTTGTAAACTGAATATCACAACAAAATGTATATTTAAACATTCTTTGACACGTTCTAAATACGAAAATACTATTTGCTCAAGATTTTTAAATAGAGTGTGCTTGGCTTATTAGTCTAACACAAATATGTTGATGTTCTTAACCTAAAAATTGTTAACATACACCACATATCATGCCAATCACGTCAATGTATGAAGACACTATAACTTTATCACTTTATAGTAAAATCTCTGCAAAAACCATATAGTAGAGCTCAGTCTTCACAGAACAGGGCCCAGGCTCATAATTTGATTTACATGCATATTTTGAAGCATTTATAATAAACAGGTTACACAATAATTTTGAAAATAAAATAAATAAAATATGGATTAACAGTCGTACCCGTGACAATCTGAACTCTGAAGCGTGGTCAAGGCACCAAGCGCACCCGAAATGTTTTTGAGGTTATTTTTCTTTCATATATTATATTCCATTAGAAACTAACGGTCAGATCTAAGAATAAGACACTTCATCACTTCATCTTCTCCGTAGCCATTTTCTATTGCTTTCCGAGCTGCGAGAATTCCCGACAATTCTGCTATGTCACGGAAAAACTTACGTAAGTGACTTTGCGATTTCGGTCTACTTTCTTATGCCTAGTTATGGTAAAGTCGACCTACACGACTATGTCACTGACGTAAATTTTTTCTTAACAAGGCAGAATTCTCGAAAACGGCAACAATCTGATTGGCTATTCTCTCGGCGGGAATAGCAGAATGATTTGAAAAAGTGTAAATACGCATGAGCAAACAACGAAACCTAATAATAGTCATACTAATAATAATAATAATAATAATAATAATAGTATTCCGCATGGCGTACAGTTCTTTGTCGTTCGTTCAGCGTTATCATTCAGAAGTTTTTCAATAACAATCGTTGTATTTATATCATATCGTCGTTATATGTAACAAAGTGATCCAGTGATACGAGAGCATATTTAATTACGAATTACAAAAACAGGTAAGAGTACTATTTTTACCATATTATTGAATTGTATGCATGTGCGGTACACCACGACGCTGGATAACAGAAATTGAAGCCGGGCGTCTAAAGATTTTAGAATATAATTTTTAAGCCTTAAAGCTTTGCGGCTTAAATTTCCATTTGAAGGACTTTCAATAGTACAGTTGTGAATTAAAAACGTTCAATCGTGAATAATCTGGTATTGAAGCATTAAAAGTTAGAGACAATGTCATACTTACCCGATTCCTACCTCACCGAAATATTTATGGAACAACTCACATCCACACAAAATGAGATACTGAGTTGAAAAATTTAGATATTTAAAAAAAGACACGTTTGTATGGGGATCAATTTTTAGAATTACGAAGAAAAAAATTATAAAATATATTTGTTCAATTCTAAACATTTAAGACTTTATAAACGTTCCATACTGCCTTTTATTTCATTTCACAAAATTTCAACAAAATGTTTAACAAAAGTTGTAAGTTAAACATTCAGAATCTTCTTCGTCTTTATTAAATTCCATAATAATAAATGTAAATCAATATTTGTAGCATGTCGGAACCTGATAACGATCCTCTCGCAATAAATATACCAGATTTCGCAGTGGTGGAATTCGATGAGGGGTACGAAGTAATACGTACAACCAGATAGAACTTGGAGTGACGATAATGGCGATCCGTGGCCCATTGAAAGGTCTTGTTGTTATGCCGGTAAGTTGATTCGTTGTTTAATTCTCACGTTTGTTTGTACAGTATAATTACTTTTCTTGATCAATGTTTGAAATTGAACCTGTTCTTTCTTAGGTCGTTACGACTTAGCTATGAAGAAATTGGAACTATACATGCAATTATCCGAGGTGGATAGCGATGACGCAGTGAATCTTGAAAGTCTGAAGAAAACCAGGCACATGCGTTGCGCCAAAAAATTTTCAGATGATGATTTGGGAAATGAGAGGTCCACTGAACCTAAGCCGGCTAAATTTCAAACGAAAACCCCCTTCATATCTGCTGCTGTCGCCCAACGAAAATCGAAGGAAACCAAAATACCAATAAAAGTGGAATCGAATTCAGAAAAACCACAACAACGATATCCTTTGAGTAAGTTTATTATCATCTATCTCAATAAAGTGCCGAATTTAGAAGTATTTCAAAATATTTCTAAGGAATTTAACAAGATTTCAAATTATTTCTGAGGATTTTGAGTGGTTTCACAAGATTTTTATTGATTTCTAAAAACTTGAAGGAATTTCAGAGGATTTCTAGGGATTGCAAAATATTTAAAAAGATTTCAATGTAAGTCTAAGGATTTCAAGTACATTTCGACAGGTTTAAAAAATCATGAGGCATTTAAAATAATTTCAAAAAAATTTGTGGGTTTCCACGGGTTTTCAAAACGTTAAAAGAGTGGCCAAACCCATATTTAATATTGAGGCATAAATATTGCAAGATAAACAAATATTTATTTATATTGTTTTTGAAGGATTTGTGGTTTTTTAAGTACAGTCGAACCTGGACTTAGCTCCCCTTGATTTACCGTTTCTGGGAGTTGTCGCCGCGTCGCAAACTTAGGGTGGGAGGGGTCGCGGAGACAAAAAGAAAAATCGTTACACGTCAATCAAGTGTGAAAAAACAGGAGCGTAACGATAAAGCCCTGTGCCTTAACGGCCTGGCTGGATAACTGCGATGACGTTGCGTCGCAGTTGACTCTCAAGCGGGAAGAGCACACACGTTTGCATACCGAATAAACATTAAGGCGAGCTCGCATCGATCAGTAGCCGGCTCCGATGCTTGAAGCCGATCGGAACGATCAGATTATTTCGTGCCATGATCCAACAAACTAATTTCGTGAAACCGAATGTGGCTGTTAAGTAAAGTACCTCTTTGACCTTGACAACAGCGCCACCCGACATGTGAACTCTTGTGTATCTCGAAGTTATTGCCGTTATTGGAGCAGTTTTAATGAAAAAGAGCAGTGAATATCAATTTGTTTTAATCAAAAATGTTATACTACGGTTTAAAATTAATTATTCACTAGAAAATTTCTTGTTAAGGCCATGTAATGAGTGGTTCATATAACCAGATTCCTACTTTACCGGCACTTTTTTATTTCCTAACTTATTTTCACACGAAGCGCCACATCGATTTAAAAATTTTGGGTACTAAATAAGAAGCACTAAGAAAGGTGGGCCTGGTCATAAAATTTTATAATTACAAAAAAGGGTTTTTTGTAAATAATTTTTTTTGCTTTTGTCATGAGTATTAAAATGTAGGACCAGACCCACCTTTCTTAGTGCTTCTCATTTATTATCCCAAATTTTCAACTCGATGTGGCTCTTCATGTGAAAATAAGTTAGGAAATAAAAAAAGTGTGAGTAAGGTAGGAATCCGGTCACGTAACCCACTCGTCACATGGCCTTAATATTCAATTGAAATTCAAATTCATTGTCTTAGTTCCAAATAGGTGGCGCTGTCAAAGCTACCCAAGCTATCTTCCCTCTACCAAAATCTCAAACTGTCAAGTGTTGACAAGTGTTTGGGAAAGTATTTTGTTGAAAAATAGTAATGTGTTTTTGGATTTTGCTGTCTTCGAATTCTTTGAGCAAGCGAGAGACAGAGGTGATCCAGTATTTGGACCGATTATTCAAGATAAAGCTCTGATATTAAACGAGATGCTCAACGGTCGGCAAACATTTGAAGTATGTAAGCAGGAAACACAATTATTTTAACGTGTAACAGAAAACTTTCTTCCTCATTTCCGTTAAATATTTAGTTTCCCTTCTCTTCGCATTAGAAAAAAAGATTTTCAAAATATTTTTTACTATTTTTCACTGTTTACGTCTGAGCACCTGAATTCACCGCGACCGTCAGTCCCAAAGCCAGCGGTAAGCCCAGGTTCGACTGTATTAGAAGTTATGATTAGAGTCTGTAATTCATTAAAAATACAAATTTTTGACTAATTTAGCCCTCTTCAGTGCAATATAACTTCCCAGATAGCACAAAAAATTCGGTGAAGATTTCCTGAAACTAGCAATGCAAGATTCGGAATATTGCACTGAAAGGTTAAGAAAGGTTTTTTCAACCCAGAAAATGTCCACTTGTCAAGTAATATTGCACGGAAATATTCAGGGCAGTTTGGAAGATTTATTTTATTTAATTCAAAGCACAGTAGTATTCTATGGCACCTCCCTTACGAAAAGTTATGACACGAAAAAAATGACAGGCCTGTCATTTTTTTTGTGTCATTTTTTCGCGACGACAGGAAAAATGACAGAAAAAATATGACAGGAAAAAATGACACGCAGAAAAAGACAGGCCGGTATTTGCTCTTACAGTTTGTGACGCTAATCAAAAAGTGACAACTGAAAGGTATTTGTAATACCGGATAATCATTCCGGTTGTAGCCTGACAAAAAAAATCGATTTCAATGGAAAATTTTTTCAGACTTTTGTAACTTTTCCTTGAAAAAAAATTCAAATGAGTTTCAAAATTATACTATCGGGAATCAGGGGCCCGGCGGGCCCCTCAGACCTTTGCAACTTTTTCTCTTACAAAAAAGCGCAAATCAAATTTCAAAATTATTTTAGCAGGATTTAGGGGCCCAGTGGGCCTCTCAGACTTTTGTCACTTTTTCTTTTACAAAAAAGGGTCAATTGAATTTAAAAATTATGCTATCAGGATTTAGGGGCCCAGTGGAGCCCTAATTCCTGATAGTATACTTTTTAAACTCCATTGACTTTTTTAAAAAGAAAAAATTACAAAAGTCTAAGGGTTCCACTGGGACCCTAAATCCTGATAACATGATTTTGAAATTTAATTGGCCCTTTTTTGTAAAAGAAAAACTTACAAAAGTCTGAGGGTCCCACTGGGCCCGTAATTCTGGATAGTATAATTTTGAAACAAAATTAACTTTTTTTCAAGAAAAAGTTACAAGGGGTCAACTAGGTCTCTAATTCCCGATAGTATAATTTTTAAATTCAATTGACGCTTTTTTTCAAAGAAAAAGTTACAAAAGCCTAAGGGGCCCACTAGGACCTCAAATCCTGATAGCGTAATTTCGAAATTCAATCGACGTTTTTTTTTTTTAATGAAAAAAATACAAAAGTCTGAGGGTCCCACTGGGCCCCGAGTTCCCGGTGGTATAATTTTGAAACTCAATAGATGCTTTGTCAGAAGAAAAAGTTACGAAAGCCTAAGGGGCCCACTGGGCCCCTCAATCCTGATAGCATAATTTTGAAATTTAATTGACGCTTTATTGTAAAAGAAAAAGTTACAAAAGTCTAAGGGTCCCACTGGGCCCCTAATTCCCGATAGTATAATTTTGAAACTCAATTGACTTTTTTTAAACCTAAATCCTGATAGCGTAATTTTGAAATTCAATTGACGCTTTTTTGTAAAAGAAAAAGTTACAAAAGTCTGAGGGGCCCAGTGGGTCCCTATTTCCCGATCGTATAATTTTGAAACTCAATTAACTTTTTGGTTTAAGAAAAAGTTACAAAAGTTTAAGGGGTCCACTGGGCCTCTAAATCCTGATAGCATAATTTTGAAATTCAATTGACGCTTTTTTGAAAAAGAAAAAGTTACAAAAGGCTGAGGGACCCACTGGGCCCCTAATTCCCAATGGTATAATTTTGAAACTCAATTCACTTTTTTTTCAAGAAAAAGTTACAAGGGGCCAACTAGGCCTCTAATTCCCGATAGTATAATTTTCGAAATTCAATTGACGCTTTTTTTCAAGGAAAAGTTACAAAAGCCTAGGGGGCCCACTGGGACCTTAAATCCTGATAGCGTAATTTTGAAATTCAATCGACGTTTTTCTTTAAAAAATAAGTTGCAAGAGCCTAAGGGCCCCTCTAAGGGCATCCTACATTTTCATTTTCAAAATTAGTAAAAAACATGAAGGAATAGTAAGGAGTAGCATCTCCGTCAACGAGAAGTGGTCTTGAAATCCTCGAAGAATTGCGAGAGAGAAAGACAAATGATGCAGTTACACGCGCAGCCATGAAATACTGAAATTCGGCTGCGCGCAAAACTGCACCCATAAGAGACGCAGATAGTAACTTTCGGATATTTTCAGTTCCACTTTCGTCTGCCTTTACGAATTAGAGATATCACTCTTTGCTATTCCTTCGTGGTAAAAAATAAGAAAAAGGACAATAAGTTCTTAATTCATCTTCGATACTTTCCACTGTTCTAATTTTCATTACCCATGAAAGTTATCGATATCAATTTGAAAATTAACCCCTTAGGTATATACTTGTCTGGTGATTCTGAAAGTTCACGTATGGGGCCAAACTGGTCCAGATCGATTTTTCAGTGAAATCTCTCAAAATATATGAACTTTTTCAGAAAAACCATAGAGATATTTTTGGTAGCTAATGTATCAAAATTTATGATATAATAAGTATGTATGTAGATATCCGAAAGAATTTTGAACTGCCAAAAAATCATTATTGAAAAATATAATTACACGTAAAAACTGACTTTCTATAGAAAAAATAAGGTTTCCACAGAAAAATGTGTAAAATATTAATATTTCAGTACAAAGAAAAGTTTTAGGGTTCTTCATGTAAAAAATACAACATTTTGGGGTCAAAGTGATTTCGTGTGCATTTGAAGTGTTAAATCTCTATACACGCTTGATTGAAAGTTTACATTGAGTCCTTCTGTTAATAGAAAATATCACAAACGAATTCAACAAGGAACATTGTGAAGAAAAAGGAAGTGATGGACAGGACTATAATGAAAATCATCCTTTGCGTAAGTTTCATATAATGAAGTATATTAATTTTACGTCTTCTTGTGTCTTGATTTTTATAATGTTAACATGCAATGTTTTCCTTATAATAACACGAAATATAATGGAATTTTGCGCCTAATAAGCCCAAGTTGAAGGAAAAATGTCAATTTAATAAAAAGATATTGCAAAAAATGTCCAATTTAGATGTTTTCTAAAAATTGGAATAACTCTGGAAATAATTAACATTTTCCAAAGTTCTTTGGCTCAAAATTTTTTTAGTTAATTCCACAGTTATTCTGTTCAAAAAATCAATATTTGACGTCTTTTGCAATATTTTTTTACTAAGGCACATTTTGAAAAGTCGACATCTCAAAAATAGGCGTGTAAATAATTTCCGCCAGAAGGGTACCTCGCCTTCAATATAAAAAATTTATTCATGCTGGATCGAAATGTAAGATTAATTTTTTTTTTCTGTAGAGGAAAACATCACAGACGATTTTGAAAGACAGCTCTCATATAATCAAAATAATCAAAACGGAAATAATGAAAACACATTGGCATCATCTTTTCCAAATTGTGATATCAATTTTAATGAAAAGAAGCAGTTCAGTCAGAAAAGAAAACTTCCTTCAAGGTTCGACGACTCTGAAGAAGACGTAGCAGATTGTAAATACAAACACTATTTAAAAAAATGTTTTTATTGTTTTTAACTACAAATTATGCATAAAGTCATGAAACTTTTTTCTTGCTCTGCAGTGGATCCGTCACAAATTTTAATGATCAAAAAAATGAACACAATGGGAGTTCTGCTGGAATCGCTATGTCGTGACCGTGAGAATAATAGAATTACAGGAGAATTGTCAGGTCGACTATCAATAATTTTTCAGAGCAAGGATTTAAAAATGTTTCCTGCAAATAGCAAAGAAGAAATCGGTAGCATTGAGGAAAAGATGTCAAGTAAAAAATTCTACGCAAAAGTGGTACAATTTATGAAATTTTATGTAATTCATAATAATATTCTGTCGACATTATCCATTTTTTGACACTGAATTTTGTGGCAGGTGTCAGCACTTTGTAAAATTGGAAAGCACGCCTCTATGAACATGACTGCTGCAAATTTACTGAAGCAAGTTCTAACATACGAAGGTGGACAGAAGTTTTCTTTCGAGGGAAGGTCACAAAAGAAATCCACGTTCAAAAATCTAAAGCTATATTCAGCTATAGAAAGTAAGTTCTTTATTGTTTGTGTAAGTTTAATGTTTAATGTTAATCCAAAAGATAATATCGATATTTTATTTCTGCAGATGCTATGGACATTCTTTACCCGGATGTAACTGCTGTCATGGTTAAGAAATGCGTCGGTGAATGGTTAAGCCAATGCAAAAATCGCCAAACACGGAAACTGTGAGAATAATAGTTTTTCTGCAGCAATCAGCTTTAAAAAACGTACTATTTAATTAATTTAAATCGCTTGTGTTTCAGGGGCAAAGAAAATAGGAATGTAGAGAAGGAGCGCCACATGCACCTTGACTTGGAAGAGGATGAGGAGGAGGAATAATTTGACTGGATGAGTTTAGAAGACAGAGTTATATTTCGTTCAAATTTAGAATGATAATGCAAAGGGTAAAAATTACCAAATTAAAACTTTTACATATTTGCTATTAGATAGTTTCAAATTTATTTAATTTCTAATATTTAAATTCTTTTTAATTTAAAGCTCTTGTTCTGTAACATTTAAATATTTTATACTTTATATATTTTATAAAACTTGTATAAGAACGGTGATAATATGTGTTACACATGTATCATGTAGGCAAAAAGGAAGTAAGACTATAACATGAAATATATATTTTATGAAAGAAATTTCAGTCGAATGTAACTGAAAGTCAGCTTCGTTGTTGAGTAACCATGGCATGAGTTTGTTGTATATCTCTGCCCTCAAGACAACCGCATTTATTTTCTAAGACATTCATTTTTGTTTATTATGTAGGACTCTTAGGATTTTCGTACTTTCTTTATCATTTGTGAGATAAGAGTTTATAAAAGAAATTATATTTGATGTTATTTCTTTTTTGTGTACATGGTATTATATCCATATTTAAATATTTATTTTATTCTTGAGGCCATGTGATGAGTGGGTCATGTGACCAGATTCCTACCTTACAGGCGGTTTTCTTGTTTCCTAACTTATTTTCACACGAAGCGCCACATTGAGTTGAAAATCTGGGATAGTAAATAAGAAGCACTAAGAAAGGTGGGCCTGGTCCTGGATTTTTATAATTGAGAAAAAGGTTTTTTTTTTTGTGAATATTCATTTTTTATTTTTTCATGATTATTAAAATTTAGGACCAGACCCACCTTTCTTAGTGCTTCTTATTTATTATCCCAAATTTTCAACTCGGCGTGACTCTTCGTGTGAAAATAAGTAAAGAAATAAAAAAAGTGTCGGTAAGGTAGGAATCCGGTCAAGTGACCCACTCGTCACAACTTAAGAATAAAATCTATATTTAAATATCTATATAAGATCATGTAGACGAAAAAGAACTCAAACTATAACATGAAATATATATTTCAGAAAAGCAAGTTCAGTCGGATGTAACTGAAAGTCAGCTTCGTTGTTAAGTAATCGACCTTCGAGTCAGAATTTTATATGAAAAAAGTAATGTCAATTAAAAATTGTTCAATGTTGAAGGCTTCCATTTTATGAATAGAACTGCTAAGTCTCATTTATATATAAATAATTTTAAATTTAAAACGTTAGATAAGAATTTTCAAATTTACATTTCAGTAAGTCAATTTTTTACTTAAATCAACTTTTTCTTAAATAACTTTACTCACTTTGAAGAAAACAATTCCACCCATTTCCTGCTGATGCAAATAATTTAGTATATGAAGGTTTAAAAAATAACGGTTATAACTAATAATTTCATTTTACTGCCTTTAAGAATGAACAATTTGAAAT
>JAWWEA010000115.1:68345004-68356203 GCA_035222095.1 Andricus quercuspetiolicola | reverse complement strand
AAATAAAAAAGCTGGGATATCCTTTTTTCGGATTTGGAATTAAAGAGGGGGGGGTGATCGTTGCCCTCTAAAAAAAGTGTTTTTGAGTCACCCTAGTGCACATAGTACATTCTTGGTCAAGTTGCTGTTCTTCACCATTTTCTCTTTTGAAATAAAAAACGCCTTATCTTTAGAAGTTATAAAAGTTTCAAAAGTATGTTTTCATAATCACTTGAAGAACTGTAAAGGCTTCAATCATTTCTCTAAGATTGTACAAAGATTTCCGAAAGATTTCAATGATTATTCCAAAATTTCACAAAGATTCCAAATGTTTTGCAAAGATTTCAGATAAATCGCGAATATTACACGCAGATTGTAATGATTTCCCAAAGATTTCGGATAGATTTAAAATTCTTCAGAAAGACTTCAATGATTTGAATAATTTCAGAAACAGTACCAAATATTTTCAAACTATTTCAAAGGTTTCCAAAGATTTTACCCAGATTTCGCAAAAATTTCCGGTATATTTCAAAGATTGCACGAAGATTTCAATGATTCCCAAATTATTTAAAAGATTTCAGATAGATTTAAAAGATTGCACAATAGGGCGGAGTGGAAATGATCAAATTAGTCGAATCATTTACGTTGAGCGAAAATAATGTTAATATATGAAAAGTCAATATCTTCTGTTCTCTTTTTTGATTTGAAAATTCAAAATTTTGAAAATACAGAAAATTTCCCTATTCCTTTGAAAATTACGGTGAATTCAATGATTTCCCAAAGATTTTTATAATTTCACAAATATGACCCAGCATATCAAGAATATTGCGTATCTTTCCAAATATTTCAGAAAGGTTTCAACTACATCACAAAGATTTCAGATAGATTACAAATAGCGCACGAAGATTTCGCAAACATTTCACAAAGATTTGACAAAGGTTTCAATGATTTCTCAATGATTTCACACATATTTCACAAAGAGTACAAATATTTCGTAAAAATGTAACAATAAGTCTTTGCACTATAAAGAGTAATGATCAGTCTCGTTTTCGTTTACTACGGCAAATAGTCCGGGAGCCGCATAGACGAGGTGGTTATGACCTTAAAGGTCATTCTGTTAGAGGAACCATAGATGTATAACATTTGTGTCAGATACTTTTTTCGTATCCCGAACAATGTATTCAAGAATAAAAAAATTTACTTGAGGGCGTGTGATACTTAGGTTCCCCCAGCTTTTTCCCCACAATAATAAATATTTTGTCTTACACATTTTTGGAAGTGATGGGGAACATGCTAACGGACGTCCCCGAACTCTTCTTTTGAGGGATAATTAAAAAATTTATTTTTTTACATTTCAATATTGTGTATATTTTGAGGTTATATGTGTTATTTTTATTTAGCAGAATGACATTTTTTGTTATTATCCATCAACAAAAGAGCTCAGGGATGTCCGTTATACTATGTCATAGCATCTCCGAATTCAGTTCTTGAAAATTGTAATTTTTGTGGACAAAAATACGGGAGAATTCGACCCGATTTACCACACATCGGGTTTACTTCAGTTTCCCCGGATTTCTGTCCACAAAAATGAAAATTTTCAAAAATTGAATTAGGAAATACTATCTTACAGTGCGACATCCCCAAACTCTTTTTTTGAAGGATAATAACAAAAACATTTATTCTGCTACATAGAAGTGGTATGCCTATGTACTATTCTGAGGTTATAGGATGGCCAATTAAAAATTATTATTTATGAAATAAACTTTTTTAATTGCCTACATACAAGGTTAGTTCAGGGACATTAGTTACAATTTTTTCTGTTTGTCCTAAGTTTCCGATCAAAAATATTGTGCAGTTTGAAAGTAAATCTGAAAAGGATTGTACCACACATAACTTCAAAATGCACACAGATTAATCAAATGTAGCACCCAAAGTTGACCACTTCTGATATAGTTTTCAGGGAAAATTGCTCGTGTTCAGTTTTGTGAAAATACTTCGCTGCTGGGTGGCGCCAAAGAAACAGTTGTAGGGCAGGACATTTTGCGTAAATCGAAAAAAAAAGATAATCTTCTAGTCCGCATACATCAAGATTTATGACTCTTTAAAGAAACACAATGTTTTTGCTATTTTATCTATTTGTAGCCAAAGAGTTTTTTGAAAGCAGCTCTTTCGTACATATCCTACAGAGAAACATTAAGAGCATAAATTATAGAGGGGTCCATTTTGCGTAAAATGAAAATAAAATAAAATGTTCTACCTGTCATACGTCACGACTTATGACCATGAAACTTTGACCTTGGACGTTGGGAAGGCTCTGTAGGTACTTGAAAATGTACTGCGACCATATTTGATCATTTTGGTGGCATATATGCAATCGTAGTTTATGACAAGTACGCTTTTTGCTTCTTTTCCGTTGAAAAACAATATATTGTTTGACTGGTTTTCAAATGATGCGCTTCACACTATCAATTGTATGCACATATTATGTATTTACTTTGTGAAAATCACTTTCAAAATATCTATTGTCGGAAGTGAATGAAGAAAAACATATGCACATTACAAGCTTTTGCACTGTTGAGTTATTATTGATAAAAATGTTATTGCAGGTTGGAGTATTATAACTTTGTATTATTTCATGTTGAAAATGCCAGAAATTCCTAAAGTAATGAAGGGAGAGAAAACAATTTTTGTAGATTGTCGAATGTTTAAGTTTCTACGATGAACACTATATTTGGATGCTAACTAATTTATCAGTCAATCAATTAGAAAATTATCTAATTAGTTTTTTCAACAATTGCACTACCTCTTCGAATTTTTGTAGAAGTACTCGAAATTGCATCTACTTTAATTGAAATGCAGAACATTTTTTCGTAAAATTAACAGGTTCCAAAGTACAGATACAAACTTCCGAATTAGGGTTTTTGGACTCTTTTTTAAAACAATCCTGTTTCTTTGAAGAATCATAAATCGGCGCCTATTGGAGATAGGAGCGTCTTCTTTTTCTAAGTTTGTCAGAATTCCCTCTAGTTTCATTTTGCTGTTAAATATTTTGCTCTAAAATGCAATGGGGTGAGTCAGTCCACACAAACAATTTTCGAAACTATTTTTAAAAATATTTCCAAGACGCATGTTAGCAATTTCTAGAAAACGTGGAATTTTCATCAGAACCTCTTAATTGATCGTTTTAGATAAAAAACGTGCTATTCGTAACATTGTCGGGTACAATCGGATTACAATAAATTGTAGTGCAAAAGTTGTTTCTGTTTATTTAATATCAAGTACGGGTTAGATGTTCAAATGTGCAAAAGAAATGACATACATGTTATGGTAATATTATACATTTTGAAGACAAATGTGCAAAGTATCCACAGGGAATACATAAAAATGTATTGCCATAATATGCTTTTTTGGGTTTTTTGGAACAACTATCAGGCACCCCCACTAAAAGGTGTTTTTCCTTTATAACAAATGAGGAACAGGTAATAGAAATATGGGAAGGAAGGTATTTCATTGTTGCATTTTTATGAAAATTATCAACCATTATTACATATCTGTGCGATTATTAGAAAGTGTACAGGAGATTTTGTTTCTTATTCTTTACAGCGCAAAGAGTTATTATGTAATTTGAATGTAGGTGCTTTAAGTAGACTCTAAGAGAAGTTTCTTTCATCTCTTAAAATATGTTGATAAAATTGCTTCCTGACGTTTACGTCATTGCTTGTTTATGTAATATTTAGTTTTAAAAAACCACGGACCAACTATCCCGTAACTCTGCAAAGACCCCTCCAAGCCGCTCTTCATTATTTTAATTACCCGTAATAGAAAAATGAAACAGGAACACCGCACCCTGACGAAACTCAATTTATTTCGCCAAGACAAGTACACATTTGTCCATGTTAGAAAATTCGATTTTCGCGTCACTCTGTCGTGGCTTGTCTTCGAATGACAATATCTTCGAAAGAAAGAATTTGATCATTTTTACGAAAACTCTGTAAATAATTTGATATTCGTATTATGCAAACTGGAGGCATAAATTTGAAAATAGTAACAACAATTTTCGTAACATAAATTTGAATATGATTGTTCTGTCTCATTCAACGTGCGTAGTAGAGAGTGCAATTGCGGGCATAATTGTTTCAAAAATTTCAATAAACAGAATAGGGTAATAATGAAGTATGCGAAACTGAAAATTTTGTTAGGGTTCAAATAAAGTGATAGCTAAGGGAAGGTTAATCTAGAGAGGAAAATGAAAAAAAGCAGTGTTTTTCTTTTTCCGCAAAATGAATGAATGTAGGGGGGGGGGTGATCAGCGAAAATCGAAAATCTAATTTCTGGAGCATCATGAAATTGTTTAATAAAAAGATGTATTGTTTTCGTGCTCAAAGAAATGTGGAAGTGTCCTATACGCGATAAAGCTGTGTTTTTTGCGATGTTCTTTTACGAGTAATTTACAAAAATCTAGAGCTGTTTGGAGGGGCCTTTGAAAAGCGAACATGAAGCCGAACATAATCGCTAATTTTACAGAAGGACCACACGGGAAATTTGCGGCGACACGTGAAAAAAGTTCACCCAGCGGAGTTCGAAGTCTTTGAAAAAGCCGAAAAGGCTACAAAGGCTACGAGAGCAAGATGTGGATCGGAAGGAGAATCCCCGAAGCGGAAGCGGGACTACGTCTTGAATGGAGTAGAGCTCACGGCCGAAACGATCAAAGAAGCTTGCGTGAAGCTGGTGACAATCAACGGAAGGCCATTTTCGATGATGGGTGACACCGGCTTCCGCGAAATAATTGACCCGATCCTCCAGGCTCTACCGAAGGAAGAAAAAATAACCATAAATGCGGAAACAATCCGAGACGCAGTAAGAGACAAAATGGAAGAAGTCCGCAGATGCGTGATCGACGAAATCAAAGTAAGAACCTACGATTTTTCGCAATAATTCGATTGGAACCTTTTCATGATTTGGTTGTCCCGCAGTTTCAGTATTGGGCTGAATCGTTGTTTTCTTTCAGACTTTGCGCAGTAGGAGTCTGAAAGAAGCGTACAGGATTTCTGAATTTTACGAGTGTAATGTGGAAAATGAAATTGTTCATGAAGTTAAGACTTGCTTTTTTTAAGGAAACAATAAATATTTTCCCACATCGCTAACACATGGAGAAACTTTCCGTTGTTAAAGTTGATATTATAATATTCGTTTTTACAAGAAGACAATAGCAAGTCAGGATATAGCGTAACTGTTTCAAGAATTCGTATTGTGAATATTAAACTGTGAAGTTACTAACTTTATTGAAATATAATAAGAAATGAATAAATAATTGTACTTATCCCAAAAAAAGTTTCTACAATCCGTAGGTAGACTGCGAAGTTTAGAAAACACAATAGGAAAGACATACTGCCTATGTTCATTCTACGTATTTCTAATTTTTCCCAAATAAAATAGGAAAAAGTGCCATGGTCGAAAGAGAAAAATAACAATAAATCCGTATACACTGCTTTTCGTATATGTATTACAGTTCCACCCATTATAAAGTTTTTACATTTCACATACAATTAGATATTATTATTTTGTTATAAGCTGAAAGAGAAAAAATCGTATTAGAAAAAATCAGCGCTGGCGGGACTCGAACGCGAGTCTCCGGGGCAGCAGAGCGGAGAACTTTTCCTGTGATAAAACAAATTATGAGGTTTAGGAATTTTATCATCTTCATGAAACTCGGCGCATATGACGTGATTTGCCACTGAATTTCCTATTTTAAGTGGGAATTATCGCAAAGCACTGCACTCAAATGTATTTTCTCTCATTGCACCTTTCTATTAAAAATGACAATTTCTCTTACCTATTTTGCAACTTGTGTTATTCAAAGTGGCAGCTAATGCAACTGCGGCTTTATTATTCAATTTGGGAATATCGCTTTTTCCTAACTTCAATCTCCTATCGCAAAAATTAATCTTTCCAACTCGAAACGGCAATTATTAAGTTTGTAGTATATTTATAATTGATATGAAAAAAATGGATATCGAAAAAAGCAATGGCCACTTGGCGATAGCTTATCATCGCACGGAGGTATTACATGCAACATTCGAAACTGCAGGAGTCCAGATTGTGAACGTGATCATGGAAGGGTTACAATCAAAAATTAAAATTGAAAAGTTCTCTTAACAATGTTACAAATCTTTTAGGATTTATTGCTTTCCTTAAAAGTGGACATAGCATCGAGGCACGGCAGATCATTTCTTGGGGTCAACGTACAATATATAAAAGATAGTAAGTTGACCCTAAGGACTTTAGCTGTGAAGGAATTCTGTCGCAGCCACACCAGCGAGAATCTCATGGAGATGGTGAAGGAAGTTTTACAGGAGTACTACATTCGCATCGAGGACCTCTACACGTTCACCTCGGACAATGCCTCCAACATGTTGAAGTTGTGCCGCATGATTGGAGAGGCGCAGATAAGTGCACAATCGCAATCCAACGATGTCACCATTGAGGTCATCGAGTACTCCGACATAACAGATGAGGAAGAGACCACAGAAACCAGCCCTGCGGACGCCAAAGAAATGGATTCGGAAGTCGACGAGAAGGTTAACGGCCTTTTGCAAGGTTTTTTCGATGAGGGAAATACTCTGTCCATAATTTGTATTCGTTGTGCCGCACATACCTTACAACTGGCAGTTGAGCAGGCAATCAACGAATTCAAATCAAAGGACGAAAATCTTTTAGAGAGAGTACGGGACGCAGTGAAACTCCTGCGAACCGAAAAGGTAACTCGTGCCATAAAAAGTTGTGATCCAAACGCTATCAAAGCAGTTCTGGACAACGACACCCGCTGGCATTCAACGCTCGACATGCTCTTGGCAATCAAAAGATTAAAAGTTTATGCCGTGGAATTGCAGAAAATAAATCTATCAGCTGCCGACTGGGAGTTGATAGATTTATATATTGAATCGTTAATGCCAGCGAAAATAGCAACTAAAAGGTTGCAGAGCGAGAGTCTCGTACTCTCAGAGTTTTACCTCATTTGGGTTCGGTGTCTGAAAGAAACGGAGAAAGTTCAGACAGTTCTCAGTGAGCTAATTGTGAAGCACATGAGGACCAGGGAGCCGTCTCTGTTGGACAACGAGGCATTACTGGCATCCATCTACCTGGATCCTCGGTGTAACATCATTCTCACGAAAGAATCTGCCGAAAAGGCCGAGAACCTTCTCGTTCGACTTTGGATGAAGTTAGACCAACGAAGCCAGCAGAGGAAATTGGCTGGCGAAGAAGCTTCTTGCGACGAGAGAATGCAAGTGGATGCCGAACATCACGAAGACGAGGAAGAGGACTTCCTGTACCTTGAAAGGTCAGAGTACATGAAGGAGCAGAGGCAAAGGGAAACGCAGCACGAAGTGGAGGACATCAGGCCGAAACTGAAGGCATTTCTGCGACAAAACGCAAAGATCCCAAAGGGGGTGTCTTTGTTGCAGTTTTGGAACTCGATAAAGTTCTCCGATCCTCAGTTGTTCCAGCTGGCAACAATCGTCCATGCAGCGCCAGCCACTCAGGTGAGCGTTGAACGATTGTTCTCTGGTATGAGATTCATATTCTCAACCTTGAGAGGGAACTTGAAAGGATACCTGTTGGACCAAATAATGGTGATCAGGTGTAACAATGATCTTTTCGGGGACCGGAAACCTTCATCGAGATCAAAAAAGCGAACGAAATACGAAAGCCATGCTCTTCCTTCCTCGTCGGACGATACTGCTGTGACAACTCCAACGGTGCCAGAAAATGCAATGGAGGCAGGCCATGAATTCCAGTTGCATTTAATCCGGGCGAATTCGGAGAGTTTTCACTTGCAACTCTCGGACAACGATGAGGCGGATGGCGAAAATCTATTCTAGCACTATTTATGCACATTCGGGTCACTTGAAATGTACATGCAATTGCAGGATTCTTCGTTTATTATAATGATACCATTAAGCCATTTCCCCTTCGGGGTAATCTAATTATGTGTATAGCACAAATTGGCAAAGACTAATTTTATGTTTTAAAGATTTCCAAATGTGGGGAAAAAGAAGATAGAAGACTTCAAGACATTTCTTATTAATGTTCGGATTAAAAAATATTGTGGACAAACTCAAGTTAATTGTGAAATATTTCGAGACTACATTTTTGTCAACATTTATGGGAAAACTTGAAATGGTTCAGTTTTCATTTCAGAAGAATAATTTTAAGTTTTAAAGATTTCGAAATGTGTGGAAAAAGAGTATGGAAGACTGGAAGACAATTCTTGTTAATAATCATGATTGAATGAAAAAAAGAAAATGAAACACATATTCTTAAGATTAATAGGAAAATGTAAAATTATTTTTTCTTAATGAATTGTAATCGAACATTGAAAAAGAATACCAAACATCTTGAATGATTGCCTCAAATTTGAAAAAAGAGGGCAAACAAGTTTTAAAGCAACATTTTGACACATTGCATAATTTTATAACAAACTTGAGTAAGCTGAAGGGATACTTACAAGTTTGTTAACGATTCAAAAGTAATCGCAAGTTATAAGATATTTTAGGAATTTTGTAAGGGTTCAAGGAAATGCAAGAAATTCTGCATGTTTGTCGGAAAAATAAAAAGGATTTTTTAATTTGAAATAAAAATTTTGAGAGAACATTTAAGAAGATTTTAAAACATGTAGAAACATTTATAAAATTTTCAAAGTAGAATCTGAAAGGCTCTAAGATAACTATTGAAACTGTGCGCATTTCGAAAAAGAAGTTACGAAAAATCGTACAATTTTAAAAATATTAAATGGTTTCATATTTTTGAAAGGATTAAAAAAAGCATTTTCTTCAGATGAATTGGAAATTCTTTTATGATCTGTTGGTTTCAAAAATAAACTGTTACAGAAAATTGAGAATGATTAAAAAATTTTTCCTTCCATTTCGAAAAAGAGTAGTAGAACATTTCAAGGCAGTTTTTTTCAGGTAAATATATTTATCGTAATGAAAGAGGTTTTGAGTAGATTGAAAATATTTTCAAACTTTGAAGCATTACCATAAATTTATCAAATATTTTGTATTTCTGCCAAAATTCTGAAAGCACGAAATATATAAAAAAAAAGGCTCCAATTTTTCCTAATATTTTGTGAAATGCTATAAAAAAATTTTTTTTTCAATGTTCGAGATATAAAGTTTCATTCTGGTTTCATTCTTTTTTGACACATCTGAAATATTCAAAAACATGTTCTCATTGTCTCGAGAATCTTATAAAATTTATATTAATTCCTTTGCAAGCACTCAGCGTCACATGAAAATATTGTTTTATTTCTGCACAGCACTGTATCCTCAAAAACAATTTTTTCCATTTAGAAAACGTCTATTATATTTTAAACCGTAATACAAAAAATGTTATATAACTTTATAGAGGCAGTAGTCGAAGGAGATGTAACGGTCTTGTAGGGGGGTGGGGGCACGAAAGGTCGCAAATAACTTCACGTAATGTTCATAACTTTTCTAATGCTCCCAAAAAAATTGGACAACAAATGGGAAGGAGTAAATGACACGCAAATAAATGGGACTGTAAAAATTTTATTTGTGTGCCAATTTACTGAAAAGAACAATTGAGCCAAAGGTTTCAGTATTGCTCGTTCAAAGTTTGGTCGTCAGTCAAATGCTCTACAATGTGGAGCCAGTTTGAAGAAGATGTTAAAAATCATTTCACTGTGCTTTCAAAATATCTAAACACAGGTAATTTGCTTGATTGTGAATTATGTGTAATATTTGTAATTTGTGTCCCATTGGAAATTATCATGACGATAATTTGAAGTCGTGATGAAATGTAATGAAAATCACTGTTAAACCTTATGCATGTCTCATTTGGTTCCTATTTCGCATTACCTTCTTTTCTTAACTACCCTGAAAAATGTATATCATTTAATACATTTATATTTTTGCAATTCATAATATGCATTGGTATTGAAAGAAAAGTATTTACATTGCCTCGTTTTTATAATTAAAAAACAGTGCGCATCCTAGAAAAAGAGAACTGTTACTAAACTTTGCGTTACTAAAACTTGTGTCGTTTTTCCATAAATTTAATATGTTCATTTCGAATTTCATTGTTTACAATTTAAAGTAAAAATACGCGTCATAGCGTCAGGTGGATCTCAGAAAATTCGTAAATATTTCAGTTGAGAAATTTTGGTAAGCAATATGTTATTGTACTTTGCATCCTTTTTCCAAAAAGTAAATCTTTGTATTATCAATATATGTATGTTTATAGCAAGAGATGATAACAAACTTGCATATATTGTTTGGTTACAGAAAGATTATTTAAATCCCTCTCGTATGTTGTGTCGTTTTTCCGAAAACTTTATTTTTTATTTACAATGTTATTTTTTTAGTTGACAAGAAAATACACTCCTCCTTTATAAAAATGATTAACAACAAACTTGTCCGTGCATTTTAGGCCAAACAACGCACGATATCAAAAAAAGGCAGGAAGGGGAAAAAATTGATTTTTGGAAGCCTTACAAGAATATCATAATAACTTTTTAAATTTCTTCGAAAAATCGAATATTCAAATTTTGATCACAGAAAAAAAATAAAAAATAAAAAATTTTATTTTGCGGTCAAATTGTGCAAGATACGGAAAAAGATGCCTGAACAAAAATTGTGCAGACAAAAAATATCTACAAATTAGTTGAATATCACATTTTGATAGGACATGTGGTTTTTTTTATTTGTAAAAAACGACATTAACAATAAAAGAATAAGTTTTTAGACAAACTACACAAGCTACGAAAAAAGCAAATAAACAAGAGTTGTTCAACCGAAAAGGAGACACAAATTTGTCATTTATCATTTTTTGGTAGGATGCGTAGTTTTTGCTTCAATCACAAGAGACGAAAGAAATTAAATGATAAAAGTTGTTCAACCAAAAAAGATCTACAAATTTGTTACAAGCTCTTGTTCCAAAAATATGTACATCAAAAATAAGAAAAGTAACTCTTTCCAAAATAGACACAAGCTACAATAAAATTTTATTTAACAAAATTTGTCGTCTAGATTATATACACGAATTTGCTTAGAACCACTTTACGCTAGGATGAGTATTTTTCTCTAAATCGTAAAAAAATAACATTGAAAATAAGCAAAAAATAAATTTATGAAAAAACGGAACAAGTTGCAATAAAATGTTTAATAACAACAGTGTATTTGTGAAGGATGCGCACTTTCT
>JAWWEA010000115.1:68190988-68210761 GCA_035222095.1 Andricus quercuspetiolicola | reverse complement strand
GAATTTTTAACAAAATAGATAAATTTTCAACGAAAAACTATTACATCAGTTTAAAAAATAAATTTACAACAGCAACAGAAAAACATTTCTTCAGCAAAACAGTTTAATTTCCAACAAAATATATGAACTTTCAACCATACAGTTGACTTTTCCACTAAAAAGGTAAATTTTTACCGCAAAATGGAATGTTTAATCCTTATCTAAAAAAATGATTGTTAACAAAAAAAGAAGTTTCCCAAAATAGATGCATTTTCTAAGAAAATAAATAAATTCTTGATTGAAATAGATGAATTTTCAACCAAGAAAATTAATTTTCTACCAAAAAAGATGAGTTTTCAACTGCGAAAGGTCAATTTTCAAGAAAAAAAACAACAAATTTTCAACAAAATAGTTAAATTATCAACCAGAAAAATGAATTCTTAACCAAAATAGATGAATTTTCAAACAAGAATAAGTTTCTACTTATAAGATGAATATTCAAATAAAAAGGATAAATTTTTTAATGAAAAACAAATTTTCAACTTTAAAAATGAATATTTTAACTAAAAAAAGTATTTAACCACAAATGGAATAGTTACATTTTCAGATAAAAAATTTAATTTTCGACAAAATGGTTTAATTTTCAAAGGAAGGATTGATTTTTCAACTAGAAAATATAAATTTTTAACACAATATGAAACAGTTAAATTGTCAATTCAAAAAATTAATTATGAACAAAACAAAAAAAACAATCGAATGTACAAGAGAATAGTGCAATTTTTAAACAATCAAATAAATGCACAAACAAAAAGAATAATGTTCTACCAAAAAGATGAATTTTTAACCACACAATTGAATTTTCAATTAAAAAAGGTAAGTTTTTAACCAAAACTGAAATCGTTACATTTTCAGTAAGAAAAAAAGACAATAAAAATCGAAGTTTTAACAAAATATTTACATTTTGACCAAACAAATTAATTTTCAACCGAAACGAAGAATTTTCAAACAAATAATTTTCTACCAAAAAGACCAAATTTCAACTAAAAAAATTCTATTTCACCAAAAAAACAATGGATTTTCAACCAAGGAAAGGAATTTTTAAACAAATATCTTTCTAAAAAAAGACGAAATTTCTACAAAATTAATTTGCAACAAAAAAAAAGAAGATTTTGAACAAAATTGGAAAAGATGGAACCATCTTCAAGCAAGAAGAATAATATTTGATCAAAAAAGACTAATTTCCAAGAAATACATGAATTTACATCCAGATGGTTGCATTTATCAACTGAAAAAGATAATTTTTCAACCAGAAAGGGAGTAGTTTAATTTTCATGCTATTTTAGGCTATAATCACAATTTTGGGAATTTCAAGAGAAAAAGACGAAAAGTTATTCACTTGACCTCATATGCTTTCTTAATATGTGAAAACTGTACAAAACCCTTAACGTCTTAAAATATTTATCTCAACATTACAAAATTTAGTTTTTACAATTTTATTTTAATTTTAAAATAAATTTAACAACATTTATTTTATAAAGAAATATCTCATGATTTCAAAAGGACACAACAATTTTAAAGGTAAGTCTTTGTAGTATTTTAACAACCAATGAACATATTTTTAGAATATTTTTCATTGATTCTGTCCTAGGGTCAAGCGTGGTACAAAAAACCGTCGAGAAATTTCAAATAAAAAGAGTACTCTCTATACATTCATTTCAAAAATGAAAAATATTACTATTTTTATAAATATTTCTAAATCTTATTTGAATATGATACACATTGATTTTTATTTTAAAAATTCTTGTAAATAGTTGGTCATTTTTAAAATTTTACGAAATTTTTATATCATGTTTGACCTTCGGGAATAGATTTCAGGAATTAAATTATAAAAATATCTCCATTTGTTAGTAGAATACCATGAAGACTTGCCTTTCAAATGATACCAAAAACTTTTAAAAATGTTAAACGTTTGTACAGATTTGGCTTTTTGGACCAGTTGGAGAAATAGACATTTCTTTTATCGTTTTTCAGGATATTTATCACGGACACGAGGTAAAGTTTACGCTTTCTTTGTAGATTCTAACACTTTTTCTCAATGATTTGGAGAATTTCCTGAGAGATTATGGGCTCAGGGGCGTATCGATTGACTCAATGACAGAGGTGTTTTTTCTGGCCTATGCAGACGACATAGTCGTGCTTGCTGACTCACCGGTGAACCTGCAAAGAATGATGTATGTAATTGCGGAATACTGTAGACTGAATTTGCGAACAGTTAATGAGGAAAAATCGAAGGTTATGATATTTCACAAGGGCAGACCTCCAAAGGAATTTTTATTTTTTTTTAGGGTAAACAACTGGAAGTTGTTACTTCATACGATTATTTGGGTATAGCTTTCACATCTTCAGGTTTATATTTAAGAGCAATCAACAAAAAGATCAGTTCAGCTAACTCGGTATCGGGGGCGGTTTCTAGGATACTTGCTTCTGCTAAAGCTGATACCTGGAGGGTTAAAACTACATTGTTTTGGAGTTAAGCCCCAAGCGTCCTATTCTACACGGTCCTGGTGTGGGGCCTGAGGTATACTGAGTATATTGAAAGAGTTCAAACTACCTTTTATAAGAGAATCTTGTCTCTTCCTTTCTTATTCACCGGGGTACGCAGTGAGAATACAGGCAGGTGCCATACATTTAGCCTGGGATATTTTCAAGGCAGGTCTGACTTGGATGGAAAAGGAATTGACTATGCCCGAATGTAGGTTGCCTGGAATATATCTCAGGTAAGAAGGCTCGAATTGAATTGAATAAATATGTGTACACATATCGTAGAATTTCCACCGTTTTTAATGCGTAATCGATCGTATATTTGAAATATGCGTTTTAATACCTTTTATCGCGATAGCATTGTGTCCCATTTCAATTCTATTTAATGTGATCAAAATTTCATCAAAAAAGCGTACACATTTTAATTATGATTTGGACGATTGATATTGAAGTCAATTTAATACTGTTTAATACCGCGAGGCAAACTCAAATATTGGAGACAATTTAATTCTCTGCAGCGAGTGATGATTTGGAGCAAAGTAATGTGATTGAATTGCATCACGTGACCTCGAAAGTTGAAGTCAATTGAATGCTAATCTGCTGAGTACAAGTTTCGAGCAGATGAATAGTATTTAATTCCATACGCAAAAATCGTTAATTGAAGTCAATTTAATTACTTTTGTAGAGTTATTATGTGGATAAAACCAATGATATTGAATCGTTTTAAAATTTGATGTCAATTTAATACGTTCTGATAAGTGAAACGTAGGAGGTTTCAATACGAACTGTATATTCTATTTAAAAATCACGTTTTTTGCAGATTTGTTAAAATAATTATTAGAATAAATTAATAAGGAAATATGTAGTTTTAGTGGACATAAAATTATTCTTATTAATAAATATTATTTTCTGAATAACAAAAATTAAAATGTTATTTTTATGCAAATTGTAATTGTAAAAGTCATTAAATAAACTTATTCCTAGTAACGAATTATTATAATACACAGAAACGTTTTTGCGAAGACTTTCTGTCAACAACTGTCATAAAAACTTCCCTTGCATAATTATCAGTAAGGAATTATGAAATCAGTGAACAAGAAATTAATGTAATAAATAAATATTATTTTCTAGATAAGAGAAATGATACTGTTCTATCCAATAGAAATGAAACTGTGCAATTTATATATAGTATAAAATTATGATTAGAAGTTAATAAATAAACATATAATTAATAATGAATTATGAAAAAATACTGATAAAAGCATTTAATATTTGAGAAATTTTTATTTTACGGTATTAATTATTTATTTTTGCATAACTTTAAGTTATGCGAAAATATAACTTAAAAATTGATGGTGATAAAAATGTAAAAGCGCATAGTTAATTCAAGTAAAAAAGTTTATTAAACATCTGCCTGCTGGCTGTGCGGGCATATTCTCATCGGGCGGTTCGCGCTCGGCTCAGTTCACAGTTTAATGCATGTACAGAAGCTTAAAAAATTACAAATATTACAAATAACTGTCGAAATCTCTGCTTTTAAAGAGCTCTATAGGCATGCTCCATAGGCATTAAGGAAGACATTCTCATTACAATACTCGCGTTCGATTATTTATACGCATTTATACAATTCTCTAATAAATTACATAATCGTACAAATTTAAATGTTCAGTTTGTCAATAGCATTTTCAACGTTAAAAACTACACGTATGATGCATAGTTTAATGCATGTACGGAAGCTCAAAAAATTACAAATATTACAAATATTACAAATAACTGTCGAAATCTCTGCTTTTAAAGAGCTCTATAGGCATACTCCATAGGCCTTAAGGAAGACCTTCTCATCACAATACTCGCGTTCGATTATTTATATGCATTTATACAATTCTCTAATAAATTACATAATGGTGCAAATTTAGATTTTCAGTTTTTCAATAGCATTTTCAACGTTAAAAACTACACGTATGATGCATACTTTATTGGATGGAAAATGGAATTTTAAAAATATTTATCACAATTAAAACAAAAACTTTGCATCTTATCAAAAAATGGCCTCCAAAAAAGTAGTGGATCCAGAGTGGCCGTTTTAATCGAGGAAAAAAATTCCCGGTCATTTCTACGTTTTTCCCGGTTCACAAAAAATTTTTACGATCATTGAAATGTACATCTTGAAGCTAACAATTTTTTCGTTTGAATGTACAAAAACTGAACTCCAAATTAAAACATTTTAAGTGGAAGTCTTTTGAATCTTCAACTTTTAAAATTAAAGCTTAAAAATTTGTTAATTCAAACGCTCAATGATTTACACGTATAATATAGAAGCATTTAACACTTTTCAATTGAATAATTTTAAATTAAATACCGCTAAACTGCAAAATAATTTCTGTTAATTCTTATAAATTGTACAGTTCAGATTCAAAAAAATATAAATCCACGCTATCATTTTCAATCGTTCAAATGAAGAATATACCAACAAATTTGTCAGTTTTCAAAATTACATCAGGTTAAGCAATTTTGAGGTAAAAACATTAAAAATTGAAAGATTACATTTTTTTAAAATTATAAACACTTTTTAAATTGAAAATTAAATTATTCTAATTTGAAGTCATTACAAATTAATAATTGTTTAATTGTTATTTCTACACCAACATTTCTTTCGGAATATTTTTAACAATTCCCTAGATTTTTTTTTTCATAAAAAATCACTTGAAATTTTTCCAGGAATCTTAAGAAATTTTCTTTTTACCTTGTACCTTTCAAGATCCTTAAAAAACTTCAAAATTTTATTTCAAATGACTAAAAAATCTACTTTTTCTATTATAATTTAAAAATTTTTTTTCAAATCTTCTCTAAATATCTTTCCAAAATGACTCGAATTTTTCCTAAAACTTTGAATAAGTCCTGCAAAATTAAAAAAATTGCCTTAAAATCTTCCAGATGATTTTTCTTACAGTTTTTAAAATATTTTTAAATTCTTTTAAATATTCTCTTACAATTTATGTTTCAAGAACAGTAATTTTTCATTTTCAATTTTCCTATGAATGTTACAATATTTTTCTCATTCTTATTTTGAACTTTTTCAAAAAGTTCTTAAATTTACTCGAATTTTTTCTAAATGAATAATTGTCTGTTGTTTATACATCAAAATTCAACAATTTCGCTTAAAAATAAAATTTGAAATCAAACTTATTTTAAATTGCATTATATACCATGTGATATGCAATTTGTGATATTTCAGTGATTGGATAGATTTTTCTTCTCCAAATTTTCAAATTACCGGTGAAAAAATCAATTTACTGTCATTTCCCGGTTTTTCACGTTCTCAAATAAATCCCGGTCATTTCACGGTTTCCCGGTTCAGCAGCCACCCTGAGATCCTTTTGGGATAAAAAATTAATCTTAACATTTTTTCGTATCTCACATAGTTTGTCCGGAAAATTAAATTTTTTAAAAAGATGGATAAAACCATAACTGTCAGTCAAAAATGTCTGGTAACGAACTAGTGAGTCTTGGTTTCATTCGGATTGAATTTCTGACTCAGGAGATCTCAAAACGTGGAGATTTGATGAAAGTCAACGAAGTAAAATTTTACATAAAACCAATACCTTCTCATTAGGATGTAAATGTAAAAATTACTGTGCTTCAATGCTGTTAGGCATCGTGCATACATATTGATTTTCTTTAAAATCTAGACCCACTACCTTCGACTTGATTTCTGATGGGGAAATCGGTAAAAGTTGAGCATTTTTAGTGACCTCCCAGATATGGTGCACTTTCACGTTTCCAGCGAAGAAAGGTTTAAGGATCAATTCCTTAAGCTCAAAGCAACATTTTACATCAGGTATAACTTTCATTCCGGTAATTTGGGCGATTTTGCCGTTTTGTAACTGCACAATGGTGTCGTTAAATTTCTTAGACCTAAGATATTTTGTGCTACTGTAGACCTGATTATTAAGCAGACATCTCGCGAACTCCTGTTCTTTTTGAAACTTGTTTTTGGCACTTGGTCCAAAGAAAGAAATGTTTTCAAATTTAAGCGCACTTTTAGTTGCCGTTTTTGTACTGAAAATATTTTCACAGAAAGTGTTGACAATTTTTGAACGGTTAGGATTTTTCGGTTGAAATTTATAGGCTAGACGGCTGAGTGAATTCACTGCCATTTGTTGTTCGACGCTTTTTGGACCATTTATCGTATCTTTTAAAAAATGAATATTGTGTTCAAAAGGGAACGCCGATGTACCTGGCAAAGGACCTGTCATTCTGACAGAATGAACAGCGTGCAAGAGAATGTGTACATTGAATGTCATTCTTTCGATTCCGTACAACATTTGGAAATTAGCAACGAAGATCATTAAATCTTCTTCGCATTGTTTTAGTTGTTCTTCGGTAATTTCCATTTGAAGTAGAACGTAAATAGAATTTACAAATAAAGCGTAATGTTCAAGGACATCCTTTTGTAGAAATTTTGACAAAATCGGAAGACTATAATAGATTAACCAGGATTTCCAATGAGTTGCTTTCCATATACTTTTGCTTGATATTTTTTCGGGAACTCTATGCACATCACGTGGAGGCTGTATTAATAGAATGAGTTCATCTATTTCCCTACGTTGCGCTGGAGATAAAACGTTCTTATTCCACTCTGTCCACATCTGTTCAGTCACGCCTAAAATGGAATTATGCACATAATCCAGAGGAAACCCCCATACCATATCTACGTTAGGTTTCGAACAGAAAGCAGATTCCCCTTTTACCCCTCGCACAGTAGGACAACCAAGCTCTTTAACTTTGGCTACATCAGCCATGTGAGAATTATGAGTTCTTAACTCTGGTTCATCTTCTAGAAAAGGATATTTCATTCCGGCTTTATGAACATGCTGTCCATTGTGGTAGCAGTAACTACAACCGCAGTACCCGTTATACTGCAGCCTATTTTGTAAGATCGGCCGGGCAACAGAATCTGCGACAACACAGACCGGTGCGAACTTCAAAATTATTTCTTCTTCTTGCCCTGGTAATTTAATTTTAAGACCATCTGAATGTAAACGACGCGCTTGTTTCATAAATTCATTGATAAAGAGATTCATTAAATCTGGCTTTGGTTCATGACGAACAATCATTATGCCAACCATCAAAATTATTTTAAAACGAAGGTGAGGAGGCAAAAAGTTGAGTAGTATTTGAAGTGGCCAAAAACTTCGTTTAGACATCTTGAAAAGAGGTGCACCATCTGTACTAATTATATACGTACAAGTCTTTTTGTCAAATTGAACTGTTAATTTACCTAATTTACTGTCGCTTATGTCGCGAAGAACAGAGTCAGAAGTTTCAGTCGAATCAGCGTTCATTTTCTGTATAATAATATTAGCAACTTCTTCATCGGCGAATAGCAAACGCAACTGATACTCTAAGTCGTTAGTCAAAAAGTAATGAGGATTGCTTAGCACGATGAAGTGCTCTTTTTTACATTTGCTACATATCTTGCTTTGCCCTTTGATATCTTTCTTAACAGAAGAGTGCAAAAGTTCTTCCCTATTTGAACACTGATCACAATAAAAGTGATATAAAATTTTATCTGGTGGCGGATGACATACTTGTGAAAGTTTATAATTTGATAATTTTAAAGTTTCGAACTGTGGCCCTGCGCAATTTTTAAACATTTCAACCATCCACTCGCGTTGTTGATGTGTGCAACCAAATCTTACGCTAAACGCAACTATAAGCCCTACAACGTCGTTCACAGTCATTCCCGATTGTTCAAACATAACTTTTTCACCATTCTGGAAAGTAGAAAATTCGTTGGAAGTCGAAGGCTTCTCTTCGAAAGGAATTTGTTCTGTTGGTGCAGATAATTTTTCTGATGATTTAGTTCCCCCAGAACTCGCTGTGCCAAAAATTTTTGTGCAATCATCTTCCGTTTCCATAGTTGCTTCTTCTTCATAGTAGTCGGCTTCATCTTCAGTCGATTCACAGTATGATTGATCATAATCATCTTGTGTATCTTCATCTGTCAGCAATTCTTGTTCTTCTTTAATGGAGGAGAACTTTGCATAGTCGAATTGCGGCTGACTACTGGATGTTGCACAAGTCTCAGCATCTACAATGCAAAATTATGATTGAAATCAACGTTTGCATTAAATTTTTTTTTAACCTGTTAAAGTTTCTTTTAGACCTACTAGAAGGCTTAAATAAAGTCCACAAAAAGTTTTCATGTCCTTTTTAAATAGATTGGTAAAATAAAATCATCAGATACTCAAATATTAACAAAGTTATTTCCATTTTGTACTAAAAACTACAGGTTTCATATAAAGAACTTGACTATTAAAATTTAAAGACCGCAATTATATTTTTTCAATTTAAATTGTATAATGGAACTATAGATAATATGGAAGTGTTTACCAAAAAGGGGCCTAACCACTAAAATCTCGATTTCGAGAAAGGTCCAAAAAAGTGAATTGGCGTAAATTTGATATAATAACCTATATATATACAGTCGAATCTGTATTTAGTGTTTTTTTGGGGGCTAACCTTGACATTAAATCCAAAGTCTCGTAACTACTTTGTCTCTCTCCTGTTTCTCTCTCTGTTTTGTCACGCCTGAGTGCACACCGCACATCCCCCGCAGCTCCGCTCACGCATCCCCACGGTGCGGCATCAATTCTCAGGAACACTAAACCCAGAATCAATAAATCCAGATTCGACTGTATTTTCAATTAGGGCTAATAAAGTCTTTTTTATCGCGTTTACTGAATGTTAGGCTTCATTTGCTATGAAATTGAGAAAAACGTTCCTTACAGAGAAAAGTGATGTAATTTTTCTTTTTTGCTGACATCCCTTTTCCACGATGCATATTCGAGATGCCTTTTCGGGATATTAACCATACTTTACCGTAGTCCTTATTACTGAATAATTTCCCTCTTTTTTTTTAACTTCAGACTCATGATTTAAAAACTATTACAGGATAAAATTAACATATAAAAAGACGAATTCTCAACAAAAGAAGTGCATTTTCAAGTGAAAAGATCAATTTTCTAGCAAAAATAAAATATCTACATTTTTAGTAAAACAAATTCATACAAAAAAGGAATTTTCAACAAATTTGTTGAATTTTTAACCAAAGAATCGAACTTTTAACTAAAATTATGCATTTTCAATAAAAAAATAAAATTTTTAACCAAATAGTTAAATTATCAACGCAGAAGAGGAATTTTCTACCAAAAAAAGACGAATTTTCAACAAAATAGATGAATTTTTTTAATAAAAAAGATCATTTTCAACAAAAAATAGAATAGTTTAATTTTAAATTAGAGAAATACGTTTTTAACCAAATAAAATAAATTTTCAACCAAAAAGATTAAACGTCTATAAAAAAATTTCGACGACAAATTGATTAGTTACATTTTTAGTTCAGAAAATTCATTTTAAATAAAAAAAAATCATTTTCAACCAAAGAAATAAAATTGTAACCAAAAAGATTTATTTTCTAACACAAGAGAATAATTTGTAATAAAATACATGAATTTTCAACCAAATATGTTAATTATTCATGAAATTTTCTGCCTAATAGTTAAATTTTCAACCATAAAGATTATATTGCTACCAAAAAAAAGACAAATTTTCAACAAAATGGATGAATTTTCAACTAAAAAATGTAAATTTGCAACAAAAAATAGAACAGTTTAATCTTAAGTTAGAAAAATAAGCTTTTAACAAAATAAAATAAATTTTTAACGAAATAGTAAAATTTTCAACCAAACAAATGAATTGTCAACCAAAGGGAGTCTATGAAAAAGTCTATAAAGAAAAACTTCGATGAAAAATGGAATAGAAAAACTTTCAATTAAAAAAATAAATTTCCAACCAATAAGGTTAATTTTATGTCAAAAAAAAGACAAATTTTCAACAAAATAGATCAATTGTCAACTAAAAAAGATTAATTTTCATCAGAAAATAGAATAGTTTAATTTTCAGTTAGAGAAATAAGCTTTTAAGCAAATAAAATAAATTTTCAATCATTTTTTATAAATAATAATTATGTACATAATAATAATTATATAATTTTCTATAAAAAAAATTCCGACAGAAAGTTTCGTTCAATTTTTAGTTAAAAAGTGTAATTTATAATAAAAAAACTAATTTTCTAACAAAATACATGAATTTTCAACCAAATATTTTAATTTTTAATGGAATTTTTAACCAGAAAGTTTAATTTTCTACAGAAAAAAAGACAAATTTTCAACAAAATAGATGAATTTTCAACTAAAATCAAAATTTTCAACAAAAAATAGAATAGTTTAATTTTCAGGTAGAGAAATAAGTTTTTCAAGAAATGAAATAATTTTTCAAACATTTTCTATAAATAATAATTATATATAATTTTCTATAGAAAAATGTTCGACACAAATTTTAGTTAAAGTTGTGGTTGAAAAAATTAATTTTCAATTAAGAAACTGATTTTCAAACAAAGAAAAATTAATTTTCAGTAAAACAAACTAATTTTATACCAGAAGAGAATTACTTTCAACAAAAAACATGAATTTTCAACCAAAAATGTGATTTAGACACCAATAAGATTAATTTTCTATCACAAAAGACAAAGTTTTAACAAAATACAGAATTTGTCAAACAAATAGTTGAATTTTCATTTCAAGAAGATTGATGTTCAAACAAAAATGATATAGCAGGGTGTCTAGCAAACTTGAAAACCTTGAAAACCTGGAATTCTCCTTGAATTTTTTTTTAAGCCTTGAAAACCTGGAAATCTACTTGAATTTTTCACGAGAACCTTGAATTTTTCACAAGAACTTTGAATTTTAATTATTTTGTTTTTTGTTTTTAAAACAGTAATTTAATTGAAATGCGAAGAGTAATTTAAAACTTTTAGCCTATTATGAAAAGCTACTGAAAAGTTTTTTATTCATCAAGTTGAGAAGATTTCAAAAGATTTAGCAAAGATTTGAAATATTCGAGTGATTTCAAACGATTACAAAAGATTTCCGAAACATTTCACAAATGTTTCAAAGAATTCGTAAGAAATTCAATAGATTTCAAGAATCTCAAAGATTTTAAGAGGGGTACAGTACACCAGTTTTAAAGATTGCAAAACATTTAAAAGATTTTTAATGATTTCAAAAGGTTTCAACAAATTTGAGAAGATTTGAAAAGATTTTAATAATTCCAAACGAACAGAAAAGATTTGACAAACAAAGATTAAAGAAAGATTTCAAAAATATTTCAAAGATTTCACAAAGATCTTTAAAAATTTCATTAAGTTTTCATAGATTTCAAAGCTTTCAAGGATTTAAAAGATTTCAAGAAGGGTACAGTACAACAGATTTCAAAAATTTAAAAACATTTCAAATATTTTAAACGATATCAAAATTTTTTAGAAGATTTCAAAAGATTTAACAAAGATTTCAAATATTCCAGTGATTTTAAACGATTACAAAAAATTTCAGAAAGGTTTCACAAATGTTTCAAATATTCCAGTGATTTCAAGCGAATACAAAAGACTTCAAAAAGATTTCACAAATATTTTTAAAAATTCATAAGGGTTTCAAAAGATTTCAAGAATTTCAAAGATTTCAACAAGGGTACAGTATACCAGATTTCAAAGATTTCCAAACATTTCAAACATTTTAAGTGATTTCAAAAGGTTTCAACACATTTGAGAAGATTTCAAAAGATTTTATGGATTCAAATTGAACACAAAAGATTTCGCAAACAAAGATTAAAGAAAGAGTTCACAAATATTTCCAAGATTTCATTAAGATATCAAAAGATTTCAAAAAATTCCACAAAGATTTAAAAAATTTCAAGGATTCTTAAGATTTTACAAAAGGTTTGAAAAATTACAAAAGATTTCTCAAAGATTTCACCGAAATTTCAAGGTGTCACTAAGATTTGTAATACTTTAAAAAATTTCAACGAATTCATAAACATTTCAACAGATTTCATAGATTTAACAAATATTTCAAAAATTCAAAAAAATGTCTCAAAGATTGCAATGATTTCACGAAGATTTCAGAGATTTCAAGGATTCCAAAGACTTTACAAAGGTTTAAAAATATTCCCAAAGATTTCACAAAGACGACTTATGTTCGCAAAAAATTAAGAATTTTTTTATTTATGATTCGGCTTTCTTTAGAAATTGTTGGCCAATAAAAAATGAAGTGGCTCATTTTTTAGATGTATGACAAAACTTTATTTCATTATTTGATGTAAAAAAAGGAGACCTGGAAAAACTTGATTTCTTGACCTGGAAAACCTGGAAAAGTCCTTGAATTTTGTTCCTGAGAATCGCTAGACACCCTGTATAGTTAAATTTTCAGTTAAAAAATTAATATTCAAAGAAAAAAAAATAATTTTCATGCAAAAAAAATGAATTTTGAACGAATAAGATAAATTTTCTACCAAAAACGAATAATTCATAACAAAATACACGAATTTTCAACCAAAAATGTGAATTAGTCACTAAGAAGATTAATATTATACCACAAAAGACAAAGTTTTAACAAAACACAGAAATTTTCAACCAAAAAGTTGAATTGTTTAATTATTATTAATAGTTAAATATTCAATTAAAAAAATAAATACAAAGAAAGTTTATAAAATAGTTAAATTTTGAACAAACAAAAAAAAGATTTTTCAATTGAAATGATGAATCCTCAACCAATGAAATTAATTTTTAACAAAGCAGTTCCAGTTAGATTCTTTTCTAAAGAAAGGGTAATTAGTGCTCGCACAATGTACACTTAAAAATCTGTACTTACGTTGTTCTGTAGCTTCTGCCATTTTCATTTTGGAAGCCTCAGTCCAGGATTTCCTCGTTTTCTCACTTAGCATCGAAGGTTTATCTTTGTAATTTGGATCCAGCATCAACTTATACCGTCTCCGCTTCGGACCAAGTCCATCGTCGCCTTCAGAGCTCATTCTCTTCTACGACATGCAAGGAGGACAGTCTTCTATTATTTATTTAAACTTATTTATTTTCTAACTATTAAAAACAACAACAATATATGAGAAACATATAAATATTTCTATAAGGCAAAGAATAAATGTGTATATATATATATATGTCTTATATATAAGATATGATAGCCTCAAACTATATAAAAGTGAGGTTATAGACTGCAAACGTTTTTATTAACGCTTTTAACTTTCAATATTCAAAGGATTATGTACTTACCGAATATGTGTCAAAACGTCTGGAAAACTGTATATACCAAGTAAACTGTATTTATTTTCACACCACTAATTGCACCAGTCTTTTTTCGAAAAAATGCCGTGGCTGTGACAAGTTGACAGAAACTTAACCTCCAAAAATGCCTTCAAACAATTTGAAATTAGTATCCACAATCACCACAATCATGACCACAATATTCAACCTGATTCAACTTGGAAGCCCCAGCAACTGGCAACGCTGGCAACCATTTGGATCATGCTGGCAACTGCGCTTCCGAAAGAGGAACGTGATGCGCAAACTCGGTCGCGCCATTTTTTCAACCGTCGTGATACCGGCGGCAAATTGTGCCAAAACGCGTGAGCGTCGCTTGTACGATTTTTTACGATTCGCGTTGTAAAATGTTCGCTTACGTCTCGATCGTGGGGAGCCGCAGGAGAGAAAAGGTCCCCTTGAACCTTATCAAAAGATTTAATATCGAGAAGCACGTACCCACACAAAAGTACAAGTTATGGAATGGAGAAAATTCCACCGAAGAATGCATTGTGTTTTTCGTCGCAGGTAAGTTGTGAAAGTGCATAGTTCAAAAAATAGTTCAAAAAAGTTTACCTAGAATAGAAAAATATTTTTAAAAAAGTTAACCTAGAAAGATAATTTCAAAGGTTTCATAAGAATTTTTCATAGTCTCCCGTGGTACTAAACCTAACATCAAAACCTTTGAAATTATCTTTCTAGGTTAACTTTTCATATTTTAAGAATTTTTTATGCAAAAAGTCAATTTTCAGCAAAAATGTTCCTTACCTATAGATTAGAATTTAATATAGATAAGAGTTTTTTATGCAAAAAGTCAATTTTTAGCAAAATGTTCCTTATCTGTAGATGAGGAACATTTTTGCTGAAAATTGACTTTTTGCATAAAAAATTCTTAAAATATCAAATGCTCATATTATACGAAATGATAAATGTTCTAAATTACTGTAGAGACGGAAAAAGAGCTAGACGCACTAATCAACGGCCAGAGAACTCGACCTCCGCCAGTGAAGTGTTTACAGTCGTCAGCAGAAACCACAGAGGACGAAAGTCCCACAAGTCGCAAACGCAAAGCAGTGAGTAATTTGAAGCCTGTTTTGAAATAACATAATGTTTTCAAATTTTAATTTATTTTTGAATCGTTTCCAATCTTCTAAAATTTCTGTATGTTTAATATTAAAACAAAATGTTTGTATTTCATAGTATTTAATATCTAAAGTAGTAGAAAAGAAAAGCAAGGGCAATATTTTCGATAATTGATTAAAATTTGTTTTTGAAATTAAGAATCATGAAGCGAACCAATGAATTTTTATCAAAATAGTTCAACTTTCAACCAAGTAATCGATTTTTCAACAAAACACCTGCATTTTTAACCAATAAAAAAGATGAATTTTCAATGCACAGAATTATTTTTCTACCAAAAAGGACGAATTTTCAACAAAATAGATAAATTTATAATGAAATAGTTGAATTTTCAATCACGGAGATTAATTTTCGACCACAAAGCATAATTTTGTACCGATTACATAAATTTTATACCAAATAGTTGAATTTCTAAACCAAAAGATCAAGTTTTAACCAAATAGTCGAATTTTGAACCAAGAAGATTATTTTTCTACCAAAAAAGATGAATTTTCAACAAATTACATACATTTTCAACCTAGGAGCTGAATTTTTAAACTAAAAAAGATCAACGTTTAACCAAAAATGTAACAGATCAATTTTCATAAAAAAAAGATTTTCTACAAAGCAGTTGAAGTTTGTACCAAATTGTTCAAATTTAAGCCAAAAAGGCGAATTATTTACAAAAGAGCTGAATTTTCAAATCCATAAATGAGGATTTTCAACAAAAAAGTTAATTTGCAATTAAACAGTTGAATTTTTAACCATATAGTAAAATGTTCAGTTAAGAAAATTAATTTTGAAAGTAACAAAAAAGAACTAATTTTTAACAAAGTAGTTGGATTTTCAAACAAAGAGATTAATTTTTAATAAAGGAGTTCAACATATAACCAATTAATTGAATTTCTAACCAAAAAAGCGAATGTTCCACAGTATATTTGAATGCTCAAGCAAATAGTTAAATTTTCAACCGCGAAAGAATTTCTAAGAAAATAAAGAAAGAAAATTTCAACAACATTGTCGTAATTTTAAGCCAAAAGAGGAATTTGACTAATTTGAAGAATGTTTTGTTTTCAAATTTGTTTCCAGCGTATTAAATTATTCTTTTACAGGTGCCGGTAGGTAACGTGCCCGTAGCGCTAAAGAAGCGATTAAGTGCTTTGCGAGGTGCACGTGCTGCTGAAAGCGAAAACTCTGAGAACAACCTTGATGCTGCAGACGCAGATAGAAGAAAGTCACCTATCAGTATACGAGACAGCCATGATAAAGAAAATTTTAGCCCAACGGTCTCACCAAAAGGACAGGCTGGAATATCTAATCCGGTAAATATTCATATTAGTCATTCATTAGTCTATATATTCATTAGTCATTCATTAGTCTATGTGTTCATATTAGTCATATTAGTCATTAAATTGTTTTAAGCGTTTCGGCACAGAATGGTTGATATTTTAACAAAAAAGATTTTAGTTTAAATTAAAAAACAATCGTTCACTCAAAAAGAACCAAGAAAAATGAATTTTTAACAAAATAGTTGAATCCTGATGTAAAACAGATTAATTTTCAATCAAATAGTTGTACTTTTAACTGTTGAATTTTTAACAACAAACAATTAATTTCCAACCGAAAGAGATCAATTTTAAACCAGATAGTGTCATTTTTAGCCATAAAGGTCGTTTCTACAGAAAAAGATGAATTTTCGAACCAAAGTGATGAATGTTCAACCAGTAGGTGAATTCTCAAACAAACAAAAATAAATTTTCAATACAGAAAATTAATTTTCTACCAAAAAATACGAATTTTCGACAAACTACATACATTTTTAACTAAATAGTTTGAACAGTGGTTGTGATGTTGATCCGCATTTTATTTGAATAACTTAGTTTATTTTTTCTTTTCGTTTCTAAAAAATTTTGAATTAAGTAGTTCAATTTTTAAATTAAAAAATATCAATGTTTACCAAAAATAGAGCATTTAAATTTTTGTTTGACAGAATAAATTTTCAATTAAAAATCAAATTTTCTACACATCAGTTTAATTTTATACCAAACTGTTGAATTCTCAAGTCCAAGAGACGAGTTTTGTATAAAACAGTTGAATTTTCTACAATAAAGTACATTTTTAAGCGAGGCAGATTACTTTTGAACCAGATAGTATCATTTTTAGCCAAAAAAGGTGGAATTTCCACATAAATAGATGAATTTTGAAACCAAAAATATGATTATTTAACAAAATAGTTGAATTTTCAACAATAACAAAAATTGTTAGTCAGGAATGAAAAACAAAAAAAAATTCTACCAAAATATTGAAATATATAAAAAGGTGCAGTATCCGAAAAATCTTTTATTCATATTTTCAATCTTCAATGGAAAAAAAAATAAAAGAAAACTGTTAAGAAAGAAAAAAATTTCAATCAAATTGTTGAATTTTCAAGCCAAAAATAGTTAGATTTTCTTATTGGGTTTTGTTAATTCAGTTCGCATTTAAGTTACTAAAACGAGGAAAAGAGGAGAATAGTGAAGAAACTGTGGAGCCTGCGATAAATAAATAGGAATGTTGATAATTTATAGACTAAGAATAACACTTTACATAAGCATTGAAGTTTACTTTTAATACTTTTAAAATATCAGGTCGCAAAACTTGAAATTTAACTTAAAAAATAAACATAATTTTTCATTGCACACTTTTTGATTTCGGACTGGACACTTTGAAATTTTGACTGTACATAAGTTTAATACTTAAACAATCTTATGACACTATTTACACTATATTTGATCTCTAAAGTGAGTCGAGGCCTGATATTTATTGCTGAGGGTCAATGTAATCCGACACTTAATTTTATTAATAAAATTTCATATTATTCTGATTATATGTTGTAGATTTGTAAAAACTGCCAAAGCATGGAATGCATCGTTAAAACACAAAAACAAAAAATCAAGTCCTTACGGGATCAGGTGGAGTCACTTGAAAAACAGGCATCAGTTATAAAAGAGGAGCTTGTGAACATGAAGGCAGTGGTTCAGGTACTGGAGGATGACAATGAAAGAAAAGAGGAAGCCTTGCAAAAGCTCCGAAAGCTAAACGAAGACTGGCAGCAACTCTCCATACAAAAGTATAGTCAGTTAATAGGTAAAAAAATTTTATAATTAGTAATTGGTTCATTCAGAATGAAAATTTAGTAATACAGGGTGTCTAGCGAGCTTGAAAATCTTGAAAACCTGGAATTCTCCTTGAATTTTGTTCAAACCTTGAAAACCTAGAAATCTTGAATTTTTCCCGAGAACCTTGAATTTCTATTATTTTTTGTTTGCTTTTAAAACAGTAATTTTATTAAAATGCACAGAGTAATTTAAATTTCTAAGCCTATTATGAAAGAAACATCTTGTTTAGAAAAAATCTTGCTACTGAAAACTTTTTTATTCATCAAGTTATAACTCATCTTTTGTTTATTACAGAATAAATAAAGAGATTTCAGAGCACTTTTTGTAGGCTGTACCAATTATTTTACAGATTGCAAAGAACAGACCTTAATATTGTGAATAATTTTATAAGTTTTTAATTTCTTCTCCGCTAATATAGAATATTGAAGTATAAATTTTGTTGGGGTATTCAACTTTGAAATTATAAAAATTATTAGTTTAAAATTTCGATGTTAATTCAGAATTAGAATAAGCCATGGCCATACAACGGATTTTTCGAGGGGTTGACCACTCGGTTTTTGAGTGTACACCAGTTTTCAAAAGGTTACAAATTATTTCTAAAGATTTAAAAATATTGCAAACATTTCAAAATATTTTAAATATCTTTAACATTTCACAAAGATTTCACGGATGTTAAAGATTTAAAAAACGTGCGCACACCAGATTTCAATAAAGATTTCACAGCAATTTCACGAATATTTTAAAACTTTAAAGATTGAAAGGATTTCAAAGATTTGGAAAAAGGTACAGTACACCAGCTTTCAAAGATTTCAAAAATTTGAAACGATATCAAGAGGTTTTAAAACATCTTAGAAGATTTCAAAATATTTCAAATAATTCAATGATTTCAACGAATACAAAATATTTCCCGAACAAAGATTTAGGAAAGATTTCATAAACATTTTAAAATATTTCACAAATATTTCAAGTATTTCAAAGATTCAAAAAAGGCGTGTACACTAGATTAAAAAGTTTTCGCAAAAATACCCCAAAGATTTCGGACATTTCATAATGATTTCGAATATTTAACAAAGATTTTAAAACTTACAAAAGATTTTGAAGATTTTGAAAAGGGTATATTAAACCACATTTCTAAGATTTCAAAACATTTCAAAGATTTTAAATAATTCCAAAATTCTTTAGGAGATATCAAAAGATTTCACTGAGGTTTGTAATGCTTCAAAAAATTCCAACGAATTCACAAAAATTTCAACAAATTTCAAAGATCTCACAAATATTTCAAATATTTCAGTGATTTCAAACGAATACAAAAGACTTAAAGAAGATTTGACAAATATTTTAAAGAATTCATAAGGATTTCAAAGGATTTCAAGAATTTCAACAAGTGAAATAAGAATATATGACTAATAAGAAGATTAATAATAATACAAATTTCAAAGATTTCAAAAAATTTCAAAGATGTTAAGCGATTTCAAAAGGTTTCAACACTTTTGAGCAGATTTCAAGACTTCAATGATTTCGAACGAACACAAAAGATTTCGCAAACAAAGATTACAGAAAGAATTCACAAATATTTCAAGGATTTCACTAAGATTTCATAATATTTCCAAAAATTTCACAAAGATTTTAAAGATTTCAAGGATTTTAATGATTTTACAAAAGGCTTAAAAAATGCCAAAAGATTTCTCCGAAATTTCAAGCTTTCACTAAGGTTTGTAATACTTCAAAAAATTCCAACGAATTCACAAAGATTTCAAAAGATTT
>JAWWEA010000115.1:67976242-67986698 GCA_035222095.1 Andricus quercuspetiolicola | reverse complement strand
ACTGGCTGTCAGTTACTGCTCGAACGAACGAACCGTTTTCTGATCTAGAACGAGCGGAATAAGTATATTTTTTCTAGGTGATTCTGATCCTGTGTCAGTGTCCTGTGAGTAAAATGTCGCTAGATAATCTGAGTGATTTGGACCAGTTGTCAATATTTACAGGTAAGAATAATAATTACAACTTCACTTTGACATATTCTTTTTAAATTTTATATTCACCTTCCTTTTTTCTATAGTAATGTATAAACTGTGTATTCCAAAATAATTTTATTTATCTAGTACTCAGTCCACAAATCTCCCCGATATTGCCTTTCTTAATTACGTTTTCCCAACTGCCTCATATGTTTCACCTTAATATATAACGTTGTAAAACGTAATTAAAGTCGCGGCAAAATGTCAAAGCCCCTCACTTCTTTTGATTGCAAATTGCGCAAAATATCAATTATTAGTATTTATTGAGTAAAATAAGGCGATTGAATTTTAAGGTTAGGACGTGAGTCCAACGATTTTCAATTATAATTTCTATTTTTCAAATTTGTAAATAATTATTACTACTTTTCCCATTTAAAGGTGTATTATTATTATACTCTTACTCTCTACTTCGACATAAATTGGTTTTTAAAATTTCAGAAATGACTGTCAAGACTGATTCGTATTTTTTCAATGAAACTTTTATCTCTTTTGACTTTTTTTTATAATCATCTTCTTATAAAAATGTTATAAAAAACCTATGACCACACTTATTTTACTGTTTTGTGAAAAAAGTCATGTTGACGAAGTTACGAGAATTTCATATCTTACGATCGTTTCTCAAAATAACACAAATTATTGGTAACATTTATCAATTGTAAGCTAATAAATAATAAAACTACAACATTTTTCCGAAAATTTGTTTTCCTTCTTCTGTAATTGAAAAAATTTAGGACCAGATAAACGTTCTTTAGTGCTTCTTATTTAAGTTCCCAAATTGATGAAACTGATTATACTGACGATAAATTCTAACTGTAATATTTCTTCTAGGATGGTTAAAACCTTTTATCGGCGATGACTCCAGAGCATGGTGTGCTTACTGCAAACATGATTTGAAAGCACACAAGAGATCGCGTGAAGACCACGCTAAAACAGAGAGGCACCTTCGAAATGTAAAAATTGATAAGGATATCACACAATCAGGTAAACTAAGTTCAGGTTTCGCAGTCCCTCCTACACATGATAATTGCAAGATCGTCGAATTGAAAATTGCTGCATTGGTAGCAGAACATTGTTCAATAAATACTGTGGACCACCTCGGTGAAGTAATCAACAAACTAGATGAGGATTCGAAAGTTCTTCCAGAAATAAAACTTCACCGTACCAAATGCACGGGGCTAATAATCAATGTTTTATCGCCGTGTTTATTTGAGGAGCTAATCGACGATATTGGAAAATAGCGATATTCATTAATCTTATATGAGATCACTGCAATAGATACAAAGAAAGGCCTAGTTTTCATGATGAAATATTTTAGTAAAAAACTTCCACGTGTTCGAACTACGTTCTACAGTTTAATTGAAATAGAATCTGGGACTGCAGCAGACATGATCAATGCTATAAAAAAGCAACTGGCAAATGACGGCCTGAAGTTGGGCAGACTTTTAGGGATTGGTGTTGATGGGGCGAACGCCATGGTTGGAGCTCACAATTCTGTTTCTTCCAGGCTGAGAGAGATTAACGCGAATCTCGTTACAATTGAATGCTTGTCTTATTCTTTGCATAATTACGCAGAGAATGTATGTGATAGATCACCACGGTACTTAGATACCATGGTCAAAGAGAGCCAATCGTGGTTCTCAAAAAGTACAAAGAGAAGTATTGATTACAATTTGGTGCACAAAATTATAACGAATAGCAATAATAATCCAAAGAAAATTGCCAAACTGTCAGGAACTCGATGTCTGGCTAGATTAGACGCTATTGAGACAATCATCAATCAATGGGATAGTTTAAAACTGCATTTCCACCTATCGAGATCTGAGAGAGGCGACGCAGGCTACAAAGCGGAACAGTTATTCGCGGTGTATAACAACCCGGAAAACAAATTATATTTGTTATTTTTACGTCACGATTTGAAGAATATAGTAACTGTCAACAATCTTTTTCAATCACACATAGCTGAACCTTACAGACTTTTACAGGACCTAATAACCTTGCGTACGGTGGCTTAAAATCAATTGTGGTCCTATCTCAGCTGGAAAAGGTTGTGTCAAATTATGAGAACCTAGCTTCTTTTCCATTTAAAATTTTTTTTGATGGGCACAGAATGTATCAATTTCGGTGATCTGTTCAATAAAGAGAGTGCTAGCTGTGCATCCGAAGCACTTTATAATTTAATTGTGCGAGGAACTCCAGGCCAGAATACCAAATAATATTTAGATTCTGGAAAAAATGTCTCTTTTCAGTCCTGACATAGCGTCGCGTCAAAATAAAGACACTATTGTAGATATTGCGGAAATGTTTAAAGATGTATGCGGTGATACTGATGCCACATGTGAGGAATCGGAACTTCTTTAGCGTCTTCAAATTGATGCCAGTACCTCCGACGAATATTGGGTGGAAGTTAGGGACGAAAAGAATGTGATTCGAATCAAAGTAGTCAAGAGAAAGTTATTCGTCTTTACAAATGTTTTTGTATATGCCTCATCAAGGACAAAAGTTTAAGGCTAAAATTGTTTTTCTTTACAATTAAGAATATTGCATTATACTCTGAAAACTATTATCATTAGTTAAACAATTAAAATTAATAGAAAGTTCTTTCTTATTATCTTTGAACCAAAAGAATTTATAGAGTTTTTTTTAATTCTCTAATTCAACCGAATTTCCAGATAATCGTCGATGATAATAATCCTCAGAAAGAATTGTAACTAATAAGCCGCAATTATACGTTTTTGAATCTTCATTTTTTCTTTCTTCAAGTTACATATTTTTACCATATCAGTATTATAATTGAAAGTGTCGACAAGAGTCAACGACAGCTTACAAACAATTGTCTTTGTATTGTGTCATGATAACGAGTTTGAATGTATTAAAAATCATCCAAATAAAAAGTAATCACTGATGTTCAGGTAAAAATAGATTCACGGAGTCGAAAAACAAGAGACAGAAATTGATTATGATGTGAGTGCTCGTATGAATGTAAAAAAGGAAAATTTATCCAAAGCTGATAGTATAAAAAATCTATGATTTGAGCAACAAAATAATGTATTTAAATTTCACATTTAAAAAAATAATCCGAATATGATGGTTATTTTCTATTGGTTCTATTTCACACTTTTAATTTATTTTCAGGCTACTCCAAAATCACTCAAATCATGGATTTTTTATAGAATCAACTTTGGACAAATTGTTTTTTTTTATATTTGTACAAGCAATTACAACACAATCAATTTCTGTAACTTGTTTTTAACTCCGTGAATCTATTTTTACATAAGCATCAATGATTACTTTTTAATCTGATAAGGGAACTTGTTATATTCCGAAACGTTGTTATCAATAAAGATCAGTATTAAAATGATAAAAATCCCACACAAAGGAAAAAAACCTAATTGTTCTCAGCATTCAATTTTCATTCTAACAAACCTTTCTATCTTTTACCTAATAATGTTTTAAAATAGTATAACTAGATTTTGAATATCGCCATAGAAAACCAACCAATACCTTATACTATCAAATTTATCCGTCCAATTCTTACTTTTTACCTAGACTATCCTTTCTGTATACCAATTTTCATGTTTTAATTATATTCTGACATCACTTTAATGTTGACTTTCTATTTCAAGACAATAACAGTTGAATATTCAAGTAAGAGATAAAACTCCAGATACATGTTCAGATAATAGGTAAAAGTTGAAATAAATATTCATATAAAAGATCTATTTCCAAATTATAATATCCTAAGAAATACTCTAAGAAAGATGTATAACAATTGAAACCGCAAAGCTTTTTAAGTTAACTAAAAGTACAAATGTTAAATATTTCAGGAAAAATTTGGAACTGCTTAGGTTTTCCGACCCGCTGTACAAATGACACCCTAAAATTCTGGATCTGTTCGGACTTATTTCGGATGAGTCCTCCCCCCCACCTCTGTCAAACTGTAACGGGCGAAATGGGTATTTTCTTTCACGGACGACGTGCATAGCTGGGAGTACTCCATTCCTGCACGTGCACAGTTAGGAGTGTACGTAGACGTGTCTCGTGAGATACTTGATTGTTTCAAGTTAGACAAGCACGTTGGGAATGTTCCATCTATGCACGTGCAAAGATGGCACACTCCCAACTGTGCACGTCTAAACTAAAAAAATTAAATATCCGACTTACACGTCGACGCGCACAGATGGTACGCTTCTGACTGTGCGCATGTACGGATGGTACACGTCTACAATTAAACCCGCACAGTTGGATATGTTCCATCTGTGAGGGTGCACTGACGTGCACAGTTGGGTGTGTACTTATCTTTGCGCATGCACAGTTGTCCCACTAGTCATCGATGTGCACAGTTCGGCTCGTGCAAAGATGTGCGGTACCAGATTAATAGACACACTTTTCGAATTCCATTTTTTGTAACACACACATTCTGGATTCTCACGGAAAAAATGCAAAGTGAATTCCTACTTATTTCGGACAAACTTAAATAAAGTTTGGAAGAAAATGGCAATTGGGAAAGAATGTAGATTAAATTGCACAAATTCTGATCACGTATAGCTTCAAAAATTGAACTTAAAATTACAGATATATTATATTATTATATTCACCAATAAAACTGAGGACTACCGCTAATGATAAGGATAGAGTAGGAACAGCCATCATCTTTTTTAGACGAAGAAGTGATTAATGTTCTGATGAAGGATTTGATTAATAATGAAATTAATGAGTATTTTCATTGAAGAATTTGATTAATAATGAAAGTAATAAATATTCTAGTGCTTGATTAGATTATATAATATCTACATCATTTAGTCGTTATCTCATAAATTATAGACGTCAAGCTTGTCCCTCTGAGATATTTACATTTCATTAGAGCCAGTTTTAAGAAAAATTCCCCAGCGAAGTACTATGTGTGTATTTCCTTTGGGTACATTTGTTATTTTTTCTAATTTTGTGGGCACTTTCCACCTCATCGTTGCCAAATAAATTTGCTTCTAAATAGAGGATACCATCGATCACTCGTAGTTTAGGAGATATTCGCGTTTTTTTACGAGAAATTATACTTCAATGTAAGTAGTAAGGTACAACTATGGGGCGACCGGCGACTACCCCCACTCCTCAGCCGTCTGTCTAGACTGGTGCCTACCCCCACCACTACGCCTGGAGGTCAGTGACCCCTGGGGGGGCATACGAATAGAGCGGGCCATATGCCCCCCCCCCGATAACAGAGCTGATGTGAGCACTTGCATAGGTGTCTAGGTTTTGTTTGCACACCTGTCTGGAGATAAAATCCTGGGAAAAGGGAGATCTCTGACGTCATTTCTAGTAATCTAAATCTAGGATTGTACTTTAATTGATTTTAACTAGGAATTAAATATTAATGATTATCTTTTAATGATTAAATGTGAATAATAAAACTTATTTTCTAAAGGAATGGGATGATAAATAAAAGAGATTATAATTACAATTAAACCAATTAAAATGGATTTATTCAGTAAATGAAAAAAATTACATTTAATTACAGGTAGAAAACGAACGGTTTATGGGGTATTTTAAATAAAATAAGTCAGAAATTTCCTCGTATAAAAAATGGTTTTTATTAATTATATTTACATATAGATATTAATTATACATTAGATATAAGGAAAAGTGGGAAAAGGATTAAAGCTATGGATATATGTATGTATGGATGGATGGTTGAAAAAAGGAGGGATAGGGTAGGATAGATGAAAAATAAAATTTTTAGACTGTTGGAATGGAAAGGGGAGAAATTAGAGTGTAAGGAAAAAGATGGAAACTCGAATGGAATGAGCGAGGAAAGGTGGTAATCGAGATGAGAGGAGGGAAGAAGATAATATAAAAGTAATAATAATAATATATTTATATAATAATGAGGAAATATGTTTTTACAATATGTACAGAAATATATGGTTCGAAAACTTTAAAATAAATCGGGGTAGAGGGATGCATAGGATGGAGGAGGGGATCTATTTCTATGGAATTCAGGTATTAAAGGGTATGGGAAGCTACGACGGGGGATTTCAGGGAGGAAGGGGGTTGCAAATGATGAAGCTGGTTCAGTTGTGATTGATGTATGTGGTCTGGGACTGTCCATACGTGGTGGAGAGACTGAGCCATCTGGATAGGTGTTATGACGAGCGTATGGGTAAGATCTAGCGAGAGATCCTCTTTCTCTCCGGACTCTCTGAGGCGATACTCTGACTTCTGGTACTACAGAGCTGTTGTCCCACTCATTCAGTGGAAGAGAATAAGCATTGATGGGAGCAGCTGTTGTCGCGGCAACTGACGGTGAATTTTCTGTAAAAATAAAAGAAAAATTGTTACATTTATTTCGATTATAAAAAAGTTTAATTTATACCTACTCAATTTGTGAATGTGTATGAGCATGATATATTTCTAGAAGGTGGCAAAGAAATCCGGATAAATTAAAATTTTCAAAAATAAACTATATAAAATTATCTACAAAAGTCGATATTTACAATAGTAGCGAAATGATCTACGTTGTTTTATACCCATAGGGTAGAGAATCGTAATTGTCTACCTTACGTCTCTTCATATCCACAACTCTGCAGATCTTTTTTTCATCACGGGTGACTACTTGATGAAAGCGAGTGGTTCGAATCGCCCGAGATTTTATTTCAATCGGTTCCTTATTGTCTGTCACAAGGCCCCGAAGAGAGTCAAAATTCACAAGTTTAGAATTATCAAAATTTAAACGTACACCTTTAGCCTTACACACTGATGATTCGGTGCCATCTGCAGCGCTGGCTATATACGCATAAAATTTTGGTCCGCCTGAAACGAAAGCGCGTATATAACTACCCTTGCCGTGATCTTTTTCGAGTTCGTCGGTTAAATCCCCCAAGAGTGAGCCTACAGGGGGGCTGTATTCCCCAGGAGTTCCGCGAGTGATATATATACAGGAATCCGTGTCATAGTACAAGACTCGTCGATCTAGTTGCGACAAGTAATCGTACAACTTTAATCGGGCTTGTGCTGTCGTGTACGCTGCAATGACGACGTTTGTATTAGGCAGGGGTGTGACTGCTTCCTCTCTGTACGCCCAACAAAGATACAGCATTTTGTCGTTTGCAGGTACGATATTCCTTACCTCGATTTCTGGGTTAAGTAGCATACGTAATAATTTTTCCTGTGTTCTAACAATCTCTGTTTGAGGTAAATTATTTCGCTGACCGAACTTACCCCAGAAAGAGTTCAGGCATAATTTTGCCACGGAACGCAAGCCGGGATTTTTATTAATTTTTTCACGTTCGAGTTTGATCCCTTCTGCCTGTTCGTATTGACGTAGATATTTAACTTTGGAAGCCTCGTCGATGCAGTATGATGGCCAACCACTCGCTTCTTGTTTAATCTTTAAGAACATATTAATATATGCTGCGAAAAGACCACCCTTGTGAGTGGCTGGATCATACTGAACAACCCTGTATTGCCAAATTTCTGATATATCTACGATATTGTAGCCTAGTTTTATGGCTCTTTTCAATTCAATGGAAACCCAGGTACCTTCAAATACGCGTTGTGATTCATCTTCATGTAGACATTCACCCTGTTCAAGAGTTTCACAACACGTGCGACAGAGGGAAAACATTAATTTACCATGCATACGAACAGGGAGAAGGGGGTGATATAGATTTCGAGGTGGCAAAACTGTACAACGCACTAAACCCTCGACTTTGCTAAGATCGTAATTCGGGCCTGTAAATGCTTTACACTCATCAGAACCAACATACAATGTCGGATGTCCTATAGGAAACATGCCTATCTTCGAGATAAACGGATACAACGAGCAAACATCTTTATATTCAATTATCTCTCCGTCTTTCACCTCGTAATAAGACTTAGTGTTTCCCGTACGACCTCCGTAAAAAGCATCACGAGGGTTTAATATTTTGTCTAGTTTTAAAATGGGATGATGTTTTAAGAATTGAGTCAGATCTTCGTCCTCTTTTTTCAAACGTCTGAAATCGCATTCCCACATTTCAATGACTTCGTAACCATATCTTTTAATTTTGGAAGTTAGAGCACGCGTACGTTCATAACGATCATTCATGCTTTCCCCAGATTTCCCGACTATTTTATCTCTACCCGTGTTATTGCATCGTTTGCAACCATGCCAAAAACAGCCGTGAAACTGGAAAACATGACGGGGTCCGTTATCGTCTTCTTGAAAGTACCCGTCTACAATGACTCCTTCACGCAGACGATACTCTCTACCCCTACCAGCGTGTTGAATCTCTACACCAAGCTCTCCTTCCATAAATAGAAGCCATTCGATTGCAATTCTAGACTGATTATCACCGTACCTGTACCCACCTCTCGGTATAATCCCTATTGTCTGCTCTCGTAAAAAATGCTTTCGAAAAAATAAATTGCAAGCCGAGGCAATCGTGGGGGACTCTGTGAAAGGGCAAACATTTCCACATTCAAGAAATATCTTACGAAACGCAATACATGCACAACGTAAGATATTCACATCATTTTTACAATAAGATACGAGCTCATGCCAAAAATTAAACTGGTAATTAGGATCAAGATTTTTTTCCTCGTACCATTTTAAAAATTCTTTTCGAGCCTTTTTACTCATTGTACCCGGAGAATAAAATTCAATTGAAGGAAGTGGACCACAATAGTTTTTATTTTCCGGGGTGTTAAATAAATGCGGGAATGTTCCTTTTTTTTCACTTATACCTTCTAGCCCAAACGAGGCTGGTAACGCACTAAGAGGGAGCTGGAAATAGTTCAAGCTATCTATAAACACTGTATGTTTGACACGCATTGAAATGATTTTGGTGCCATTGAGTATGAGATCTGGATCTATTTTTTCAGTAGATCTGTGCTCTGTAAGATGTTTTAAAATGAATTGAGCATCAAACCCTTTAGAATTGTGTGCTATGCAAATGATCTTTTTAAAATTTACAACAGGACGGAGTGTAAAATCTACAAAATCTCGCATGGGATTTTCACCAGCAAACACGAATTCGCGTATCAAACCACAGTGTTCACAAGATTTGTTAATATCCTGTTCATGAATGCACCAGCTGCATACCTGTTGGGCTATGCAAAGATTTACCTTATGTTCATTTACGCTATCATCCCCTGCGAGTGTTTCTCCCTGCTGTGTTTCGAAATCATAAAAAATAAAAATCACAGGTTCTGAAGTGTTAGTGTTATTACCACCCGCACGATCACGTATAGGTTTCATATAACATTCGTGATTGTATTCACGATCACACTTGCATATCCTACAAAAACTGAACCCACATTTGTGATTTTTATCTTTTTTAATATTCACTAAGCGTGAACACTCGGGACAAATTTTCAACGTATCACAGACACTTTTTCCGGAGGAGTATGAACCGGGTGTTAAATGATGATTAAAGCAATCATTATTAAAAAATCGACGAAGACATTTTTCACACTTGGGTGTATCTCTTGATCGATTATTAGAACACTTTTCTAGACATGAGGTCTGAGCGAGACAGGCTTCACATTTATGTGCACACCTATGATCGGACCTGTTATTGTAGCCCTTGTTACAGGGCGTACAAAAAACTCTAGAGGATGCAGCCCCTGTTAAATTTAAGATAGTGTGATAATGATTGCTATCACTATTGTACAAAAGATGTATAATATGTGTGGGAACCTCACCTCTCTCGATGAACCGTGTAGTACCATCGAAAAAGGGGGGTTCCTCACCACATCCAAAGGTTTTGAAATCAAATCCGATAAGTGCAATACCCTCGTTGACAAGGTATGTTTGAAATTTTTCCAATTCCAAAAATCCACATCCTTCTAGCGGAATATCGACAAGGGCCTTTTGACATAATACCTGAGCTAAACTTTTTTGAAGGGTTGAATTACGACTTCTTACGCGATTCCAAACTTCATTTTTATCTCCAGTAGTGATTTGACCGCGTTCCATATAAATTTTACCACAAACAATTGCACGAGGGAGGCATAAATTGTCGGTATTCAATATACTTAAGATAGAACGTTTTTTAAGTACATCGCAGGTCAATTTCGCCCACCCCGCACCCACAGGGTTATTTACACAATCGATTAATAATTTGAAACTATCATCAATACGGAACTCGGCGACACTCTGAGTGACCATGAAAATCAAATCCCATAAATCCTCAAAACGGCAATCACTTACATAACGAAATGATAGGCCCGCATCATCCTGTGTAAAGCTATCGGCTATAAATTTAATACCGATTAAATCGCGCGGTTT
>JAWWEA010000115.1:67687866-67698084 GCA_035222095.1 Andricus quercuspetiolicola | reverse complement strand
CGTTTCGAATAAAATATCTTACATCATTCGTAGGGTTGCATACGTCTTTATGCGGGGAATTCAATGTTCGCAGGAAAACCATGGCAACTTCGGCCATGGTTTTACTGCTCGTCCTGCGAACATTGACCTCCCCACGATAAAGACGTGCCTAACCCTACTTGGGATGTAATATACTATTTTTGCACTACGAAACGCAACGACCTTTTCCCTCTATTCATGTCTCTCATCGTCAGCATCCACGTCGCTGGAAGTTTCTAACCCATCATAATTGGTCTTCCCGGACTCTGAAGAGTTTTCTATCTCAGATGAGTTCTTAATCTTATTTAATGTTTCGAGTTCTTGTAAAATTTTGATTTCTTCTTGGTTAGGATTTTCAACAGCGGCGTTCTTGTCATTTTTTTTGCGAATTTTGTTGAGGTATCTGGCTTCTCTACCCTTACATTTCTTCTGCGATTCTCGGTAACTTTATTTAGGGGTTCTTATATGTTCCTGCATTTCTGTTTTGAACTGTGTTATGTTTGCTGGGCCAGGAAAAAAAGGACATTCCAGCGCAGCGTCTAAAAAAATCGAAGGGTACTGTAGTGCATTATTTACTGGATTACATAATTTTATTTATAAATTATGAATATACGGTAAAAGACATTTGCAACTCGAGTTTCTTTAAACTCAGGTCGGTATGCATTTCCTTTCGACGTGAACTGCGTCACTAGTTTATCTGACGTCGTCGCTCGCAACGAGGAGCCGAGAAACTCCCTCACCCGTACTTTTCAAGAACTTCATGCAAAAATGCAGAAATTTTGGTAATTCAATTAGGCCGTTTAAGTAGTTTGAGCAATTCCACGTCAAATCATCTGAAGAATTTAAGCTATTGCTAGTATTTTTGATGAAAGTTGGAGTATTTGTTCTCTTACGCATTGAAAGAAAACCCCTCAAATGATTTTTGAAAAATTCGAAAAACTTAGGAGATACTCAAAATCGAAAATTTTCGTCTTTTTTTAAACTCTCACAACTTTGGTTCTCTTAATGCTATCAAGGTGCATTCTTTAAAAATTATTCGTAATAAGATGCAGTTTTCAAGATATATTTTTTGAATAAAAAATTTCAAGAACTTCTTGGATTTTTCAAAAACCGATTTTTAAACTGAATTTCTGAAAAGAAACACTTTTTTTCTTAATTTTTTTATAGATAGCGCACAATGTTTACTAGAAGACCTGTGAATTTCAGAATGGGATCTCTGTTAGTTTTCGTGAAATAATTAAGAACGTATGCCGTGGCGTGATGAGCCCAGTGCGAAGAAGGCCAAAAGTCTGAACTCTGAAGATCGCACGTACAAGCATAATTTATACTCATATGTCCGAACTTCAGAGTTCAGACTCTCGGGCAGTCTTCGCACTGAGCTTGTCATGCCACGGCATACGTTCTTAATTATATCTCGAAAACTAACAGATATCCCATTCTGAACTTTACAGAGCATCTAGTAAACATTGTAGGCTTTTTATATAAGAACAATTAAGAAAAAAAGTGCTTTTTTCAGAAATTCAGTTTAAAAATTGGGTTTTGAAAAATCCAAGAAGTTCTTGAAATTTTTTTTCCAAAAATATATCTTGAAAACTGCATCTTATTACGAATAATTTTTAAAAAATACACCTTGATAGGATTAAAATCACCAAAGTTATGAGAGCTCAAAAAAAAAGACCAAAATTTTCAATTCTGAATATCGCCGAAGTTTTTTGAATTTTTCAAAAATCATTTCAGGGTTTTTCTTTCAACACGTAAGAGAACAAATACTACAATTTTCATCAAAAATACTAGCAATATCTCGAATTCTTCAGATGATTTGACACGGAATTGCCCATTGAGTAAAAATTACAAAATAATGATAAGGATTCTTACCAGTTTCTTACGTTGTTTTTCGTTGTCTAGGGCATCAAGTTTGAGAAATTCCGACATTGTTTCCAAGGGAAATCCTGGTAGGGGTTCAAACAATTTTGCGGAAAGGTGAGCCTCACTACTAGCATTTTGCAATAGTACTTCCAATATTTTGGCGTCTTGATTTTCGATTATTCTGTGCTTTTTTAAGGGCGAGCTGGAAAAGTGTTTACTGTGTATTTGAACCATTATTGATCAAATACGTAAGAACCTAACCTCAAAATTCTTCACGTCGAAAATAACTACATTTCGACACATTTCGAGCTGAACAAGTTACAAAAACCTTCTTGCTCCTTCTGTTTTATTATTATCTTGCTGGTATTAGTATTTTTGATTAATTTAAATATGTTTAAGAGACACTTTTAGCAAAAAATCATTTCTACCGACACCGGCAAGGTAGCCACTACGTTTATTATTGGCTGAGTATCCAACCATAACTTCGTGGTACCGCCTAATGTCCTTTTTGCAACCACGAGAGTTTGCAGTTGCGACTAGTCGTACAAAATCGCATTTTCGTCTATCATGTTCAGCCACTGACTCGCCGGAAATGATTTGTGCTCTTCTTCTGATAATGATAATCATCAGAATGATAGTCCCCTCAATATCGCTAAATTGAATGCGTCCAAATCGTTCGTCCATTTGTTCACTATTTCGTCTACGATTGCCTAGTGCTAAACGTCGGCATCCTTCCCTTTCTAGTTCTTCCAATCGATTCAACTCTCTTTCGCCTTTGATCTTATACTGTTTTTTACATAAGCTTCGTCCTTTTATCTGACTAAATGTTCATCTGCTTGCATTCCTCGTTGATTTGATGTTTTTCATTAAAAGCCCAAGTCCAGCTTCACTAAACACAATATCACAGTTTTTCTCAGTTCAGTACACAGTTTTTAGCGTCACTATACAGTTTTTGCGTCACTTCGCACGATAGTTTCACTGTCCTAAGCGTCTTTCGTCACCAGTATCTTTCGCACGTTTTCTTTTTTTTTCTCATCACAGACGAACCCCCACAAAGTTGTGGGTATGTGGTTTGAATTGCGAGCGCACACACTTCAACCATAACTTCGCGTTTATTCAGAAATTAAATACAATAAAGGTGTACACGATTCGATGACCTGATATGGTATTTGCAAAAACAACCTCTCGGTAAGCCGGTCACTCAAAGACTCCCCCCTCCCTTTTTCGATGTCTTATCTCCAACACCCACTACCACAGCAGTTGCTCCTCATCTACCAAGACTTATCCGTCGAATAAGTTTTTAATTCTTGCAATTTTGCTTTGAATAAGGATGCATCGAAAAAGAATTTAGCAGTCTAGCTAAATATATATTTTCCCAATTCTATTCCATTAAGTGAAACTGAATAGGTGTTGTGATATAGTATAATTAATTATTATTTGATCCTAAAGATATAAAGAAATAAAGGAAATAGAAAAAATTGCATGAAAAATGTATGGAAAATGGATGAAAAAGATATATGCTAGGTTGGAAATGTGTGACAAAAAATGGTTCATAAGAACGAAAAGTGTGTGAAGAAGAGTGCTAATGGTGTCATAGATTTCTGGACACTCATAGCCATGAATGGAAGTTTTGCTCAGTGAATATGATTGGGTAATTTTTTATATGGATCCTTATATTGGTTTATTAGCCAGTTTGTGTACTGTTTGTGAACCGCAATGCACGATGACTTTGTGAAGTTCTCTACCTGGGGTGATTGCTATAGAGAGACTGATCATCATCCCGGGTCAGAGGATTATTGTAGGACAAGTAATATTTTGCTTAAATAAGCATTACGCGACTCTAAAATAATCTCAATACTATCACTTCTCCTATGTATTCATGATCACCTGTGTATAGTTAGAAATAGATCGATCAATATCATGAGTTGCATGAGTTAAAAAATATTTGTAATTTTTAGAGTTTTGAAAAATTCGCTATTATTATGTTTTCTTTATACATTCACGCAAAACTCTTGTTTTTTCTATATTTACATACATCGAAAATGGCCAATTCCACACTGTGCACGAAGGTAATGAGCCAAATCACCAACATCGGTGAGCAAAATGCTGTCACCGGTTTACCATACATAAAAGAAAGATTGGTTTCGAAATATGCTATTTGTTCATAATCTGAAAAATATGCCCTATTTTCAAAAATCTTGTAAGGTTTCAATATTTTCAGATTTTTTAGAGGAGAGTTTCATTTTTATCTATCTCAAAAACTGACATAATTTTTAAATGCTTCGCAAACTATCCTAAAACTGTTTTGAGCTTGTAGAAGCATTCAAAATTTACCTGGAAAAATCTAGAACACTTTAGAAATTAATACAGAGTCTGGCTGCATTAATTGCTAAAATTGTCAAATTTTTTCATTCAGAGTAAATTTTGAGTCCGAGAAAGTTGCTTACGTGCTAAAAAAAAGTATTATAATAGTTTGCAAAGCTTTCAGAAATTATTTTAGTCACTTGAGGTTTAGAAAAATTATATGTTACCCTAGAGAAACCGAAAATATTGAAGTCCTGCAAGATTTAGAAAAATTAGACTTATTGTGTAGATCAACAAAGCAAAAATAATATTAACAATTTTAGGAAAACTCCGAGAAATAGGAATTTCTTTAAGTTATTTTTTCCCGGCGGAACCTCAGGATATTAATCGATCTATTTCAAATTTAACTAGCTCATGGTGAGTACACTGTGGTTTTCTCATGGGTTCTAATATGTCAACAATCTTGGTAATTCTGATTTTAATTACCTTGATAAGGGTGCTCAATGCTGCAGAGAGGTTGAAATCAGGAATCTCCTGTTCCAAAAAGTCCACAGCCTTTAGTTTCTATCCAAATAAAATTCTTTTTTTAAGTTGAAAACAATTAAATTAATAAGAGATATGTAGAGCATGATTTTTGAATTTAGCTTTAGTAATAGCTATTTACTTATTGTGAAGAGGAGCAAAATGGGCAATCTCGCGGTTTTTTTTGCTCTCCAGGAGCGAATACAAAATATAAAAAATGTAAATGTAAATGTATTATAAACATTCTTTTTACAAACAAATTGGATGAGCAAAAGAAAATTGTTTATTTATCGTGCACAATAAACGCGACTTCCGTGCCTGTAGAGCCGGCAGAAAATGTGGAATGACCGCCCGACGACGGCGACGCATGCGCACTTTAATAGTGCTCGTATCAATCCTTATCAACGGGCGGAAATGCGCTTACCAACCGTTTACGAAGCTTACATCTGTCACCGTTGTCAGGAATGTACGACAAATTTCAACTCTCGAAATTCAAGTTGCAGCTGACTTCAAATCAAGTAATAATTATTGTAAAAGAGAATGAGTCTGCAAACAAAAGACACAATAAGTGATGAGGAGATTTCGTGTACGCCTCCGAATCTCCGTAGTGATGCTGAGAATATGTTACAAAATTTGCTGCTTCTAATTTCTGGGAAAAAATACAACGCAGCTTACCTAACCTTCAATAAATCGAGGGAATCGAAGAAGATTGTTGTGTTGTTTTTTTATTGTTTTCGCCCCCACCAGGGCTGTACCCTGGACCCTGCGCCACCCTAATGCTCCGTCCTGGTCCGTTGCAATCTGCATTGATCCAAAAGCCCGGAAGAGACATTTGTACTCGTTGAACGTCTTCTTTCTCGTGCGCTAGGACAAAAATTATCGTGTGTGGTACGGGCAGAATTGGTCAATTTCCACTCGCGTGATTTCCCAACTTGTCGCCCTTGCCAGACAATTTACTATTATCCTTTTTGTGCAAAATCTTTGGTTTTTCACGCTAGTCACAGTTCACTGTTGTGCTATAGATAAATTATAGCAATTTTAGTAGAAGAAATTATTTTTTCATTAAACCACACCGTTGTTGAATTGTTCACGCCTAATTTGTTTAAAAGTTATCTTCAATATAAAAAAATTGAAAAATTGGATCTAAACTCATGGCTGTAGTTATTTTCTGACAGTAACTTCTTCATTTCAACCATTGTGCATTATGGTAAATTTATGTAAATATTTTTTGTTCAAAGATCAAAGAAGGGAGAAATAATGAAAGTCGAGAGAAAGGAAAGTAAGAAGCATATTCGGAGCTTGCCTTCTTTTTTACCCTTCTTACATATTTATGTGTTTTTTTATTTAGATTGGAAGTATTTGCTTGTGTAACTGTCCAAATTTGGTCATTTTGGATCCTTGGAGTTGGAATTTTGGTCATTTCTAACAGCCATTTTACTCCTTTTTCACTGACTTTATTAAAATAATATAATTTTTTCAGACATTAATTAGAGTTCAGCCAGAAAAAGACTCAACAAAAAATGAGGCATTAGCTGTTCCTCGAGTATACTGTTCAAATACCAAGACTTACCTAATAATCGAAGGTCTAACCGACTTTGGGCTTGAACTGATTGACTTTTTGGTGGTTCGTGGTGCTAGAAATATTGTTATTTCTTCTGGAACAAAAAGCGAGAGGGGCTACTGCAAATTACGTTTGAAATTGTGGCGTAGTTATGGTGTCAATTTCATTATTCGAGAAGATTTAGATCTCTCTAAAAGGCAAAATGTGAAAGCTCTTATGAAGGAGGCAGCTTCACTAGGTACCATAGACGCCATATTTGACCTTCAGCGAATGCGATATTCCTTAGTTAATTTACACGAAGCCTCAAAGTCGATGAACATTTTCACCAAGTTTTTAGATGAAGAATCGAGACAAGCTTGTCCTGAGTTAAAAAAGTTTGTTGTCTGTTCATCTTCGAAAAATCTGAAAGACAGCCTCAGTGACTGTTTATTGAGGGAAGCTAGAGTAGCTAGGCTCTGTGAAGAACGATATAAAGATGGTCTTCCTGGGCTATTGGTCTTATGGAGTCCCATAGATGGATTAATTCCCTCCCAAAATTTGCCAGTTGAACAGCTGGGATTGGAACCAATTCCTCAATGTGTGGATCAGCTTGATGAAGTTATTACCTTAAAGACACCTGTTGTTTTGGCGTCGAGTCGACTGAAATGTAGTCAGGAGGTAAGAAAATAAATATTGTCTTTATTTTTGTTCATTTCAGTACCTCAATGCTAAACTCTTCAATCTCGTTTTGTGCTGGCACTTAACGCCGCTACGCGTACGTGGCGCTACGGGCCAGTACAAAACAGGATTGGAAAGTTTAGAGTGCTAAACCCAGATTGGAGAGCATAGCATGGAGGTACCGATTTATTCTATTGTACTGTTATCATCATACCTGATATCTAGAGAGAATTCAATTTTAAACACGTCTTACAAAGTTTCATTATCATGAAATAAAGGAGTATCTTTAGCATGCCAAATGTCAATAAAAATCGGTAACAGAAATCTAGGACAGATATGCAGTATTCAAGATGCGATTTTCGAGTCGAAATTATAATTTTTCTTTGGAAGAACTGCAATCTTATTTGAATAAAGCTTTCTAAAAATGATTTAAGCTGATAATAAAAAGGTAATAAAATTACTAATTTCTATTTTAGGATGAAAATTCAGATGAAACGGGAGAAAATCAAGGCGAGGCTGCAGCTTTTAAAGCGTACCTCTTTAAGAACGATCCACTAATGAATTACAGATACAGAAGTTTAGAAAATTGTTAAAATTTCTATTATTGAACTTTTTTCTCTTAGTGAGAAACAAGTGAAGCAGTAAGGAGAAAACAAGGGTACTCTCGCGGAAAACTGATTCAGATGTTAATGAAAAATTTTTACTTTACCTTTTGAACATTCAATGGAATTTATTAATAAATTAATTTAAAGATATCTTTTCATAGGGATGTGTATATAAACCAAGCTGGATTTGGCTCAGTAGGGTAAGTGCGTCAAATATGACCATCCCCCCTCTAGATTTGACGTTGTAAAAAAAGAAAAGAAGAATGTATGAGATGCCCAAGGAGCATGAATTATCATAGAACGTGCGGGCATGTGTCCAGCATTTGCAAAATGTAAATATATAATATCAATAGGATAGAATAAACAAAATATGAAAAGTTGAGAAATGAGAAGTCATTGAGAAGTCTGGAAACAATTTTCCTAATGCCGCCCCCATAAAAAATGTTTGTAACACAATGTTACAGTGTGATAGAATAAAAAACGGAAGAAAACGCTTTATTAAGCAGACTTAAAAAAAATCATTGGACATCATAATTAATGTAATTACACTTCAAATTACAAATATTTAGTTTAAGATTTAGCCTAATTATTATAATTAAATTATATACACGATTATATAGAGAAATTTGTTTGCACAGTGCTCAACCGCAGAAAAAATTTTCTCTCAATTGAAAATTGTGAAAATTTGTATCAGAATAATATTCATCAGGAAATAATATAATATTAATAATAAAATTACTGCTTTTGTAACGCACTGTCTCATCGTCCCCAAATTCGAGATGAGTAGATAATTATTTTTCATAAGTTTGGCTTTTGTTATTTTCCAACAAATATTACAAAATAATTAAAACAGTAAACATTTTCTCACGAAGTAAGATTTTTTCGACTAAATCAAGTGGTAGACACATAAATAGTAATATTTCTGTAGGAGAATGTTTTAGAAATTTTCAATTATTATTGTTAATTAACAAAAATTAATAAACAATTTAAAAAAAGGTGGTATTCCAAATATTTTGTTCTTATAATTTTTGGCGATTCTTAATCACTTTGAAACCAATTATAAATTGTTTTCATGAGACAATTAATGCCTACATGACTGTCAAATATGCACAATTGCATTCATTATTTATAAAAATATTTACAGTGACGCAGTAATTCACAATATTCAGTCATTTTCCATGCTGAATATTATTCTCATACTAATTTTCAGCATTTTCAGTTAAGAGAAAATATTTTTATGTGATTGAGAATTGCAAAGAATTAATTATTACCATATAAATAATTTATGACAATAAGGTTGAATCTTGAACTAAATATTTTTACTAATTGTGTGCAACTGAGTCATTTAGATACCCATTAAGATAATTTAATCTTAGTAACAAATATTTGTTAGATCAGTATTATAAAGTTTATGAAGCGTCAAAGTAGTGTCTTCAGTTCGAAGACTGTATGCTAAAAAGATTCAAGGTAGAGTCAACATTTAAGGAGAGGTTAAACAGCGTCAAATTAGGGCCTTGAGTTATAAAAATGTAGACTCTAAAGATTCAAAGTAGGTTCAGAGAGGTGTTACAGCGTCAAAGTACACGGAGGAAAATGAATAGTCAAACTTGGAGTGTCAGTTTGATCTTCTGGATAGTACCATGTATCATCCACAATTTTTCCTTCACAGTCAGGCAGACCATAATTTATAGTTTGTTTGAATATCCACAGGTGTTTTAGACTCACTATCAGGATAATCAAATCGACACTCCAGAGTGTCAATCAGAAGTCGCTGCGTCACGACATCTACCGTACGCCGAAAGAACACACTTGACAACCGAAACGCACTTTCGAAGCGATACTGACGTTTGGCGTCATGTTTGCCGCAGTGTCTCCAGAACGTGGGATTTTTCGGCCCCCACTCCACGACCAACGAGCTCATGCTTTCTTTCTCTAGCAACAAGTTCGTGACTGTTGTTAGAGAAGAAAGCATGAGCTCATGAGTCGTGGAGTGGGAGTCGAAAAATCCCACGTTCTGAAGACATTGACGCATATGCTTTATAAGTAAGTATTATAGCTATGGTAGTTCGGGGGAACCTCAGTCTGTAAAACAGTTATCGGACTGTTACGGACAGTCGGTAATTGAAGTGTCGGCAAGGTAGATCCCGGGCGCAGATTCTTGACTTGGTCAATAAGGATGGTCCCTGTTTTACTAACCGAATCCACAAGAAAATTTCGTGAATGCGGCGGACGTGGGATCAGGGATTCCCCAAGTTCCGGAACCTTCTGGATATTTGCTTTTCTATGAGCTTTGATCGATGGGAATCTATTGCCTCTGAGATTCTTATTCATTGAACTTTCTGGAGCATCTCAGTTATTAAACAGTGATCGAAATTTCTAGAAAGCCGCAACGAATTCGTGGTTCGCTTAACGAGGTGGACATATTTTATGAACATATAGATATTCATGCGTAGAACGATGAGCATGCACAATATAAAAATTCAATTGTACCTCCAGTATACCTTGTCTCATTTCAGTATATTTTTCGCAGATTTAGGGGAATGTGTGTCCACGTGGATTCTAGCCCGACCCCCTGACCCCCCAACGTGGAAAAGCGTTAATTTTGCCATACCCCCCCCCCCCCCCCGTAAACTGTCCACGTGGTATATGAATGGTCCCACAGCGAAGCTTCTAGAAGGCTTGAAC
>JAWWEA010000115.1:67478435-67491665 GCA_035222095.1 Andricus quercuspetiolicola | reverse complement strand
AAAAATCTTTTACGGCACAATAGAGCACAAATCTAGCACAATTCAGCACAATTTTCATTTTTTCGAAATTTGAAGTTAGCCTTGCCAACTTCCTGCACATGAGAACATTACAGCATTCAATTGAAACCTCACTTCCAGACATCTAAGATGAAACAGAATGATACTTGGTGTGAAAATATAAGTTAATAATGAAAATTGATTATAATTTGATTAGCGTTAGAGAGGCATAGGAGTTTGAAAAATATTATTTATGTGATTTCCTAGTTGAAAATTCCTATACAGGAACCTCGGAGGATTCTGGACATGTTCCTGGACGCAAACCTGCACACGAACATGTAGAGGTAATCTTTGCTCTTACCTGTACAGGACTTCGGCGAAGAATACTGTACATAATCCTTCAAAGGAACTTGTACGCAACCTAACCGTTGACTGATTCTGTATAGGTTCCTTCAAAAACTCAGTTGAGACGCGGGTTCATGTACAGGAACTTTTTCAGGATCCTATAGGTGAACCAGCATGAGAAATAATCCGCGAAGATTCGCTAGTGGCTTGGCTCTCTCTATAGTAGTCAGCTGGTGTTTCTGTACAGGAACCGCGCCCCAATTTATTTCGAAAATTATCCTGCAGAGGAACCTATACTCAATCATTCAAAGGTTAATGCGCCGGTGCATTTTCATTGAGGATCGTGTCCAGGAACGTTTCCGGGATCCTCCGTGGTTCCTGTACAGGGATTTTCAGCTGGGTTGCACACCCCACTATTTCCTAATCGTAATTCTTAAGCCGAAAATCAACAATAAAGTGCGATATATACATAAAACTTTTCATCTAAAGCGTCCAAACTCACAAGCCAAAAACTGACCAAATAACTCTTTAATGACATGACCTTACTCTAAGATTCCTGAGAGGCTCTTTGGTATACTTGAAATTTGGGGTTTTAAAAAAAAAGGCAAAAAAATTGTCAGTGCCAGCCATGATATGTAAAAGATATTTATAAGTGATTTTGGTACAAAATGATGGAACTGAATTATCTACAAAACGAGTCTATTAACTAAAATTGAATGAAAACTACGACCTTTGTTTTGAAATGGAAGAAAAAACTTTGAGTAAGTTTCAACACTTTCAAATTTAAAAATATTTTCCCGAACACGCAAGGAGACTTAAACATCTAATTTTTGCTAAACTGTATCAAAAATTTTTGTGACTATAAAAAGAATCTTTTCATATTTAGCAATATTTTACGGTTCATCAACAATTAGCAATTATAAATCATATATTGAAAAATAAACAATTTGAAACGAAACTTTTTCAAGTAGAAAGCTTTCAACCCTTCAAATTTCAGATTGCTAAATTTAAACTTTGAACGTTATAATTTCAATTATTTTATTTCAAAAAATTTTAATTTGTAAGTGAAAATGATGAATTATGGCGTATATTAAGAATTGAGCCCTAATTAATTTGAAGCGACTTTAACGACTTTAAATCAAAACAAATAAACTTAACATTAATCTTCCAATTTTATATGTCAAGGATATCCCGAAGATATACCTATTCCATAATTTGGTATATTATATGTTTGTGAAAAAATGCATTCGAATTTTTTGACCAAATATTTATGAATATCGTCGGGAAGGAAATGTGTTCGAATCAACAGAAAAATAAATCCTGTTTTTTTTTTTTTTGAAAACTATATTTAGATGTGGTTCAAGCATTGTTCATTCTACTCAGAAACGTCAATATTAGCTGAGTCGAGTTGGAACTCAACATATTGCTTCACAGTTAGCCATAGAATATGAATGAAATATGACTTTTCGAATATGGCCCCCATAAGTTTGTCTTATGGTGTTCCGAAAAAACCCCATGAGTGAAAAAATGGTTCTGCCTAGGTTTTGATGCTAATTATGAATTTTTTTTCATTTTTTTGAATATAGATTGTTTTTGATACATGAAATACTACTTTACACTGGTAGCTGCATGTTTACATAAATTGTTTCAACAATTTATTATTTTTTTTGGCAATTTTATATTCTAATATAGTTAGAAAGTCGCGGCTTTTAAAAAAATTGTCCACTTTTTCTCCAATTTTCAATTAGAGTAATACTAGAAAGTTGCGGTTTTTTCTGAAATCTTAAACTTTTTGTCCACATTGCACATAGTGCGGTAAAAATTCAAGCCAGTCACAAGCATCGTTATTCAAACAACTGGTTACTGTTCAAAACTATCTTACCTAAGAGTAGTCCTAGGAAAATGCTTTTTTCTGATATAAAATGTAAATCTAAAAACGTACTTTGAATATTTTTCTAAAATTTAAAAAGCATAAAAAATACATTTGCAGGGTATTTCCGAAGGGAAAGGGTAAAATTTGACTTAGTCCATTTTCACGACATCTCCAAATTTTGAGGCCCCCAGAGCCAGAAAAATAATACTTTTACCAAGGCCTCTGTCTGTCTATCTGTCTGTAGTCTGTCTATATGTCTGTAGTCCGTAGGCATGATAACTTTCGAAAAAATGATTAGATTGGATTGAGCTTTGGCACACTTTTTTAAGACCTAAAAGGAAATGACAATTTCGTTAACCAGCTGTTTTAGATGAAAACTGAAAGAAGTGGAGCATTTTCAATATTTTCGAGACCATTATTCTCAAGATTTCAAAATTCTATACATCGCTGTTCATAGTACCCCAACAATCGAACAATTTATCTGTATGGTTTTTTATGATGAAAAAAATTATCAGAGTTATGACATTTTCAAAATAAGAAAAAATAAAAGCCAACGAAAATCAACGTTTTGAGCCAACCAACGCACTATGTGAAATGAAGACAAGAATAGAATCACTTTTAAATAAGACGTATAGTTTTTGTTTTATTCGTCAAAAACAGCACCAAAGTAAAAAATAAATTAAATTCTCAGACAAACGACACAAGCTATGAACAAAAATCAGAAGACAGAAGTTGGTCATGAAGAAAAGAGCTACAAATTTCTTATCACTAATTTTTCGATAGGACGCATAGATTCTATTTCAATCACAAAAATTAATATTAAGAATAAAAAAAATTTTTTTTGAATACGACACAAGGAAAAAAAGACTAATACACAAAAGTGGTTTACTTAGAGAGGATCTGCAAATTGGCTGTTTATAATTTCTAGAAAGAGAGGTCGACAATGTAACATTTTATTAAATTTATGGAGAAACGAAACAAGTTGCAATAAAACGTAAAATATTTTTGTATAGGATGCGTACCTTTTTAACTATAAAAAAGGACAAAAAAATACGTCTACTTCGATACCAATGCATATTATGAATTATGATAATATAAATGCATTGAAATGATGGATTTATCGATGTAACGAAAAACAAAAATTAACTTAAAATAAGGAGCACGAGGTACGTGCTGAGAATGTGTTCGTTAAAGTCGAAGGAACTTTAATAAAAGAGAATTCACAATCACCAAATTACATTAGTCGATGATTTGACCTTAACTTTTGAATGATCTGTGCGCAAATCTGGGGCAAATGCAAAGAACACACGTGTATGGCGAGGTAAATCGAGATATGGCGTGATAATAAGTGTATGGCGAGATAAATGCATTATCGAGCGCAAAGCGCGAGATGAACATATTGTCGAGCGCGCAGCCCGAGAACCAACAGTCGTGCGCCATATTTTTGCCCAAAATTTGCGTGCGAAGCAAGCCGCGCGCCCGGCTCGCGATGAGAATGTGCCCTCGCAGAGCGTAGATTTTTTATATTAATAACTAATCTAATAATGAATATATATTTACCAATAGAAGTGAGTAGAGCCGCTGAAGCAAAGAACAGAGTACCACAGAACCTCATGTTTTCTAACTGGATATTATTCGATAAAAGAACGATACTTTCAAAATGCAAAACAAGTTGTGAATTTGTTGTTTGAAAAATTTGCAATTTCAACCAAAGTCGTGAGTTCGATAGATTTCTAAACTAAGTACAACTTTTCAAACATAAAAAATTTATAAGCTTGTTTTTTAAAACGTTCCCAATCTCAGCCAAAGCCGTGATTTTGATAATTTTAATAACTGCTGTGTGCAAGTTCTGTTCATCTTTCAGGTGAAAAATGTTCATACAAAAAATTCTATAATGAACTTTCTTGTAGCTAATTTTCAGATGTGGTTGCATCTTGCTCGGAGTTGTGGTAAAAAACTTTTTTCTATCATTCTGGCCGCAAACTGTAAAAACAATTGAGAGCACGTGACGTTTCGTACCCCAAGTTCGAGGGAAATGCTACCTTGTTTGATGTTACCATTCACACTACCAAGATTCATTTTTGTTTCAGGAACATGGTACCCTGAAATTAGTGTTAGATTGACCGTTCGTTTTTTCTGTGTCAGGCGTTATTAATTTACATTATTTAATTAATTAATGCGATCAGTAGAGGTATGCAAAATGTTTGAATGCTCGGGTCGAGTCGGACTCGACTTTTTCGGGCCGTTTGGTTTCCAGAACCCAAGACAGGTCGGGTTCTCGAAAGCTTCGAGTACTGGCATTCGAGTACTAGCTTAGAGTACTCAAATTATTTCGTGTTGGTAATTTTTATTATTCACTTTTTCATAGGATGCGTTGTTTTTGCTGTATTCGTGAAAAATAACATTAACAATAAAATCTTTAACTTTTTGGAAAAACGAAACAAGGTGTTGAGAAAATTAATCCGCAAAGGTTGTTCACCTAAAAAAGATCTACAAATTTGTTACTAGTAATTGTTTGATAGGATGCGTATTTTTCGTTTAAATTGTAAATAATTATCTTAAAAGTAACAGAATTAAGGTTTTGAAAAAACGACACAAGGTACAGAAATAAATATAATATTCATTTGATATAATAAATTTGCGCCCGCGCACCGGAAACATTTTCTAATATCAGTTTTCATAACAAAAGTTAAAAGTCTCTTGTGTCGTTTATTTTAAAATTAATTTTTTTTATTCCTAATCTTATTTTCCACGATCAAAATGTAAATTTCGCCTCCTACGAAAAAAATCTCCATCCAGAATTTTTTTTTCGGTGAGGAACTTTGGTCTATTCCTTTTTTCATAGATTACGTCGTTTGTCCGGAAATTTAGTGTTGGTATTTTTACTTCATTTTTACCATTAAAAGAAAAACTACGCGCTGCATCAAAAATGATTCATAGCGAATTTTTTAATCTTTTTTGGGTGTGCAAGTTTGATCAATTGATTTCTTTTCCGTATCTTGTTTGGTTTATGTCAAAATTTTATTTCTTTTATTTTTAATGTTATTTTACGTGATTGAAAGAAAAACTTTGCCTTTTTGCAGTATTACAAACAGACGTAAATCGAATTTTCAAGTCTAAAAAAAATGATCTCAAAATTCTTGAAAATCTTCTAAATTTTTGAGTTTTTATGCAAATTAGCTGGCTAATGAACTTGCCCTTTAGTTTCCGACACTAAAAAAATATATATCGAAGGCCGATCCAATCTGTCATTTTTTCGAAAGTTATCGTGCCGACATACTAAAAATCTACAGACACAGGTACAGACAGACAGGCACACAGACACATTCGGGAAACCCTATTTTCCGTGAATATGAATTCAATAGCATAATATTGAATAGCTGAATTTTCGACTCAAGAAGATAAATATCAAACCATGCATGGAATAGCTAAATTTCCAGTTGGAAAATTAATTTAAAAAGAAAAACGAATTTTTAACAAAATGTTTGAATTTTTAAGCAACGAAATTAAGGTTTAACTAAAATATTGAACCTTCAACCCAAAAAATGAATTTTTATTTCATAAGTTAACTTTCCGAACCAAAAAATAAAATTTTCTACCAAAAAACTGCAAATCTTCAACAAAATAGATGAATTTTCAACAAAACAGCTACATCTTCACAAAAACAAATGAATTTTTAACTAAAAGGATTGAATGTTTATCAAAAAAGGTGAATTTTCGACAAAAATTGAAATTTCAGTAAGAAATATTAACTTTCAATTTAAAAAAACTAATCTTCACATAAACATATGAATTTTCAACCCAAAAGGTGAATTAGTCAACAACGAAATTAATATTCTACGACAAAAGACAAAGTTTCAACAAAATACAGAGATTTTGAACCAAATAGATCAATTTTTAACTGACGGAGATAAAAAATCTGATGAACAAATTACACAAACGACACAAATCTATTACCTTCTTTGATGAGAATGTAACATCAATTGTCAAAGGTAAATTTTTAACTAAAAGTGTAATAGATACATTTTCAGTTGAAATATTTGTGTTTAAGTAATAAAAGACGAATTTTTAACAAAGCACATGAATTTTTCTCCCAATAATTTAATTTTCTACCAAAAAAGATGAAGTTTTGATTGTAAATGAAATAGTTAATATTTCAACACAACAACTATTGTTATCAATGAAAAACAGTTGAATTCAACCAAAAAAGAATAATTTTACACCAAGAGAGATCAAATTTCCAAACCGCAAAGACGGCTTTTAAAACAAAAAAATTTAACTTCAATCAAAGATAGTTACATCTTACAACTGAATCCTCGAATTTTTCGGAAGAAATTTGATTTTTTTCTTGAATTGTACCAAAACTTGTCAAAGAAATGTTTCTCTTTTTTTTTTTGGTTTTTTGATGCTCTTCTTAATAAACTGACAAAAGACGTATGTATTTTTAAGTGTCAAACAAATTTTTTTCTTCTACTTTTTACGGTTCCAGAAACATCAGATATTTTTACATAATATCCGTAAAAACCCGTTTACACATGATCCGTAAGCAATAGAAAAAAATTTTGTTTGAAACTCAATAATATGTACGTGTCTCTTTAGTAACTTGTAACATTTCGACAGAAAGATTTTTTTCTCACTTTTTTCCGTCTACAGTCATTCATATTCTCAAAATTAAAAAAATATGATTTTTGTTTGATCTCCAAAAAATTATTAATCAACCCTAATAATCAAGCCTTGGATCGTGCGACTTTTTTGAATTTTTTAGAATTTTTTTAGAAAGAGCGACTTTTTGAAGGAAAACGCGACCAGTCGATTTTTTTCCGGTAATTGCCCATTGTAGCGGAACTCAATAAGACAATCCAACTATTTTTTGATGAAAGTTCATTCTTTTCAATTAGAAATTCTAATATTTGGTTGAAAATTTGATTATTTTGTTGAAAATTCAATCATTTTCTTCAGAAGTCATCTTAAAATCAGAATAAAACGCCACTTTACTCTTTGGTTGGTCGTTTCATTACGAATAATGTCTTTATGCATTTTGTTTATGGCATTCCATGACCAACCTTTTCATCATTATACTGTATTGCCAACTTGGTGTATCGATTTCGGCCGTCTTAAGGTTTTCGGTGACTTCATTTCGTTCGATCCTTCTTTAGCGTCAGTTATTCGTCCGTCTATTCTCAACAAACCATCGTTGTATACAATTATCGAAAGATTGGACAATCTACTATCATTCGGCAATAGTTTTTTCTGTTTTGCAGCTTTTATTTCGACTGAAAAACTTTCTCGTTGAACCTGAAGCATTCATAGATGTTCAGATTCCTCCATTGTTTCCACCGTGGGTTCTAATTTTTGTTTCTTGGTCAATATTTTTGGATAAAGCAAGACCTATGCTGTACTGTGAATGAGATTTAGCCATTTGTTGAAATCATTTACGTTATATACCTCGACAGATGTGTCTTCAGTGTCTTCACATGAGGTCCCTACACATTCGACTTCCCTTTCTTCATCGGGTTCTGTTAGCTGTTTGTTCCGCAGACGTGATGGCCACCTCTACCTATCTTTATGTAAAAACAGCGGTCCTAATAAACACCGGTTCATCTGCTCGCCAATACGTCCATGATCTCTGGTAGCATCATCTGCTGGATTTTGTTTCGTTGGAATCCATCTCTATTCATGAGAGTTTGTCAATTCGTCGATCTCTCCAAGCCCATGTGCGACAAGGGCTTGGTATTTTCTAGGATATGCTCTAATGCAACTTAGAGTATTTCTAGAATCTGTGCATAACACACGTTCACTTGCTTTTTCTTCATGTTCTTCTGTTATAGTCTTAGCGAGTCGACTGGCTAGTAGAGCTCCCTGTAGCTCCATCCTCGAGATGGATGTAAGTTTTAAAGGGGCCACGCGACTTTTAGCAGCTATGACCGATGTAGTATATCCTCCATTGCGGAGAGAATATCTCTAATAAGGTACTGCTGAATATGACTGTTCACTCGCATCACAAAAAACATGTAGTTTCGTTTTAATCGGTTTCTCGCTGCTATTTTGATAGCACGTAGCAAGTTCACAACGTCTAACTTCAGAAAAACCTTTTATCCATATCAGCCATCCTCTATATTCCTTGTCCAATAGTTTATCATCCCAACCAATTCTGCTTCTCCAAACATCCTGAAGCAATATTTTCCCTTTCATGGTAAAGGGTGCTAACATACTTAAAGGATCGTAAACGGACATGGTTACACGTATCATCTTCCGTCTATTAGGCATCTCTTGTCCTTGTGCAATCATTTTGGGAATTCTTTCCAGAGATAATTCAAAGGAGATCATATCTCTTGCAGGTTCCAATTTTAGTCCTGAGATTTCGTTTCTCGGCAACTTGTTGAATTCTGTTTACAGCTTCCTTTTCAGTTTCGACACAGTCTAAGTAATCATCCACATGATGATTATGAATTATAGCCTTGACGGAGTCAGGGTAGAATTTCTCGAACTCTTGTATGTTTCTATTTTTCAAATATTGCGCCAAATGAGGAGAGCATGCAGCGCCGAAAACCATGGAAGTCATGTTATGCGTTTCCGGTTAACATTTTCTTTATCATCAACGCCATAGAAATCGTGGCGAGCATTGGTCTTTCTTGCGAATCTTTACTTGTAGAAACATTTTTTAAATATCATCCATAAACGCAGTTCTTTTAGTCGAAAAACGCATAATAATTCAAAGTAATGTATGAAGTAGGTCAGATCCGATCAGTAATTTGTCGTTAAGAGGAATATCACGTGTTTTCGCAGCTGCAATGGAAACAAGCCGTAATTTTCCTGGCTAATTAGGTTCTCCACTACAAAGTGCAATAAGTAAGAACTGCGTCTATCAACCTGAGATAAACCAGTTTCTTTTCTGGCGACATCAGCTTGCAGGAAATCCTCAATCACATTAAAATATCATCATCCATATTCTGGATCTCTATCCATTTTTCTTTCTATTGTTAGGAGTCATTCTCGTGCATAGATTTTATTATCAGGTAAGTCGGGAGAATCATCTGCCCACAATAATCCAGTTTTCCATCTGTTTCCTATTCAATGGGTGTTTTTAATTAGAAGCTCTTCAACGCGTTTTTCCTGTACACGTTTCCTATCCTTTTCTGTTACTCTGATCGATTCTAAACTGAAATTCAACTTTAAAAGAGCGTGTAAATCGGCATCACCGGCCTCTTGCTGAATTGATTTATTCCTTGTTTTCTCGCTCAATACAGCAACCACCCCTTCTGTTTTTGGTTGTGGTTGTTTCTGTATATTGCCATGTGCAACCCATCCCATCGGAGTCATAGAAGCCGCTGGGTCGTTAATTGTCGCTGCCCGCACTTCGTTAGCTGTTATCAAATGCCAATGGTCTTGTCCAATAAGAATCTTAGGACTAACATTGCCGTGAAAATTAATATGCAAACCTTGGAAATGTTTCAGACCTTTCGTCTGCTTTTTATTTAGGCTCTGCACTGGTAAAGCTAAATTGGTAATTGTCCGCGCGTCTCTAATTGCAAAAGAATTTCCTCCGTCTACACTATCTACTTATTCAAAAATTAACTTTTTTACTCCCTTGTTTCGTTAGTTTCATTCCCCTCATGGATTGTAAAGTTGTAGTGACTCGATTTCCAATTGCTCCGATTTTGTTGATCAGACTGGTACGTACTGGAGTCACTTTCAATAAGACTCGTCAACTTGACTTATTTAGATTATCCCTTGTGCTTCCCCCAACAGGAGCGCGGAATGAAGTTCCAGACCAATTCGATTCATGTGGCAGCCAGTGATGTCTGTTTTTGCATCCCTTGTAGCCACATGCGGAAGCCTTACAGTTCATATTAAAGTATTCTCTTGACAAGCACAGAAAACATGCCTTGTAAGATCGAATCCAATTTGTTCTTCTATTGACAGGTATTTGTGCAAATTCTTCACACTGTGATATAGCATGTCTAGTACTATCGCAGTAAATGCATCGAATATCTTCGCTATTTTTGTCCCTACATTTTGCACGTTTGACTTCAATTGACTTACCAACTGTTTCATCTATGGTTGTCAAAATAGCCTGTCGTTTTCTAAATTTCATGCTTCTGGAGAAATTATACCCTTCACGAGGATTAACTTGTTGGTGTCTTTGAATTCTATCCCAGCTTTCATAATTCTGTCGTGGAGACGGTCCAGCACCCACTTCATAGCTGCATATTTTGCACTTATTCAAGTAGATCTCTATTTCTGGGTGCACATTCATTCAAATCAAGACCGATGTGTGACTGTTATTCCGTTTCCTGTTCAGTAATTCCACTCAAACTTGCCTCGAATCGTCTGTTTACTAATTCGAGCTCCATTTCCTTTCTTTCGTGTAGTGCACGTATTCTAATATTATACCTTTGTTCAGCTGCTTGTAGCTCTAATTCACGACGACCTCCTTCCAATTGTATTTCGGATGTCAACCCATATCCTATCATAGGTTTTCGCTGAGACCCAATCAACGATGATAAAGAGGCATTTGACTCCACGGGTATAGTGGTCGATATGGATCAAACAACAGAGTCATGACGAACAGGTTGGCGTGGCTGAGCTTGGCCAGCAAATTGAGTACCGCCTAGAAACTGTGCATTGTTTTCATTGTGAGTATGGTTCTGATAACCCGATTTCTATCAGATAGGTCATAGCCGCTTGGATTCACGAGAAGCTGCCCCTTCCCCGGCCCTGAGCATGATCTAGCATTTGACCCCCACCACGTGCCTGATCATAGCCCCGTCCAATACCAAGACTGGGAACACTCTCACGTCCTCGAGCTGACGTCATATCGACTGATATTGACTAATTAACTTTTCGCAGGATAACGTTATTTGTTTCAAAACAGATATGCTTTCGATAAATAACGCTGGTCTCAAATTACCACCTTTAAACACTCACAATAGTAGAACCGAATATCCGGCACCTCCACGATAATGTTACCCGCCGGAAAAATCCCGCCAATTATTCCGAAGTGAAGAACAAAGATGCGTACTCTCGTTCTGAAGTAGATGGTTACATTCAGTACCAACAAATCCCAGGCACTTCACTGACACTTTACTTTACACTCATAGTGTTCAAGAATCACCAAAACGTAGGTTACCACCATACAACTTGCACTCGTAAAGTTAGAAATTCCCCAAGCTCAGGTTCCAATAGTTCACACTGTGTTCACAAAAACAGCATGTTTACCATGTTCGCTATGCTCACGAAAAGACTATGGTTCACCTTATGTTTACCAAGCACTATGATTCGCTAGTTTAATTCGGGCAAGCACGCATCAAAGGTCATCAACGTCTACAAAAGGTTCTTCGCTCAAAATTTACGACGCATATAAGCTCTCTCTCCAGACCCAAAAACGTCACTAACTCAAATCAATAATTTTCCTGGTCGCCAGGGACTCGATCACATTCCCCTCTATCTTCCCACCCCCTTCTTCCTCAAGGACTCGGTCCTTACACACTGCGGCCTTGAATAACTTTTCCACATAACAAACAAAATATTTTGTATCCCTTCGTTATTACGTATCACTGACTCTTTCTTTTATTTTCTTCCCTATAAATTCTGTTGGCAACAGTTGTTTTTTTTTGAGTTCCGTAAATTGTCAGAGGAGACAGTTAACTTTGTTTTTTATTTTTATATATAATTTTGGACCTAATAAAGAACCTATACATTATTAGGCTTGTTACTCTTTGAAATACGTACAAGATTGTTATAACTGTTTTTGGAATTTCCTAAAAAAATCGAAAATTTCAACTTTATTACCACAAAATATAATGAAAAAATTCCATTCGACGGTGAAACCACGCAAGATACGAAAAAAGATGACAAGCCAAAAATCGTCCAACCAAAAAAGGTCTACAAATTTGTCACGAACCATTCTTTTCACGACGCTTAGTTTTTGTTTTATTCGTAAAAAATGACAGAGAATAAACGAAAAATCATATTTTTACATTCTCATCCTAATGATAAGGTATTGGTTTTATGTAAATAATGATTTTGACGGTATTCATAAAATTTCCACGTTTTGATGCCCCATGAGTCAGAAAAAATGGTTTTTACGAAGATGTCTATCTGTCTGCCTGTAGTATCGTGTAGGCACGATGACTTTTAAAAGATTGATCAGATTGAATTCTGCTTTGGCACACTTCTTTAGGGTTCGGAAAGAAGAAACGATTTCGTTAACCAGCTATTTTGGATGGATATTCAAAGAGTTAGTGCATTTTCAATATTTTTAAAGACATTTTTTTAAAATGAAAATTCTGTGCACGGTTATTTGTAATACTTTGAAATATGAACAATTTATCGTTTCAACTTTTTTTGATAGAAAGAAAATTGTCAGGGTAATTTGTTTTTTTATCAAGAACCTTCATTGTTCGCAAAACATGATACTGCAAATTTCTTAGGAATTTTATTCAAAAATAACAAAAACTTCCCATTTCATCGCGAGTTGAAGTGAAAAAGGCGAAATATTTTATTCAGAGAAAAAACAGTTCCTTCTAAATAATTCGGAATATAAAAAAGCGATCACTTCTTTTATCAGAACGAAAAGATGCGTCAATAAATTTTCAATGTGGAACTGCATTTTAAACATTAAAAATTCCAAACTTTATTCTCAAGGTCTCAGGGTACTCCCTACATCAACCTTTTTGCATCCGGTACCTCAACATTAATGTCGAGATCATTGGGACTAGGGCACGGTCACTTTTCATTTTATAGAAATAAAAATACGCTTTACGCAACGCTACTGGCCTTCAGCTTAGGTCAGTAAAAGAGTAAGCCAAAGGCCAATCCAATCGGTCAATTCTTTCAAAAGTTATCGTGCTAACAATCTAAAAATCTACAGACGCATGCAGACACGCGCAGTCAGACTTTGCACGAATCCAGAAACATGAGTCATTTCTACGTAAGATCCGTAAAAATCCATTTACACATGATCCGTAAAAAATAGAAAAAAATTTGGTTTAATACTTAATAATATGTACGTG
>JAWWEA010000115.1:67461865-67471926 GCA_035222095.1 Andricus quercuspetiolicola | reverse complement strand
TTTCGTCCACGGTTACGAAACGGCGCAAAAACTCGTTCGGATTGCGGTTGAACATCGTCAAACACTCCTTTGAAGTAGGGATGTTCGATTCTTCGGAAAGAATCGATTCTTGAATCGAATCTGAATCGAACGAAGAAGAATCGATTCACCAAAAAATCGAAAGAAAAGAATCGATTCTGCAAGAATCGATCTAAAAAATCGGATCTTTTTAAATGACTGTTTCTCATCGTAATCACATGTTTATTATTAATTGTTTTGTCATTCGTGGTTTATCTGCCGCTTCTGAATAACAGCAATAGAATCCATCCGTAAAACTATTTATTTTCACACAGTTTTTATATTGTATTGAGTTTATCATATAGATATTTTATATTATATTCATATTTCATATTGCTCTTACATTTTTTATATTGTATTTTATACATCATATCTATATTATATTATATTATATATTATAATATATTATTATGTATATAATATATATCTTATACAATATTATCTTATATTATTATTGTCTCTATTATCTATATTTATGTTATCCTTATATTTTATATTGTTCTTCTCTAATCCTCTAATTGCCATTCGGATTTGGACAAAGAATGTAGGAACAGTAATTGTTGTAAATGCTCAGGTGATAGCCGGCTTCGATACTCTGTCATTATATTCCCTGCGCTCGAAAAAAGTCGTTCAGAAGGAACAGAGCTTGCAACGATAGAAAGGTATTTTACTGCGATAGAGCTAAGTGTCGGGTAGACGGATTTACACTCTTTCACCCAATACTGAAGTACATCAGCTTCTCGGTCCAGTTGTGGTTGACTTAAGTAGTGCTTTAAGTCTGTTGGAAGCCCCTCTTCATTACTCTGCACAAATCTGTTGGTTTTATCTTTCAGAAGCTGATCGTGGAAGGACCACAGATCATCAGACAAATTTGATTGCTGTGCTTCCACACAACTTTCTACAGTTACATTGTTGTCATTCTTCATTTGAATTGACTCCCTCATCCACTTGGCAATGTGACTAATTGCAGTTGCACTTGCCAAAGGCGTAAAGTGCATTTCTTTAAAACGAGGATCCAAAATCGTGGAAACTGCCATCATGTAATTATTTTCCACGTGCCGGAATCTACTTGTAACCGATTTTTTCAAACGGTCAACCAAAGCAAGTGCGGTAGATGTTTCTAAAGTGTTCTGAAGCATATCAATTCTATTTTTCAAACAGCTAATCAGAGGAATAACCTTGCTTATTGTTACGATTTTTTCGCCGCATACTTCCCTTGTAGCTTTCTCAAGAGGACAAAGAACCTCGACCATTTCGTTTGCTAATTGCAATTCCACTGCAGTTAGCATATTCGGAGACCCTGGAATACTTAAAAGAACTGAAGCGATTTCCTTCGAAAGTAAAATGAACCTTTTCAACATTTCGTAAATTGAGTTCCAACGTGTTTCGATGCTTTGGATTAATTTAAGTGGCGTAAGCTTACGTAACGCGTCAGCGGCAATAGTTGATTGTTTGAAGTAGGTTACTATTTTTTTAATATTTTTACATAGATTCGTTGCATCTGGGACATTCAACGTATCTTCAGCTACTAAATTGAGCGAATGAGCAAGGCACGATATCTGTTTATTAAAACCAAAAGTTTCTCTGATAGCTTTTTTTATGTTCGCCGCGTTGTCAGTCACAAATGCAACGACTTTTTCTTCATCGATGTTCCAGTCTGCTAAGATCTGTCGCACCCACTTTCCTATTACCTCAGAAGTGTGTCTTTCATATAGTTCTGTAACACCGAGCGTGGTAGATTGAAGTTCCCCTTGATTGACGTAGTGTGCAGTCACACCTAAATAGCTTATGGTGTTGTAGGTGTCGGTCCAGATATCACAAGTTATTGAAAAATGTTTTATCCCATTGAACTTCTGCTTAACGCACTTTGACAAATATTCATATTTTCCTTCGATTTTTTTCGTAATCGTTTTCCTTCCAGGGACTGTGTATAGTGGCACAGCAGTTTTCATCAGATGTTTAAATCCCTCATTATCAACGGTTTGAAGGGGTAAATAGTCCTTGGCGATCATAAATAAGATGGCATTGGTAATTTCCCCTGCTTTCGTACCTCCATCTAAAGAGATTTTTTTTATTCAAATGTAGATGCACTTTATTAAAATAAACAATAGAATTATTCTATCTCACACTCAAACAAAACTTGAAACACAATCAGCTACATAACGTTCACACAAGAGTAAGAGATGCAAAAGTATCTTTTATAGCACTGTGTGACTTAAATGCGCACTTATGTAACTAACCTATTTTAAGTCGCGAATAGACGAACCGTGAGTGCGAATTTAAGTAAGTCAGTGCTATAAAATGTTGTACGATACTTGAGACTTAAGTAGCCTATTTTGGCACGGCGTGTAGTTAGCGTGTAGTTAGCGTGTAGTTAGCTACTTAAGTCACACGTATCGTAATGTACTATTAAATATATGTCAACTTTAGTTTGAGAGTGAAGTAGGTTAGAGTGCGAGTGAAGTTCATGTGTGGGAATAAGTGAGAGAGGCGAGTGTGAATGCGGGCTCACATTATTAATTTGAGTCACCTATGAATGAGTTGATTCTCAAACATGAGAAATTGGAAATTCAAAAACCTTACATAAATAAAAATGTCTACTATTCTTCTTTGCTTCGAGGAAACATTTTCCAAATAGTCAATATTTAAAATTTTTTGAAACACGGAGCGACCTTCGAAACTCTTTCGATTTTTAAATCATTCAGTTAACTGAGTTTTAAGAATCATATTAAATTTTTACGGTACATTGTTCCTATGTTTCCAATGTTCTCTTTTTCAAGAACCGCACTAATACATACAACATTCTAAGTATTTTTGATAAAAGTAATTTCGAAATAGAAATAAGAGATATTTAATCAAGGGTCACTCCGGAAAAGATCATCCAGAGGTCGTCGCTAGGTGATTAACAAAATGTGTTATTACAGGTGATGTTTCTACTTTCTAGATGTTTTCTGGGTCGAATTTTACTATTTTTAAGCAATGATATCTGATAAATTATGTAAAAATGAATTTTGAATAATAATATGGACTGAGAAAATGACGCGTGAGTTTCAGAAGTGAATGCTGTTACGTCGAGAAAAAGCATACGATAATTAGAATCATACTAAACATTTAACTACCCGTAAACATAAGTTGCATGCAGCAACGACATATTCTCTGTATAGCTATATATTTATGCATAAAGGTTCAAAATTCTCTCAACTGTTGATCAAATTTATTTATATCAGGGACAAAGCTTTCATAAAACGAAATAACAGCATTTTTCTGGAGCAGCTCACGCGCCATTTTCTTGGTGCATACCATAATACAAAATTCATTTTTACAAAAGGAATCAAATATTATTGCTCATAAACAGTAGGATTCGACGCAGAAAACATATAGGAACGGTAATTCGTGTTCTTTGTCTTTTAACAGTGTAATAAGCACAGTTGTGAGAGAATAATAGACTGTCATTTAATACCCCATAATAATTTTTATCCATTAAACAGTACAAGAAGATATTTCAGAATTGTTGTTTCATAGCTGTTCCTCGGTTTTGTGATCAGTATTAAAAAACAGTACATGAATGGTCTAGACATCCTACGCAGATGTGAATTATATTACATACCTTCAAATGATTTGACTTGTTTGAAAGAACTGTCTATTGTGGGTTGCAAAACAGACTTTCTTTTTCTGTCGGAGAAAGAAAATATTGTTGTCCCTGATTCTGATGAGCTTGTTGCTGATGCAAAATTAGTTAGCGAACGAGAATCCATTTCAGTTAAATCAACAGACGACAAAGATGCAGATGTGGATGGCAATTGTAATTGAGCATGCGATTTTTCAACCTCAATGTTTTTTTCTGATTTTCCGTTGCCAGAAAATTTTAAAAAATCTTTGACCATTGTATTATCTGAATGTTTACGTCTCAAGTGATTTGTATAATTGGTTGTGCCACCTCCTCTTCCACCGCATTTTACCTCTTGATTGCAAATATTACAAGAAGCACCTGTACCATCGGCAATTTTCGTGAAAAATTTCCAGACAAAAGACGGCTTTACCTTAGGCACTGAAAAACAGTACATTTTTATATTTTTCATTAAACAATATAAACAATTATAATGATGTGAAAAAATTAGAAAATTATGTTAAATGAGGTTATCTTCGGAAGGTTCAAAGAAGTATAAAAATAGGAAAATAGCTAATATACCCACTTTTTGTACAATTTTCTCCAGCAAAGCAAATACACCATCCGTGCAACTGATAAATAACGAGTATGATGCTCAATAGTCTCAAATTTTTTCACTTGGGGATTCCCCTAGTGATAATGTGACATTAAGTCTAATCTCCATGAGAAAGAACTAATCAGAAAAATTGCCGCATGAAAACAGGCCTGGGTTGCGTTCCGTTTGCCGCACTCGTATATCTGAGCAGACGGCAAATAAAACGCAGCCCTGTTTGACTTAAAAGCTGTGAAAGAGCCATAAGCCATTAGGCACTTCATCTCTGCCTATGTCAGTGTGTCTGACTCTTTGGTCGAACAAAATACATAGTTTGTACAGGCTGTTGCAGGTACAGTACGAGAAAAAAAAACAAGAATCGGTTTTTCGATTCTGGGGGTAAAGAATCGATTCTCGATAAAATCGGAGTGCAAAAAATCGATTCAAAAATCGAATCGTTCAACCAAAAAAATCGATTTTTTTAAGAATCGAATCGGAATCGAACATCCCTAAAGTCATTTACGAAATCTTTGCTGAAGTGTGGAAGTTCAATCCCTCCTGCTGACTCCATAACTGTTAGTAAAGTCGGGATGAAATTAATCGAAGAGGAATGGTAATTCGCGTAGACAAGCCTAGCTTGGACCATAAGTTCGGCTGCTACATCTGTGATCGAGTACTGAGTTTTTAAGGCTTCTATGGACATCAGTTCATCTTCCCCTCCTGTGTAATGTATTTTCTTGTCCGGACCGATGCACACTACGCATCCTATCACGTCGTCAGCATATGGTGGAAGTTCCTGGGTGCGCAAACCTGTGGTGTTCATAGCATTATTCACAATGGAACTGCTAGGTGAATTGATCTGGAGTGATACTGATATCGCTTTAGCTCGTCGAGTTGCCTGGTCTTTTATCCTCTCTGCAACTGAAAAGCCAGGACCTAGCACATAAAATTGTAGGATGGCTAAGTTCTCACCAGTAGTTGAGGTGTCATCTGAGGCTTCTGGTGAAAGGTCAACAGCTTCCCCTGGTTTCGAGTCTACTTCATAATCAGCGATCAAGATTCCGTCTGGATTTTTATATCTTGATTGATTTATATATTGATTCTTTATATATATTGTAACGGAATTTTCCAACTTCTGGTATGTGTGCTACCAGTTAAACACTACCCGGCCGGGGGCGACCCAGGCTGGAAAACCCTGTTAAACAAAATGGCTGCCACTTACCTGCCTTTACTTGCCCCAGTCATGCCGGAGTAAACAGAGTTCGTGGGTCACACTCTTTCGACCCACGAACAACCCACGACGCTCGTTTTTACTTCTTAATTTTACCCGGCGCCAGATAGGATGAACCTATCCGAGCCTCGTTGGTTCCGGCCCGGTCGTTTCGGCAGGTCGACTAGCTCTATCTTCTCTTGTACTCAGGGAGGTAGGAACACTTTGAGTTGAGAGGGAGGTTCTGAGTATGACTAACCCAATGACTTGAATTATAAACAAAACTCGATTTATTTAAATATTATAAAAAAACAACATATGAGAGTCTAACCTAAAAGGATCCAAGTCACAATGGTACTTAACACAAAACGGCGCTTCTGGGCAGTTATGACAATAACTGCCAACTCCAAAAAAACCCACGTGAGCAAAACAAAATGGCTGTTCGAGTCTCCCACGCTTAACCCAGCGTCGTCCGGCGTTTAGCGCCGCGGGCTTTCACTTATCCTCTTGTTACGCGGGAGACGCCATTCTCCACTTGGCTGTCGCCGAGACTACGAAACGAGCGTATCCCGCTTTTTGCGTGGTACGGGGGAGCCCCGAACAGCAGAACCACGCGAAAACGCCAGGCGGAGAGAATACACGCGTGGTGCAAAACCGTCAGTCCACGCGTGGATTCCGCGCCTGTGGCCGCAGGAAAACACTAGTGAATATTAATGGGACACCCAATTACCCTGGAGCCATCCAGCCATCGTCGCCAACTCCCCGTGGTTCATCTTTCCAATTCACGAATCCTCGCTTCGCGTGACAATCAGGATCAGCCCGGTTCGACGCCACCCTTCCGTCGAGTCCAGAACACACTGACGCCGGTTGTCGTCTTCTTCCTGCCTTTCCCTCCTTTCCCCTCGACCCGTTAAATCTTCGCATCGTGGCTATGTCCTTGGTCCGGTGGAATGGAAAAGCAATGTAGTGCTGCATCTACCAATGCGACATGGCCGCTTACTGGTCTGGTCAGTGTGGGGTTCATAAAATGTCCGTCCAGACTGGGTTGCCTGTTCACCGTAGCCTCTCCCCCTTGTTGGCGCATGCGCGCCCTGTTGCATGTTCCCTATTTGATTGAGTAGTCACGTGGTGCGGCTGCATTGGTTTATTCTGACCCTGCGGCTTGGTACTGCATCCCTCCGCTCGTCTTGCTACTGTTGTGTCGTGTTGACGGTGGTTGTCGACGATTCCGATCACCCCTCCCTAGCGGGTGCAACATGGCCGCTTACTGGTCTGTCCGGCGTGGGTTTGCGATGGCAGGGCAAGGTCGCGTCGCCTCATCGTGGTACATGGTTGGCTCGTTCTGATACAGCGGTGGGCCCCGCATCTCTGCTCGACGCTGGTAGCGTCGCTATCGGGTTGCGCCAACGGAGGAACATGGCCGCTACCTGTGGTCTCCCCTCCTGGTCGCCAGAACATGGCCGCTGGTTGGGGTTACGTTGTCGCTCGTTTGCATAGTGGCCGGGCGGTGCTGCCTCTCCTTACTTGCGCGGGGTCCTTGCGCAGTGTCCGTTTATTGTTCGCTCCCTGCGCCCTGTTCTCTATAATCGGTGGTATATGGGCGACTGATCGTGTCGTCTGCATGTTGTTTACCAACTGTCAGTGCCTGTTGCTGCTGTACTCCATCGATGGTTCTTCTGGTCGGTTGTTGGCTCCGGAGGTGCGGTGTCCCGCGACAAAATCCGTCCCTACCACGGTTATGCCCCGCCTAACCTCCAGAAATTTAAAGTTTGCTCGCGGCGGATCCCTCTGGAGTTCCGGTAATTTCTATACAATGTAACTTCCTTAACCTAGCCTTAACTTTACTTTGTGTGTTCTCGACTTGAGGGCACTATCTCTAACCGCGGTCGCGAGCCGTTTGCATTTTCGTTTCGGACTTCGGCGAGATCGTGAAGAGTTGATTATCCCTACATATCAACTGTTCTACAAAACCTCGTTACAGTATGTATGTATGTATGTATGTATGTATGTATGTATGCATGTATGTATGTATGTATGTATGCATGTATGTTTGTATGAATGTATGTATGTATGTTTGTATGAATGTATGTATGTATGTACGTTTGCATGTGTGTAAGCATGTCTGTCTCTATGTCTGTCTGCATGTATGTCTATATGTATGTTTGTCTGTATGTATGTACGTATGTATGTTTGTATGTGTGTATGCATGTGTATGCACGTCTGACTGTCTGTCTCTATGTCTGTCTGCATGTATGTCTATATGTATGTTTGTCTGTATGTCTGTATGCATGTCTGCCTGTACGTATGTATGTCTGTCTGCATGTCTATCTGTATGGCTGTCTGTCTATGAGCACGATAACTTTTAAAAAAATTAATCTATCAGATTGGCCTACGGTAGTGTCAGAAACTGAAGGCCGAGTTTGTTAGCGAGCCATTTTAGATGAAAGTTCAAAAACTTTTCAAAATTTTTGAGACCACTTTTTTCAAGATCTGAAAGTTATATTTACGGTTCTTTGTAGTACACGAAAATTTGCACAATTTATTTTTACAACTTTATTTAATAGAAAGAAAATTAACAGAGTTATAGCATCGTCCAAATAAAAAAAAAAACGAAAATGGACATTTTAGGCCAAACAACGCAACACATAAAAAAAGTCAAGAGAACAAAGACGTTGCTTTTTGAAATACCTACAAGATTGTCATAACAACTTTTTGATTTTCTGTGAAAAATCGAAAATTCAAACTTTGATCGTACAAAAAGAAATGAAAAATCAAAAAATTCATTTTACCGTCAATCTAAGCAAGATACGAAAAAAGATGAATTTACAGGAAATTATGCATCTAAAAAAAAACTGCAAATTAGTTATTGATCACTTTTTTATAGGACACGTAGCTACGAACAAACATTAAATGAAAGTTGTTCACCGAAGAAAGAGCTCCAAATTTGTTATAATTCATTTTTTGATGAAACGCGCAGTTTTGATTTCAATCGTAAAAATAAAATTTAAAAAATGATTTAATTTTTCGACACAACCCATGAAAAATATGAATAGACAAAAGTTTCTCGTCAAAAATGAGCTACAAATTTGCAGTCAACAATTTTTGGATAGGATGCGCGGTTTTTGTTGAAATCGTAAAAATAACATTAAAAATAAAGAAATTATTTTTTTTTGTGCAAAACTACACACAGTACAAAAAAAAATTAGTAGACAAAATTTGTTCAGACAAAAAAGGCCGACAAATTTTTGATGAATAGTTTTTAGATATGACGAGCAGATTTTCTTTTATTCGTAAAACATAAGTTCAAAAATGAAAAAATTACATTTTTAGAAAAACGACATGGGAGACGAAAAAAATTGAGAAGGAAAAAGTTGTTCAACCAAAAAAGATCAACAAATTTTTTATAAACTCTTGTTATAAAAATATACTAGAAACAAAAAAATTAACTTTTTGGAAAAAGGACACAAGCTTCAATAACATTTTATTTAACTAAATTTTCCGCCTAAATTACATCTACAAATTCGCTTAGAACCACTTTACGCTAGGATGCATATTTTTAGTTTAAATCGAAAAAATAACATTGAAAATAAACAAATTAAATTTATGGAAAAACGACACGAGTTGTAATAAATGTTCAATAATAAAATCGTTTTTTTTCTTATGGGATCCGCACTTTTTTTAATCACAAAAACAAGACAATGAAAACACGTATCTTTCAATACCAATGCATGTGTTGAGTTGTAATAATATAAATTGACTGAAATGATACATTTCTTACGGTAGCTGAGGAGAAACTTTAATGCAAATTCAGAAACAAATATTAAAGTAATCATGATGAATAAAATTTTTACTTTATTTTACAATATCTGAATAAGCAATCCCAGCCGAGGTACATAAATAAATGTAATATTCATGTGATATAAAAGTGTTAAATATAATGTATAAAAGTTCACATTTTGGACAAAATCTAGTGTGAAGCACAAAAAATTTGATGAGAATGTGTTCATTAAAGCGGAAGGAGCTTTAATAAAAGAGAATTCACAATCACCAAATTACAGGTGTCGATTAGCCTGGGCCAATTTAAAAATCTTTTACATTAATTTTTTATTTAAAAACAAACTTACCATTTTTTTCATAAATAATCCGATTTCTTTGCTGCTATTTATATTAGCGTACAACATCATAAAGTCGGTAAAGACACACCTTAAAAATAATATTCAGCAGATTGCAACATTGAAAAATTGCTTCATTATTATATTAAAAAATTATTGAGTGAAGGTGCTTCTACAAAACTAATAATACTTAGTACTTTTGTTTGGTAATTTTTGCATGGCATATTTGCAAAAATAATGCATGGTTCTGATTTGTTTTATTGCAAAGTGATTGTTAATATGATAAACAAATTAAATAACCAAATTTCATATCTAAGCCATTTGAAGCTCTAAGCGCTTCGTTCCTTTAATGAAATCGATCAAGAGCTGATCGACAATAAAGAATATGTAAGGTGAAGACACCAATTAGTGACATGCGACCGGCTAGTGACACCCTGGATAAATTTCTTTATTTATTGAAAAATTTAATTGAAATCAAAATGT
>JAWWEA010000115.1:67308472-67318822 GCA_035222095.1 Andricus quercuspetiolicola | reverse complement strand
AAGTAAGGGAGCCCAAATATGTCAATTGATGCCCAAAAAAGCCCCAAAAAGGCCCAAAATTCTGAGATATGGAAAATACTAAAATTCGATTGTGGAGGTGCTAGCTTAGACCTCCCTTTTTGGTCACGAGTGTTTTCTCAATATTATTATTTCTGATGCGTTTTATGTAAGTTTGTGTAAGTTCCGCTACATAAATTTAAGTGGAAGGGTAGTTCTCAGGGTAATTATGGAAGGGGTGAATTTTCAGGTGTTAAGTAATTAATATAAAGTTCTAAATCATCTTTAAGTTCTTTATAGTTGCTTTTACACTTTTAGAACATTTTTGATCACGAGGGGTGTATGACTTAGGGGTAGTTTTTGGGACACGTATTATGTGTCATCAGAGAGCAAAAAAAAGAGCAAAAAAATCTCCTCTAATCGTTTATTTCATTATAATAATTTTTAGTGAGTTTTCATAGGTGGCGGCGCTGAGTAAACGTCGTCCTAGCGCCGCCACCCTTATCTCGGAAGTGTAAAGAGCAAAAAATGTTTTTTAGCATAAAATTTGCAACAAAAAAAAAGCAGAAAAATATGGCGTTTTTCATTTTTCGTTGGTGGCGGCGCTGAGTCGTCGGACCTGTCAAAACGACCGCTCCAGACAATTAAACCTTCTACAAGTATTTAATTTTTGTATTGCTTCAAGTGTATGGTACATCAAGTTTGCCTTCAATTTGACAATCACCCTTATATTTAAAAATAACTTAATTAGAGCTATTAAATTTACGAACAAAAATTTCTTTATATATTCGTAAAAATATTATGCTTTTAGAGATTTGAATCTCAGGTCTTTGAATGAAAAATTACCTTATTATTTTATTTAAGCCGTCTACAAACATCGTTTTTCATATTCTCCATGTAAGTCGGAAAATTTTTTCAAATGAATTACGAGCTTATTAAAAATAATTCGAAAACGAAGGTTTGAGGTCGGTAGGGGCAAACAAAATAATTTGTTGAAACAGTTGCGTGCGAAATTCGATTTTTCGCGCCTGCGTAGAAGACACGAAGAGCTCGAATCGTACATTGCATGGGAAAAGTTCTTCGCGTACACCCAAACTATGTGCGAAGTAAATCTGGCAAGATTTCGCGCACGGCTGATAGACAATCAAAAAACAGCATTCATATTCTCAGTGGGATTGTGACTTTGCAAAATTCAGCTAAATTTTAATCCTAATCGAACGCACAGCGCGAGAGTCGTGAGTCAAGGCGAGGGACTAGGAGTGAAATGAAAGGCGAGCACAAGAACTGCTCCTCTTTGTCTCTCACCTCTCTCTCTCTCGCGACTCTAAGGAAATAGAACGGTATAGTCGTGAACCTTGAGGTAAGAGAATTCGGATAGAAAACAGAAACTGAGTGCAGGGCTTACCAAAGAGGTTGGCATTGTTATATCCGAGCGGTCTGAAGCCTTTCCTCGCAGAAGTGAGTAATCTGTGGCTCGCGCAGGCGGACACCGGGTTGTAAATTGTTTTCGTGCTCATATAACAGTAGCCTTCCACTCTTAGTCGTAGGTAGATGCTCGATGTGAGAAAGCCACTCAAGTGTCACAGAGTTGATGAGGTATGGGGAGGAGCAGTGTATCTGTATTCGGACGGCTCACTACAAAATATATATTTCGCTAAGTATCGTGGCGTCACGGACAATACAGTTTAATACAAAATATTATTCTTGCTCCTTATTTTAAGGTTCAATTTTTAATTTTTATATTACATATAATCTGAAACAGTAATCTCAAGACAAATAACTCCTAAATTATGTGTATTGTTTAAATTAGAAATTAGTAGTGAACACATATGTAAAAATTTGGAGACTGAATAAATTTAAAACAAAAATTAATTTAGAAATTCAAATAAGAATCATTGAACTTTTATATTAAAACTTAAAAAACTTCTTCTAAAATTTTAACACCTTCTAAACATGCTGTCGCTTACTTTTTAAATGTAAAGAGATAAATTTTGAGGAGCATGAATATTGTCCAAATTTTATTCTTCATGATTGTCTCTTTACGAACATTAATATGCCCGAAAAGCAATACATTAAAGTCGGTCGAGCCGTTATCGTGAACAAAGTTTTTTTGGATTTTTACTCTTTCCTCCATAAATCCCATAATCATTTTTTCTAGATACAATTTTTTGGGGAATTTAATCTCACATCAATGACAACTTATTGTAAAAATTTCAGCTACATCGTAGCGGGGGCAGCACGTACATGCTTATTCTGCTAGGCCCTTTTTTTCGCCAAGACAAGAGTCGCTCTTAGAGCCTATGGGCGAGCACGCTCTCGCTCGACGTACGAGTGTCGTCAGGTTTTGCTTAGAGTGCTCGTCTCCTCCCAAAAGAGCATGTTTCCTTTAATATGAAGCTCTCTCACATTAAGAAGTGTATACCTGAAAGGGTTGCGCGAGACGCATTGCAAGAGCTAACAGTTCGGAATATTTACATTTTATAGCTCCAGAAGTGGCGAGTCTTATAGCTGGCTACAGACCCACCAAAAAATTTCTCCATCCAGCTCCAGGAGATTTATTGCATAAAATAAACTCACTCCACTTCTAGGCTGAGGCTCTTGTCAATAAGTTTTGAGAAAACAAAGTCACCATTTACTTAATTGTAAAGCAAAAATAAAATTTTTCACTAATGGTTTTGTCAAGTATAACCAAGCATGAAGCACGCAAACCTTTACGCGAATCGCGATAAGAAAGTATATTTTTTGTAATAGTATTTTTTACTTTATGGTTTAAAAAATGTATTCCTTCATTAACAGATCGTGCTACAACGCCAGCAAAAACACCAAGTGGAGGAGATAGATTTATTCCTTCGAGATCGACAACTAACTTCGATTTAGGCTACTATAAGGTTACTTATTTTTCTTAATACAAACAATACAGTAATCATAAAACTTTACAAAATAAGAGGCTTTTTTAGTTGCAGCAGCAATATGTAGAACAAGATGTAGAAAAAGAGAGTAATATCAGTCCTTCTAAAAAGGAGATGCAACGTCTTATTGGAGAAAATCTTCACGGCGGCGATATTAATAGCATGAGAGTGTTGTCGTATCAAAACAAAGCTCCAGCACCACCTGAAGGATACCAGAACTCTTTGAGGGTAGTTTACAGTCAATCAAAAACACCAGCTAGCGTTAAAGCTTCTACGAGATACATACCACAGGCACCTGATCGCATTTTAGATGCTCCTGAAATAGTCGATGACTACTGTGAGTTCCAATTTATGCGTCAATGTAATGAGAATTAATCCCCAGTCTATTCTCAAGAAAATCAGTAACAGCATATAAAAAATTGTTATTTACTCTTTTCATTTAATTTTTAGATTTAAATTTAGTTGACTGGTCGCCTACCAATATATTAGCTGTAGCATTAGGCTCAACTGTTTATTTATGGAATGCTGGTACCGGAACAATCGAACAACTCTTCGAATTGGAAGGTAATGATTATGTGTGTTCAGTGGCTTGGATTCAACAAGGTCCATATTTGGCAGTTGGAACTACTTCAGGAAATACTGAACTCTGGGACTGCAGCGAAATGAAAAGAGCGCGTATAATGAATGGACATGCTGCGAGAGTTGGCTCATTAGCTTGGAACCATCACATACTTACAAGTGGATGCAGGTGACTAAATAATGATTTATTTTTTCTATTGAAAAAAACTTAGAATATATACGTCGTAGACTTTTAGAAGGATCGGGCAGTCATCTGACTGCCTTGGCATTGAACCGACTGCTACACAGTGGGAAAAGCACCTTTTTCGGTACAAAAATCGACCGAAGGTACAATTCTTAATAGTTTTGGATGTTTTTTTAAACTTCTGTACGTCTTTCGGGTATAACGAGTGACTGCGGATATTTCACTCTGACTAAGCCAAAATATCTTATTTAACAACAAATTTTAAAAGTGTTTTTGTCTAACTTTTCAGTGCTACCATTTCTTTTGGAACTTTCAAATTTATTAAAACAGGTGATACATGAATTTAATAGCTAACCCGAAATGGTTTGAGACCATAAGAGCCCCTGAAGCTTGGGTAATCCCGTTGCGTCCCCTTGTGCGCCTAAGCGTGTACCCAAAGCCCTCTCCAAACGGAGAGTACTGCAGCCACGCTATTGGCCGATATTGTTATTAGATATGAATAGCTGTTTAATTATCCTTTCCGCGCAGACGGCAGAGGGGACTCTCTGCGAGCCCTATCTTATGTCTGTGATAATCGAGGTTTCCATGTCCTATAAACATTTCTGTTAGGACTTTGACCTCTTTCCTACCGAGCTTGAGTATTTCCTTCACTCTGTCAAAGTTTAGCTTCGAGCCCAAGAGTGTTTTGGCCTGTCTGCAACCAGAGGCCAATCCCTAATCATTCTGATGTTCCTCGGTCAGACTACTGTTGATTTCTTCCGCGACCAACCTACTGGAAATGCCTACCACTGGCTCGGGGCCAGTAAAGTTTTCTCTTGCTACTAGTTTTGCTAGCCTGTCCGATATCTCATTGCCTTGATGCCGCTGTATCCAGGAATCCAGAGTAGAGTCACTCTGTTTTTTGACGCTAGCTTGTTTAGTGCCTCAAAGCACTCCCAATCTAATAGCGACGTAGTGGTTGTTCCATTCAGGGCCATTATAGCAGCCCTGCTATCTAAGCATATACGGATGTTTCTTTTATTGTCATATGCCTTTGTCTTACAGGCGCACTGGAGCATGGCCATAATCTCAGATTGTAGAACTGTAGCATAGGGCCCCAATGCGCTTGTGAAGCCCATTCTATTGTTTGTACGATAAACACCGGCTCCTGCATTCTCTTTGTTCCTGAAGCCATCTGTAAACTAGTTGTCTTCATCAATGGGCAGGTGCACCTTGCCGTTAACCATTCCTCCTTCAAGGAAAGGCTAACTCGATACTTCCTGTCGTCTAGCGAGTTGGCATTTTGCCCTTGAGCATGCTCAGGGTCGGCCTTCTCGCAATGTCGGCCGGGATTCGCACTGCTCTCGAGATCCTCCTGTCCTTTACCATATTCAATCTCCAGGCCGCCTTCGCAGTCATGGCTTTGAAAGAGTCATGAAGGGGCTCCAAACCTATTAGTGCCCCCAAAGCCATCGTGAGTGCCGACTTTGAGGCACCAGTGACACTTCTTACAATCACTCTCCTTATTCTTTCCAGTCGAAACTTCACAGTAGGCAGTTCGAGCCTGCTCCAACCAGACCACCGCCGCTTAAGTTAGCCTGGGTCGCAAAATCGCTTTATGGATCCATATGAATGTATCCGGCTTCAAGTCCCAGCTTTTTCCTATGGCTCTCCTACAGAGCCACAAATTAGTAATTCAATGACGACCGTAGAATGCTTTTGTCAACATCTTTGAGTGGACAGCAACATCACCAATGTCCAAGAAAAGAATCAGCAACACCAAATGCTCATAAGTCTAGGGTGCGCAGACTCAGATTGCATCGAATCCTCAGCAAACATTGACAAACTGGACATGCAGTTAATGTCTGGCTAACAAACACTATCAAAAGGAGAAGCATGAGAAGTAGACATGTTAATTTTTGATGAAATAGGAGTTTTATCTTTATTAACATTTTTGGGACGAATGCTCCTATAGAATATTTTGAGACCCGCAATTAATTGTGATGATTCCCTTACCCAAAAGAGAATATGCCGGTGTAACGAAATAATTAGGTTATTATTACGGAATGAACGTCAACTGTGTTCTCATGCAACTTTATTTCATTGTTTGAATTTAAATTTTATCTTTTGAAAAACTTCTGTCATAATAAACTTCATTATTAATAGATTTGAAGCTTTGGCGATGATTCCTTATGGTAAAATAAATACTTAGGGTTTCACTCGTGTACAAATATACGGATCTTGAACACGAGTGAAACCAGTAGTATTTATTTCGACACACTTCTAACCTTCTAACTCTGTTGGCAGTCTTCCGCCTCCTGTGGAGCCTGCTTCTCATTCCAGATCCAGGTCTACTCCTACGAGGATTCTTCCACCTGACCCTCTTGGAACTGAATTTGAATAACTTCGTCTTATTCGGAAAGAATATATTGTATTATCCAAATCCATTGAGGAAGTTTTTTCAGTACTGGAGAACCGTGGTTTCTTAACTGGAATATATAATTTCCGTCAAAAATGGGTGAAAATAAATATGCAAGACAGAGCGATTATCCTATTGACCACAGAAGAAACCACCGACTTTCCAGTAGGCACTCGCTGATTAGTTTCACGGAGTTTTAGAGCAACTCATGTAGCCGATGTGGACAAAAATCTTCCACGCCATTAATTGACATTCTCGAAACAAAATTTTCCATATTAAATTGAAATCTATTACATGTAACTCTAACAGTGTATGTTTTAATAATTTCCGCACAACTGCAAGGGACTTTAGTTTTAGGTGGAAAATTTTACCGTTAAACACTTGATTGCATTTTTTTCATTTTTATTATATTTAATGCAGTATTTCATAATTATAGCGAAAACTATGTATCTTATCAAAAAAATGGTTCACAGCAAATTGGTAGATCCTTTTAAGATGAGCAATTACGCTCTGTAATTTTTTTTTCTTGTATAGCTTTACTGAAAAATGGAAGTTTTTCTTCCCGCGCATTTCCAATTGATAAAACCAAAACCATTTTGTAAAGGTAGCCGGGTAACAAACTCATTCTTTTTTTCCAAATAATAGTGTGCCGAAGAGAAATCTAATTGAATAATTTGTCCCAATCTAGGAGTCTTCACCCGGATTTGTAATGAATGTTGCCCTTATTTGGTGCTCTAGAATTTCAATAGTCGTCTTAACCACTTTGCCCAAAGGCAATAGCACTGCCTTCATTTGACATGACGAGTTACCCCTTAAGGTTTTGTGGGTTCTAGCAGTGTCAGGTATATTTTAAATTCCCTGGCAATACCCCCTTAATACGTACTTTGCGGCATTATGTATCTCATTATTGAATCTTGTCAACCCTCAAAAAGACAAACGGGTCCAACAGGCCCGGTGGGTCACGATTTTCGAGTTACAAAGAGTTGTGTATGAAGTAGAGGCTTGTGCATGTAATTTAATTTTAATGGAGTCCAAGTACGTAAAAAAATTAGGGTATTGTAATAGTGCCTTCTGAGGAGTGCGCCACGGAAACGAATATATTTTTGACATGCACCGTGATGAAAAAGGTATGCATACCACTCCTGGTTTCACGAAAAAACAGTTTTAAGAAATACATTTCAATTTCTACGGATATTTTTTTAATATTTTGAAGGTTTTATATTTTTTTTGCTAAAATACATCTACGAGGGTGAACCAAACATAAACCAGACTTGGTTCATGAAAGTTTATTGGAATGAAAGGGAAATACAAAGGTATGCCCTCTTTGCAAGAAGAAACCAGGCGTGTTATGGGCCAATAGCGCATGGAAACCTCCACCCTCGCATGGTCCAGAAAACGCTGCCCTCGCAACGCTTTTGTCATCTGACCGAAGATGCGATATTCGCATGGACAAACGTCTGCACTGTAGGCAGGGTATTTCAGTGTAATTCAAGGAATTTCATCTAACTTTGGACGCTATATTCGCTGCATGGGGCTTGGCGTTGTCGTGGAGCAAAATCACATCCTTTATCGAATAGAGTCGTCTTTTTCTCCGGTAAACAGCCTCAATATCTGTAAGAAGATGATGTTTTAAACACCGACATATATGATTTTAGGTTCAGTAGCAATTACAGCGATGTTAATGAAACGGTCGACATCCGTAAGGTCGCGAACTGCGGAAATGTTTCTTTGGGTCACCCTCTTCTTAGGATGGCGGTCGTGTCTCTTGTTTTCAATCAGACGCATCTGTTTCTTCATGAAGAATTTTATTATAACTCGTTGCACAACTGACGGATGAAGTTCATTCTCAGTCATCTCCTTGCAGACTTCAGTGCTGACTTGATACAGATTTTGGGCTAAGGTTCCACTCCTAAAATCATCCTCTCCCCCACCACCTCCGAAAGGTCACACTACGGTTCATCACCTTCTCTGGTCGACAGAGAAAATGTCTCGTTTATATTTGATCCAACGTCGTATTTTTCTATAACCATACTGGCAAAAGGGGCGTAAATTTAAAAGGAATTGAGAGCCCTGGCTTGCCTTTTAACGCCACGATTTCAGCTATGACATGCAGATATACAAGGAAATAGAACAGAAAATGTACATGAAACTTTGCTGTTAAATAAAAGTGTTTTTGTTTTCGAAGCTTCAGTTCGGAATTTGTAGTAAAATAGTGAGTGAAATAGTGGAGTGAATTAGAGTAATAGCCGGCATTCTATTTCTCGCTGTTGCAATTTTCTTTCATTTTATTAGTAAATATATGATAATATATTGGCATATCTATAAGTGTAAGTATACTAGAGAACAAACACGATTATTCTTTTTTTTGTCTCAGGCTATTTTTGAATTGAAATATAAGGTTAGATTGCAGAATAGGGGCGTCACCCCTATTTTGTCTGGAAAAATTTTTTTTCTGCAACACACCATTAGAATGTTTTATTGGACGATAAATGAAATGATTTGACTAGGCAAAAGTTTAAAATTATTGTTAGTTTTGCTACTACGATCTCTCAAATATGGGTCTTTCACAATATCAGAATGATGATATTTAACTCACCGTTTAGGTGCTTTCAGACATCTATGCGGCCAGAAACACTGTAAATAATGAAAATTGAATGGTTTTTTAATAAATCAAAACGTATTTAGATATTTTTTCATTTCGATATAAGCTACTATGTCGACAAAAAGGAGAGTTTCACGTTGGAAAGGGGTAGGGATTTGATTAACATTATCTTTTCGATATCGTGATAGACTCATATTTGAGACATCGTAGTAACAAAAGTAACAATAATTTTAAACGTTTGCCTGATCAAATCTCTTCATTTATCGTGCAATTAAAGATACTATTAGTTTGTTGCGGAACAAAATTTTTTTTCCAGCCCAAACAGAGATGACGCCCCTATTCTGCAATTGCATCGAAATATAAAATTAATCTTGATATAAACCTTTTTTTATCATAGTATCTATCCTTTTCTGTTGAAGTTGTTAAATATTATTGTCAGGTGAATTTATTGTCAGGTGAAATTTTATGGTTGCTATATATAGTCTTGTTTCGCTAAAAGTGCTGGTCTGCCTTATTCAGAAATTCAACTACTTACAATCAGACAAAAGATAAACTATTTTATTACAATATCAACTATACTACGTTTTTTGTCAAGGATACATCTTTTTGTGTCGAATTTCTGGCTTCAAATGTGACTGTGGAGAAGCCAACTGAGCTCAGGAGGTGTTTTTTTTTGCAGTTTTTCTCTTTCCTGACAAGGATCTAGAAAAACTCGAGTACTTCCAATAAAGTCAGATGGAGGTACGGATTATCACTGGCTGTGATTGAATTTGTACAGTAATTCTGAGCCCACCTCAGTGAGAAAAGAATTTTCACAGGCGCATATTCAGTAAAGTGCAGCTGTCTCGCAGTTCATGCTAAAGGACTTAAACATACTCTAGCAACGAGAGTGACCCGTGTCTAGACCACTATTTCACCGGGGTTTCATAAATAGAAAGGCATATTACAATAGGTTCCAACCGCAGTGCTACAGGACTTAGATGGACCAGGCTTAAAAAAAAATAATAAATCCATTTTTTTTACGATTCTCCTTTCTGGTCAGAAATTTTATTACTTGGTTAGAAATGTAATTATTTTGTTGTAAATTTACCAATCATGTTGAAAACTATCCTTCCTGTTTGAAAATTCAACTGTATCGTAGACAATTCGTCCTTTTTTGGATTTAAAATTTAACTGTTTTGGCAGATATTTACATTTTTTTTCTTTATTATTAGGAAAAAATTTGCAAGCAACAAAGGAAAAAAAAATAAAGAAAGAAACGCACGTCTCTCATTAATTATTATTATTGGCTATTACTAATATCAAAAAGCGTTGTCACATGATTTCTTCATACACATATGTTGCAGAATGGAAATCTTGGAAGAGATAAGGTTGGACGAATAAATATCTATTTTTCTGGAACCTTTCCATAAACTGTGAGCATATTGTGTTGATATTATTTTTCAGATGACGCATGTTGTTCGATGATATACAGGTATCCAAGGAAATAGATGAGAGTACACGAACGCACACACATACACAAACATACACACACATACACATATGTATATATAACTTTATTCGTAAATGAAGGTGCTTTTTTCGAGGATTAAATTTAGAACCTCGAGTGAGATAGTGACTTGGCGCCATCCATACACGACGTGTACAACTTCTTCGTGTACGTGTGTGTGGGGGAAGGCGG
>JAWWEA010000115.1:66555383-66566541 GCA_035222095.1 Andricus quercuspetiolicola | reverse complement strand
ACGTTGTTCGTACATCTCTCGCCAGACAGGCTCAATTCTTCGGACAATTCTGTTGTTCAGGATAGCTGTAAAGATCTGTTGAATTTGTGAAATTCAATATAATAAAATTTTAAAACTCTGAGGCTAGCACCTCAGAGTGTACTTTATTATTTTCAAAGTGAGATACAATACTCGGTTAAGCTGACCGGCATAACGACCTGCAGCCTTTTGATTACAAGAATGTTCTGCTGCTTTCTACATATTAGATATCTCTATGCGTACATTCCCAACACCTCCCCTTTCAAATTGTGCTTTATCGTAGAAATTTTAACAAGTTCATAATTTCAAGTTAATAGCTAGATACAGGTTTCCTTCTAGGAGTTTTAATTCTAATATTAGTGTCAATGATCGGTAACATTTCCCGTATTTCTTGGTGTTGAGTTGGTGCATTATTGCCAAAACTACAGTTATTGTAACAGTTTCCAAACATTCTTTTTGACAAATCTATCAAGGCGCTGAATATTCCTAATTTATACAATGCTAAAAAGCTGATAATCCCGATAGATATATATCCGAGGTTTTTTGTCCATTCTAGTGCAACTTCTTTCCAAGTTTGATTTCGCCGACCTATTTGCAATGACTGCAATTGTAATTCTGCATTGTCTAGGCTTATAGAAGATTCTTTGAAACTATTTGAGTCTACAATATTAGGTAAAGTTATTAGTCGTGGTTTCAATAAATCTACATTTGATAAGTTGTCGGTATATGAAACATTGTTTACAAAATATCTAGTTGTGTTTCCTATATCTGAATACAAGCTTAATGTTACTCTTGGAGTCATATATTTACATTTATCTCCTTTTAAAATATAAGTGCCTGGCTGTAAAGTCCTAGAGTCTATGTCTTTTCTAAAATTACAAAATATGTCAGTTCTAGTGTCAGTTGTATATATGGCTATATATCCGTGTTCAATCGGGATATATGTTTCTTCTTGAAGTAAAAAGATAACTTCTCTGCATTTTCCTTTTGAGGTAGTACTTATGGTACTTGAGTCGCAAGTATCCTGTTGATGGATGATGTAATTGGGTTGGCTTCTCTTGCAGATTTTAAAAGAGTTAAGATTTTTACATTCTTTTAGTTGTTCCTTTTCCATAGGTACGTAATGATATTTTCCAGTTAGTATATATTCATGATCTATTATTTTATTATAATAAACGTTATCCTTTTTCTTATGTGGAATAGGAATTATTCGTTCGATGGTTAATTCATCTTGATTCAGTAGAGGAACTTTTATAATATATACCAAAGTGTCTTGTTTAGTGAATATGCTGATTTCACTAGAGTCAATTATTCGTTGATAATTTGTTTCAGATCCTTCGTAATGATATCGGGTATTATGTTCCTTTTCAAATTCCATAATAGTTTCTTTAATTATTTTTGGCGTAACTAAAGTTGATTCAATAATTCCATGCTTTCCTAAATTAATTGAATTTAGTGCTGTATTAATATCTTCATTAAGTTCCATGATGAAAGTATTAATCAATGTAATTTTGTCCTGGAGAATAATATTTCTTCTATTTTCGTCACTGACTCTTGAGAAATTTTTTATAGACAAATTTTCGGTTGTTAGTCTTGAATTTACTCCTCTTATATCTTGAGATGAGTTATCAAGTATTAATTTTAATATTTTCGTATGATTTGTTAGAACACTTGATATTTTATTATCATTGTCGTAAAGATGGTCTAATTCTTTATTTATTCCTTCCAAATCTTTCTGTGAAAGAGTTCCAAACAGCATTTTAGAGGCATCTCCTATTATATTTAATAATCCTCTTCTAAAGCGTTGTTTACCCATAATATTGTGTAGCATAATTTCTTTAGTTTTTAACCTATTTACTTGTGCTGTTATGCTAAGAATTGTTGGTTTAAAAATACAATCATTGCAATTGAAAGCAAGAAATTCTTTGATTCTTGTTATTGTGTTCATCCTTTCATGAGTATTGGTTAAATTTATTCCGATTATAATTGTCCATTCATTGTCATATATAATTGCCTTTCCTAATTCTTCTCTGTACAAGTTTCCATTAATTTCGGTTATCGTGACTTGTGCCCGGCTGAGGTTCATCATAGTCATTATGAGAGTCGTCCATGTTAATTGTAGGATTTTCATCTGCAACAAAGATTTTTAAATCATCTTTGTGTATCTTACTGTTATTTAATAGAGTACAGTGGGTTTGTCTTACTTCTTTGATTTCATAAGGACCTAACCATTTTTCACTTCCCTTAGTATACCTATGATTTTTCTGTAATACTTTGTCACCAGGCTTAAAGTGTTTTTCCTTTAGGGGTTTTAATTGCACTTCTTGAACTTCCTCTATTTTTCTTCGGGCTTCCTCTAATTTGTTTTCATTCAATAATTTCTGTCTTTCCATTTTTTCATAATATCGTTTTTCTTCTTCTTCTTCTTCCTCGTATATTTCTCTTGCTTTTCGTCCAAAGTGTAATTCGTAAGGGGTGTATCCAATTATCCGATTGAAAGTCATGTTATACGTTATAGTCGCTTTGTTCAAAGTTTCATCCCAATCTTCTAAATCATGTGTGTGCATTGAGATGTATTCTACAATTTTTTTGTGTGATCTTTCGTTTTTTCCATTGCTTTGTGGGTGATATCTGGTTGTTAAAGTGTGCTTAATTCTTAAATCCTGTGTTAACTGTTTAAATTCTTCTGAAGTAAATTCAGTTCCATTGTCTGTTAATATTTCTTTAGGTTTTCCATTTTGTTTTAACCATCCGTTCCATACAGCCTTGATTACATTTTTAGTTTCCTTTGTCTTGATTGCTTCTAGTGAAATGTATCTTGTCAGATAGTCTTGAATTACTACAATATATTCATTTCCTTGACTGGTGATTTTAAAGGGTCCCATGAGATCAATGCTTATCTTATCGTTGGGGGCTTCTGGTATATCTGGTTCAGTGTATGAAGTGTCTATCTTACCCCATTTATATTTTTGGCAGATAACACAATTTTCTATGAATTCTTCTACATCTTTAGTGATATTTGGCCAATTCATGACATTCCTAATTCGTCGTACCGTAATGTCTTTTCCATAATGACCACCTAATATTCCTTCATGAGCTTCTCGCATAATTTTGCTTCTGTTCGTGTTTTCAGTTATTTTTGTTAAATATATTATTTGATTTTCTCCATTCCATGATTTCACTAATAGTCTTTTAATTTCTTTCTCCTGTAATTCTTCATAAAATATTCTAATAGCATGTTCATTTAATTGTTTCTTCAGAAATTTAGTCAGGTTTTCTTCGGTCTCTTGTGGTGAAATTTTTATTCATTATCTTCTTCATTTTCTTGATTCGTTATCCATATTTCTTTAATTCTTGTGGGACCGTGTTCGTTTCTAATTATAATTTGATTTAATATTTTAGGTTTTAATACAGTTGTTTTTCGAATAGTTCCTTCAGTCGCAGGTAACTCTTTAATCCATATTACTTGGGTGTTAGTTCCAAATTTTCGTATGATTCTTTCTATGCGATCTTCTTTTACTTTGTTTTTTAAACCATATGCCTTTATTATCCAATTATATCTTTTATCTTTAATTGGTTCCAAGATTTTGGTTAATTCTCCTACAGGTGTTGCGTTAGCCATGTTAAAATATCCATCTAATTTAGGGTTTGCTGCAGTAATTATTTTTATAACTTTGTTCAATTTCGCACTACCTTCTTGAGCTAGTTTTTCTAATTCTTCCTCAATTTCGTCTCCTATTTCTACTTCAGCTATTCCTTTGGATTTGTCTGGTTCTGTTCTCCATTCAACTTGTACATTAGGATTAATTTCTTTAAATTTTCTGGTAATTTCTTGTTTGGTTGATATTATGGGATTACCATGTATAATAATTTTCCAGTTATAATTTGTATTTCTAATTTCTTCTGTTTTTTCATTGAATTCTTTTTTTGTCATTTTTGGTCGTAAATATATCATTTCATTTGTTTCGAATTGAGGAGATGTTGTAAAATGAATTTTTCTATCATTTTTTAGTTCCTCTTCTAATTCTTTAGTCAATTCGTCCATTTCTTCTTGCGTTATCATAACTTTGTCTTGTGGTATTCTTGATAAAGCGTCGGCATTCGTGTTCATTATACCTTTCTTATAAACGACTTCGTAATCGTATTCTTCAAGTTTAATTCTCCATCTTAGTAGGCGACTTGTGGGGTCTTTGACATTAAATAACCAAACTAGAGGTTTGTGATCGGTTACTATTTTGAATTTCCTACCATAAAGAAAGTATCTAAAGTGTTTTACTGCCCATACTATAGCCAGTAACTCCTTTTCAGTCGTTGTATAATTTTCCTCTGCTTTATTCAGGGTTCTTGATGCAAATGCAATAGGTCTGTCTAAACCAATCTTTCCTTGAGATAAAACTGCACCTATCCCTTCATTTGATGCGTCCGTTGTAAGAATAAATTCTTCATTCCAATTTGGATATTTTAATACCGGGGAACTAGTCAATGCTTTTTTCATTGATTCAAATGATTCATTTTCTTTCTGTGTCCAGTTAAATTCTCTTTCTTTCTTTAATAATTGTGTTAACGGTTTAGCTGTTTTTGAAAAATTCTTAATAAATTTTCTATAATATCCTATCAATCCTAAAAATTGTTTTATTTCTCTAGGATTCTTAGGTCTTGGGTAATTTTTCACTTTTTCAATTCTCTCTGGATTTGGTTTGATTCATTCTGTCGTTATTATATGACCTAAATACGAAAGTTCTGTTCTCAGAAATTCGCATTTATCTGGATTTAATTTTAGTCCAACTTGTCTTAATCTATCGAATAAGTTTCTTAAATTTTCATTGTGTTCTTTCAGAGTGTTTCCATATATTATGATGTCATCTATATATGCAAAGGTACCTTTTCCTATTAGTCCTTGTAATCCGTTATTTATCATTCGCTGGAAGGTAGGAGGGGCGTTTTTTAATCCAAATGGCATTGTTGTGTACTCATAATGCCCGTCTCTTGTGCTAAATGCAGTTTTCTCTATACTATTTTTATGCATTGGGATTTGGTGGAATCCTGCTGCTAAATCCAGACAAGAGAAATACTTAGCATTACCAAGTTGTTCAATAATCTCGTCGATATTTGGTAACGGATACTTGTCTAATATTGTTTTCTCGTTTAATTTTCTGTAATCGACTACTAATCTCCATTTTTTCTGACCGCTTGCGTCCATTTTCTTTGGAACTAAAAGAATTGGTGAATTATAAGGAGAGATACTTTCTCTTATAATTCCTTTTGCCAAAAGTTCCTTGACTTGCCTAATTATTTCTTCCTGTTTGATTGGAGGATATTTATAATTTTTTGTATTTACTGGGCTTTCGTCAGTCGTTCTTATTTCATGGGTTGCTAATTTTGTAACCGGTGCCGGATCATCCTTTAAAGGAAATATGTCGTGATATTCTTTTAATAATGTCTCTACTTCCTGCCTCCCTTCGTTTATATGTTGCAATCTTGTTTTTTCTAATAATTCGTTAATTCTCTCTTCTGTCTGTTTTATTATGTTACAGTAGTTGTCTTTATTATATTTTACTGTATCATTCCATCTTGTTTCTTCGGCTTCATAAAGATTATCAATTGTGGCTGTGTTTTCTGGCAAAATAGGTTTACAATCCTTTCCCAGTCTTGTAACTACTGAAAAACCTTCTTTGAAATTCACAAAGCAAATCATATCTTTTGATTTCTTCGAGGGTTGAGGGTGTAGTATTTTTGGACCTATTTTCATAGTGCCTTTGTCGAGATCAATCGAGAATTTTTGATCGTATAGAAAATTCATTCCCAATAATATAGGTTCTTTGAATGAATTGTCTTCCTTTATTACCTGGAATACCGATTCTGTACCAAAGGTAGTTAATTTTACTGCGTATTCAAATTTAATATGGGAATTCCCGATCGTGAGTACATTATGTGGTGCATATTTCTGTAAGTTTGTTCCCTTTAATGAGCTTTCCTTGATAATGGATACATTACTTCCTGTATCTATGACACATTCACATGGTTTTATCTGGTTAAATTTCAAAACCACAATCGGCGTGTCGTGTCTTCGTCGGCTTCTTGGTATTGGTTGTAATCTTCTACTTCGGGGTATTGGTTGTATTCTCGTTTCTCTTCTTCCTGTAAGATGAAGTGATCTTCGTTCAGCTGCGATCGGTCTGGGGGGCGACTGTTTGAGGCTTGTGCTTGAAAATTTCTTGGCCTCGGTGGTAATCCTCTTAGTTTTCCTCTGCAATCTTTTTCCAAATGTCCATTGTTTAAACAGTGATTACATTTAAGAGCTATATTTTGATGAGGTGTATTTTTGTTTTCAAATCTTGGCCTAAGTTCTCTTCTTACAGGTTGATTCATCGTTGCTTTGTTTGCTGATTTTCGTTTTTCTTTCAAAATAATATTTACCTCTGAAGCCATATTAAATGCCTCATTTAGAGTTTTAGGTTTCTGTGCTCTAATTCTTATTTCGTATTCTTCTCTAATGTTTTTCAGGAATGTGCTGACTCCTGCTGTTGATTCGATATCGTGTCTAATTAGAATTTCAGATAATTCCGCGTTCATATTGTCGATATATTGCCTAATCTTATCTTGAATGGTCATAAATCTTGCAACAAATGACTCTAGACTCTCGGTGTTTCCCATAATGCACATGTCTCTTTGCTTTTGTAGCGAGTCTAAACTCTCTCGCTCTCCGAAAAGTGTTCTTAATCTATCAAATAGTTCGGCAAATGTTTTAGTTCCGTCTACACGAATTGTATTTGCTGCTTTTTCTTTTAATTTTTGCGCTATGATAGTATGCAACAAAGTAATTCTTTCATTTTTCTTTGTTTTTCTTTTTGCAATTTTGACGAGTTGGATAAAGTTCTCTAATCCTATTCCTGTAAAATCAGGGATCATTTTACACGTCTTCGTAAAATCGTATTCTACTTCATTGTTTAATTCTTCGTGGTCTGAATCCAAGTTATCTCCTTCTTCTGTCATGAGGTCTCCTTCAAATCTTCTAGGTTCTTCTAAAGCATTAATTCTCAATTCCATTCTTTCTAGTTTCCTTAAAATTTCTTGAAGTATGTCTCTTTCTGCTGGACTTTGTGCTCGTGATGTAGCCATTGCTATGTAGGACTCGTTATCGTCTAGTATGTCAGTAATAGTCGTAGAGGGGATTGAAGAGTCTGATTCTACTGTCAGTGTTTCCCTACTTTCTCTATATGAATTCCACGCCAGTGTCGCGTTACAAAGTTTAATTTTTATTTCGGAAAGTGTGCTTTAATACAGATTAATTCAATGCATCGTTCTACTACAATGCACAGATTAAAATGTAGTGTGTTTAATTTTTGAGGAAAAGTAATACCTGGGCATATGGAGTATTACTTTACCCGAATTACAAAACTTTGCCTCGCCTAATGTGAAATTAACTCTGATTACACATTAGTCTCCTTCCTCAGACAGCAAGGAGGACTTAGACTCTTTGTAATTCGATTTGTTTTTATTTCTCTTCTTCCACTCCTTTTTTTTTGACTTACGTTGTTTTTCTTGTAGAATGCTGATTTCTATGTTGATACTTCGTAGGCTGATTCCCTTTTGCTGATGCTGTTGCTACTACTGCTGCAGTTGCTACTTCTGCTACTGATGCTGATGCTGCTTCTGCTCCTACTTGATTTTGATTTTTGCAGACTGTCGAGGGCTGGTTCCCTTTGCTGCCTTCTGGACTCGGTAGGGCTTACTGTCCTGTTTGACAAGCCTCTTCCACCTGCTTGTGGGCCTCGTTCAAGTAGTTGTTGTAACCAAAGTTACTTTGAGATGACTCTCAGGTGATCGTGAGATCGTAGGTAGATGGGACTGTTGGTTTTCACTTAATGTTGTGGAAAACTCCAACTGCGATTCTGAATCTTCAGAAAGGACCGTTGTTTGGCAGATCCCACCGCTGCCACCAATGTTGAATTTGTGAAATTCAATATAATAAAATTTTGAAACTCTGAGGCTAACACCTCAGAGTTTACTTTATTATTTTCAAAGTGAGATACAATACTCGGTTAAGCTGACCGGCATAACGACATGCAGCCTTTTGATTACAAGAATGTTCTGCCGCTTTTTACAGATCTCGTAGTTTATATACTATTGCCTACGTGACTTATTCCCTGTAGCTGTTAGGAAACACTAATGTGTTTACTAGTCTTGGTTGGTGATATATTTCGTGAGCCTGTTGAGAAACACTAATGTGTTTACTCGTACTAACATATTTCGTGTGTCTATTATTAATCACTAATATGTTTACTAGTCTTAACTGGTATTAGATACCTCTATGCGTACATTCCCAACAGCAACATAAAGCAGTATCCAGTAAATACCATATAACTTCAAGGACCTCTTGGTTAAAGTTGGTTGAGGCTGACCGAATTTTTGAATGATATATGAATCTAAACAAAATAAATTTTGTGAATATTTGTAATATACCTTTCATACAAAGTTCACCATATATCCCACTGTATGTGTAATTTCTACTACGTAAGGTGTATTTGGTAACAGGGATGGCTCTACCATACATCGACAACATTGGAGCACTCCCGTTCTCTTCGATGCAGAAGGAAACGTCTTCTCTGACAGATTGTATTTGCTGAACTATCAGCAAGGAATAGTGTTTGCAACTAACATGCTTGTTGTCCATCTTCTCTTCTATCTAGTTGGATTGGTTCTGTGGGATAAAAGATAGGTTCAGGGCCTTTGCTGTTGCTTCACGGAAGATCATGCACATGGAAAATAGTTTGCATTAAAAGTTGTCGTCGCAAATGAATATTATTGCTTACTTCGAAAACCCGACTAAGTTATTATACAATTTCTTGGCACTGGATACCATTAACATCACATTCAAGAAATAAGAAAAGGAGGAGAGATATAAAGGTTTCAATTATTTCGATGACTGTGCCCAGGGTATTTCGTTTTAAATATTTGTCCTAGTCATTTGTTCTCTCAGCGGTACCATTTCTTTATTGCTTCGGAATCTTTACATCACCATCCCCGCTTGACAATTGAATTCTTGTATCCTTGGTAACCCCTAAGTGTCCAGTTGAACCGAACTCCTATAAAATAGAGAGTCAATTTAAGGCGGGCTGGCATTACTGCTGTTCTATTAGAGTTGAAATATTGCTGTTTTTTAGTTCTACTAATTACGAGGATTGTATTTTTTAAAGAATTTAACTAACATGATCCAACGTCATTGAGCGCCTGGGAATGCAGGACGTAAACATTGTTGTCAAGATCATGGTACTTTGTGCAAATCATACATCGTTTTCTTTGCAGATAAAAAAGATTTATTTTTGAAAAAGGTGTCGTGTATAGGAATCTAAAGTTTATACAAGTGCATAATTGGTCAAAAGTGCGAAAAGTGATAAAATATAAGTCTTTTATCATCTTTTGAGGGGATTCTATCTAATTTCGAAGCCGTATAATATCGCGTAATCCGGGGCTAAGCCTTCCCGTGGTCAAGGTGTTCGCGATTCTTCTGGAACGGAAACTGAGCGTGTACGAGATAAGTAGAGGGAGTAGTAGTAGTAGCCGGCACTGCCAAAGAAGTGAGGCGTTTATCAAGTCGACTATAAATGCATTGCAGAAGACAAAAATACCTTTGAAAAACTTCAATCGCCTAAGAGTTGCTGAATTTCTCGGTCATTATGTACCTGGTAAGATTTAAAAACATTGTTTAATGTAAATGCATGTATGGCATTTTTTATCAATAATGAGAAAAATTAGTCTTATGTTTCAGTAGTGAATGGAAATCACCTAACCGCAAAATATGTTACATATACAGTAAGTTTGTTTTTTCATTCTTTCAGGTGCTGGTGATTTGACCAATTCTCAGTACTAACGAGGCAAGTGTGTATATACAAGTATATACCGGATGGGCATGTATCTTCTTTCTTCTTACTGACTTTTTGAGCTAACTAATTTTTATGAAAATATTATAGTGAAACCTTGAGATGTCCCTTTTTGCAAGTTTTCAATTTCTTGACAAGCAACTTCTGATTTTTATTCCAATAGGTTTAATCTTAACATTTAACACATTTAACCAATTGATATAACATGGGAAAAAGGCAGCCTTTGTTAATGTACGAGATAGGCACGATAATAAACTTCCATATCTTGTTCATAACTCTTCAAGCTTGAAAATTAATTATAACTATCAAAGCATGATTTTCCATTCATTTTTGATCCGCTGAATCCAAAAATAATGGCTATATTAATATGATACATAGGGAAAATTTTTAAAATTAGAGATGGAAGTATAGACCTTCAAGCAGTAAGTTCTGTTTATTAAGTTATGTAAGTTTATTCTGCAAACGGCAAGTTTCTCACGATTTCTATGTGAACTTTCGCAATTATTTCTTAAAAAGAAGTTAGACATCTATTCTATTTGAATTAGATTTCGAACAAGTGAAAAAGAAAGAACTTAGGTCTCGAAGTCGACTTTTCTAGCCAAATTAAAATTTTATAATGTTATTCGCTCATTTCCATTAATAGATTTTTTTAGAAGAAGTTAGAATGTATTTATGTAAGGAGTAAACAAAATACATTTCACTTCGAATAGAAAGTACTGGCTATGGTACGTAACTAAAAAGTGGTTCCTAGCAGCTTCATGTTAATGTCCAATAGTTTGTGGGTATAATAGTTTCAAAGGAAAATGTACAAGTTTTCATTTAACTTCTATTGAACATTTTTTACAATTTAAACAAACGATTTTATATACTACATCGGAAAGTTGAGCAAGGTTAAGTGAATCTTTACCTAACTTAATAAACTTGTCCAGTTTAGAATCAATCCTGAATGTTGTTTTAATATTAAAATCATTCAAAATTCTTTTAACTTCAAAAGATAAACTACCATGGAACGGAACAGAAACTATACGTTTAAAATCTGAATTATGATTTAGATATGAGTTGGGTTGTTGTGGTAAAGGATTTTTAAGAGATTTAATTTTATCATTAATATGTGTATCAACAAATTCTTTGGGATAATTATTAAGTAACAAAATATTTTTGATGAATTTAATGTTTGAATTGTGAAATGATTCATGTGATAGTTTAAAAGATGTGTCTACGAGATTTTTTATAATAGCTATTTTATGTTGAATGGGATG
>JAWWEA010000115.1:65854512-65865236 GCA_035222095.1 Andricus quercuspetiolicola | reverse complement strand
TTATTGAATTTCAAATCAAATAATACAATTTTTAACTGAAAGTATAATCTTCAGGAGTAAGCAACTGCAAATAAATGTAAATAGATATACAAGGAAAATGAATTATTGTCAAGAATATCAAATCAGGGTGGCCAAAAAACTTCATTGTTAAGATTTACAAATGTTTTCCTGCACAATTTTTGATTTTCTGTGAACGGCTTTTCCGTGTTTTATTTCAAATTCTGTCTATTTTCCAGTTTTGTCGGTTATTAGAAACCCTGCAGTTCTAACAAAGACATAATTCCCGGTTTTCCGGTTCAGCGTCCCCACTACTGCAGAGTAGCCCACTATTGGTACCACTACCATAATTGTTAGATTTCTTTATAAAAACTGACGCTCAATCAAAAAGCTTTACATAAAATTAGTCAAAGTGGGCGCCTCCGCCCATATTTTCCCTTCCCTACACCCCCTACTTCCTCCTCTCGCCCCACTATCCCAACTTCCTCTCCCTTCACTTCACCACTCTTCACTTATCCCTTCTATAACATCTTCCTCCCCTGCTTCCTTCTTTCTTGAATTTTCCAACAAACATTCTCCTTTCCCTCATTCCGTTCCCCAGAATTTGCTTTCCCTCCTCTACTTATCCGCACTACACTGCCTTCACTATGCTCACTACCCTTATTTACTTTCAATCATTTCTTCAACTGGCACTCACTTCCTCATCCCTAGTAACCATTTACTTCAACTTCCTCCTTCCCTTATTACCCCTCGCTTCCTCCCTATATTTTGCCTAGCTTCCATTACTTCCACTTTCATAATTTCCTCTGATTCGCCCACACCTCATTTCCTATCAATCACCATACACTCTTAACCCTCATTTCCCCTTACTTACCCTACTTTCTCTACCCTCATTGCTCCGACTTCCCCTCACTTCCCACACCCATGCTATCCTACTTGCTCTACTTTCCCCTTTCCTCATTTCCCCTACTTCTCATCCGCTCATTTCTTCCTGCTTTCCCACTCTCATTTCCCATCACTCCCACTACTAACCCCTCCTAATTTTTCCTCACTTTCCCTACTTCCCTTCACCTCATTTCGCCTACTTCCCATGTCCACATTTTCCCTCCTAGAAAAAAATACGACGGACGGAAGTACCCCCAACAACGGTCACACATGCAGGTCCGCAAACTCCAGTGGTGGGGGTTAACTCAAAATTTGAAGCAATGCGCAGTTCCTAAACTCGCCACTGCTTCTCACCTAGTGGAGCGCTGTGATCTAGAAGTGTTTAAGGATCCTCTAGGGAAGGATACGCCAAACCGCTAGCCAATTGCGGATTAGTCGAGCGGAGTTTGTGGGATAAATCCGGTAAGGTGCAGGGTAGTGGTAGTGGGAGTCAGCTGCTCGTTAGTGTAGCGCACGGTATTACATACAGGCGCACTCACGCTCAAGTTATATGACGTCACTTCCTAACCCATTTTCTCGGTGGAGGCTGAGAGGAGGGGGAACTTTGCCCATCCTTCCCTAGAGGATCTTTAGAAGTGTACACACTCTATTGAGAATGGTGATCGACCATTTCGCCATCTGGTGCCGAAAACTGGAACTACAAAAAGTAGGTATAGTCTTAAAGATGCATTTTAATTTTTGCATAAAAGTGTTTTTAGGATTGGTTTGTGAAGTTTAAAACAATGATTGAACACCAAAAATAAATTTTCATCACAAACAAATCGTTTTAGATTGAATTTCCAACTTATACAGTGAAAAAGCACATTTTTGTCAAAAATATTTCCCTAAAAAGAAAAAAATTATTTCACTATCATGTGAGTTTCAATGCATTATAAGCGCAAATAACCTTTAATTAATGTACGCAGCCAAACATTTTATCTAGATTGTGCAAAGACTATGAATAATAGACGATTGGAATTGAAATACGAATTCTAACCTAACTTTCATGTCATATTTTTTAGATAGGAAATATTTCATTTATAAATTAATAAAGATTTACTTTGAGTTCATGTTTCCTTCGAAATATGTTCATTTAAGTTTATAATCTGGTAAAAATCACAATAAATATTGTAATGATTGTTTTATTTTTTTAAGAAAACATTTCTCTCAAAAGATGTGTTTTTTCACTTTATAATATGTAAATTCCATCTAAAACAATTTGTTTCCGACAAGGACTTATTTTTAGTATGCAATAAATACTTTAAACTACAAAAAAAATCGTTAAAACACTTTTATGCACATATTAAAATGCATCCTTTGAAATGTTACCTACTCTTTTTAGATCGGATTTTTGCCACCAGATGGCGTATCGCAGTTTAACCATTTCCAATAGATTTCTTCTAAATTAAGTAAACTATCGTTTTCAAAGGAGATCCAATGGTTCTGTTACGATCTGTGGGTGGTGCTGAGCATGCGGCTTCGAAAGGGAAATTAACCAAATTTTGTGAAGAGTACGGTTTGCGAGAAAAAGCGGCAATTGAGGTCAGAAAGTTGAGGCAACAACTCACGAACGAAATTCTCTTGAATGTGTCGGAATTGGATCTTACTATCGATCCCGAGTACGTTTTATATCATGTGCAACATAATTTAAAAAGAAAAATTTTAACGCTAATTCTAATTCCAAAATTTTTGATTTACAGAATGCCGCCTCCGAATGATATGCAGGCTAAATTGCTTCGGCAGTTAATTCTTGCTGGAATGGTGGATCAGGTAGCACATAAATTTTCCTCCGAGGAAATGAATCGAGGAGAGGGCAGAAGAAAATTGAAATACGCTTATAAGTAAGATACTGAAATATTTACTATTAATTACAAGGTTTTAAGGAATGTGTACTTTATTTTGTGGATTTTTTTAGAACTCTAGAAATGGAGGATCCAGTGTTCATGCACTCATCGTCTGTTCTTCGAAAAGAATCTCCTGAATGGATTGTTTATCAAGAAGTTTATGAAACTAATAAAATTTATGTGAGAGGCGTTACTGCAATTGATCCTGAATGGCTACCAACTTTTGCACCTAATTTGTGCAACATGAGTGAACCTTTGGTTGATCCTCCTCCATGGTATATAATTTAATTTTCTACAACAGGGTGACCAGTAAAATCTAAGAAAGGAATTCTGAACAATTTATATTTTGTAGTATTCAAAAAAGGGTTTCCAACATGATATAGCAGTAGCCTTCAAACTTCAAGTAAATTCAAATTTAAAACATTCAAAATTAGACATTTAGACAATCTTCACGTTAAAAATATTTAAAATTGTGCAATTGAGGGCTCGGATTCTATAACCGCATATAAATTTTTCGCACAGAACGTAGTTGGCCTCTAGAGATTTTTCAAAAAAGTTTCGAGTTTTAATTTTAAAATTGCATATTCTTTTAGAAAATTTAATTTCACATTTTTTTCATGAACAAAAAAGTTATAGCTATTTCCGTTTTCAAAATAAACTGAAAAAACAGGTCTTTAAGAAAAAAAATGTCTTTTTTGTCTTCAACTCGGCGTAATTCAGCCAATTCTTAGATTTTTTTGATGCACTTTTCAGGAAATATTCTTTATGATGTTCTACGAGTTGTAGATTAAAGAACATAAACATTTTTGTTTTAACAAAAGTTTTGGATTTTTACCTTAGACATTGCATAAATCCTGCATTCATATCTTTAAACTTATGGGGACTCGAGCGAATTTTGATCAACAAAAAACTTCCAGCAGAAAAGTTGTTCCGAAAGATATAAATATGTTTTCTACGAAAAGAATTTTTTTAAATAATTCATCATTAAAAAGTTACGAAAGTTTTATTTTGGCCGCTAGAGACGATGTATTATTTATTAGCCAGAATTGAAGGTATAAAAATATGAAATAATTTACGGAAAATGAATTTCAATTTGTCTTCAATTTAATAATGTTATATTTAGTGTATATACCCTTTACATGCATTATTTTCCATTCGAAATATTTATAAGAACACTTAATTTTTATAAAATCACATCAGTTTTTAAAGTTTTCTTTTCTCATAGCTAGTAATTTACTGGAGCGATTTGAACTACTTAACGATAAAATATAAATGATCTTATTCATAATTGCATTTTGGAAACAGAAATGAAAGCTTAAATTGCATCAGTATGTTTACAAACATCGAGATGAAACAAAACAAGAAACACAATGCACTATATTTAACTGCGTATAGTTTCTTCTACTCATTCTTTTAACCCTATACGCCCTATTAGTAAAAAACGAATTAAAAGAAATATAATTTATAATAAATAATTTAGTTTATTAAATTCTGACTAATAAATAGTACATCGTCTCGAGCGAAGTAGCACTTCCACGTGACTCGTGGAGTTGATACATGCGCGAGAAGAAACGGACCGCGCGGCCGAAATGAAACCTTCGTAACTTTTTATTGATGATTTGTTTCAAATAATTCTTTTCGTAGAAAACATATTTATATATTTCTGAACAACTTTCCCGCTGGAAGTTTTTTGTTGCTCAAAATTCGCTCGACTCCCCACGAGTTTAAAGATATGAATGCAGGATTTATGCAATGTCTCAGGTGAAAATCCAAAACATCATAAATATTTCCTGAAAATTTCATCAAAAAGTTCCAAGAATTAGCTGAATTACGGCGAGTTGACAAAAAAGACGAAAAAATTTTGTTTTCTAAAAAAACGTGGTTGTTCAGTTTATTTCGAAAACGGAAAAAGATACAATTTTTTTGTTCATGAAAAAAAAGATGTGAAATTAAATTTTCTAAAAGAAGATGCACTTTCCTATAGTTGAAAGTAGCTTTGAGTCGTTGTAACTCCATAGGCACACGCGCTAACTGCGCATGTGTCGGTTCTGAATGGCTATTCGGGCAGCGTGAAGAGGAGAAAGAGAATAATGAGCTATTCTCTTAAATCTCACTTCTTCATCAATGACAAGGCTCTACTTGAAGCTCTACTGCGCATGTGTCAATTCTGCTTTCAATGCAGTCATGAATGGTCCTATAGAAAAATCGTCTTTCCTATATTAAAAGTGAGCTTGAGTAAACTGTGTTTATTAGAACTCGAGATGTTTGTTTTCATGAGAAACTTAGGGGAAGTATAGGTATGCATGTATACTTCGGTATACATACGATTCCTTTGACGTATTTTTGTAAAAAAAAGGATTTTCATTAACATTTTTAGCATTTTATTCGTATTTTGAAAATCAGTTCATTTATATTGCAAAAGGTTTGAAAATTTCCAAATTTTAAGTACAGTTTTTTTTCTTCAATCAACCCAACTTTACATTTTTGTTTAACTTTTCAGAAGTACCATTTTTTTTTAATTTTCAGATTTATCAAAGGTTTTATATCTGTGCTGAAACTATCTGTAAATAATTTCCAGTTGGTAAGAAAAATTAAAAGTTGTTTATTACGTTATAAACAAATTATTGAACAAAAGCTCTTTTCGGGATTGGGAATGTTTATATCTCATTGAAATCCAAAGTTTTGGTATAAAATGTGAGAGAAATAAAAGTTTTATTGCTGTCACCTGAAAAAAGATGCTATTTGGCCATGTAAAAAAATTCACAGTTTGGTTATTTATCAACGAACAGGCGTAATTGGCTTTAACTGAACCAACTAAGAATGCTTTTCCGGTGACTGTTTGATATGATACTTAGCAAATTTGGAAGCATTATTAATTATTTAACCAATTTTTATAAACAAATTCAAAGTTTGTCTATTTTTGAACGAATTGTCTCAATTTAAAATGAAAAATAACCACGAATATCTTTGCGATGACTCTTTTCTATGCTGTTTTGCAACTTCCTAAAAATTATTAATTGTTCAAACGATTTTTAGGAAAAAATTCAGAGTGTCTATTTTTCAACGAATTTTTATCAACGACAGGCTTAATTTTTTTAAACTGAATCAACTAAGAATGCTTTCCCGGTGACTGTTTGATATGATTCTTAGAAAATTTGGAAGCATTATTAATTATTTAAACAACTTTTATAAACAAATTCAGAGTTTGTCTATCATTCAACGAATCTTTATCAACGACAGGCTTAATTTTTTTAAACAATCAACTAAGAATGCTTTTCCGGTGCCTCTTTAATACGATACTTTGCAAATTTACAAAAATTATTAATTATTCACACAATTTTTATAAATAAATTCAGAGTTTGTCTATTTTTGAATGAATTGGCGCAATTAAAAAAAATAACCAAGAATATCTTTTCGATGACTCTTTTCTATGGTGTTTTGCAAATTCCCAAGAAGTATTAATTATTTAAACAATTTTTATGAAAAGATTCAGAGTGCCTATTTTTCAACAAATATTTATCAACGAACAGGCTTAATTTCTTTTAACCGAATCAACTAGGAATGCTTTTCCGGTGACGGTTTGACATGGTACTTAGACTATTTGGAAGCATTATTAATTATTTAAGCAATTTTTAGAAACAAATTCAGAGTTTTTCTATTTTTCAACGAATTGGCTTAATTAAAAAAAAAATACCAAGAATCTCCTTGCGATGACTTTTTTCTATGCTGTTTTGCGAATACCAAAGAATTATGAATTATGGTAAAATAAATACTTCGGGTTTCACTCGTATGCACTAATGATTAATCTTGCCGACGTTTCGTGAACGTTGCAGTTCACTTCTTCAGGGCAATTATTAATTATTTAAACAATTTTTATTAAAAAATTCAGAGTGTCTATCTTTCAACGAATTTTTATCAAAGACAGGCCTAATTTTTTTAACTGAATCAACTAAGAATGCTTTTCCGTTGACTGTTTAACATGATACTTTGCAAATCTACAAGAATTATGAATTATTTATACATTTTTTATAAGCAAATTCAGAGTTTATCTATTTTTGAACGAATTGGCTCAATTAAAAAAAAAACACCAAGAATATCTTTGCGATGACTTTTTTCTATTCTGTTTTGCGAATACCCAAGAATGATTAATTATTTTAAAAAATTTTGTTAAAAAATTCAGAGTGTCTATCTTACCACGAATTTTTATTAAGGACAGGCTTAATTTTTTCAACTGAATCAACTAAGAATGCTTTTCCGGTGACTGTTTTATATGATACTTTACAAATTTATGAGAATTATAAATTATTTATACAATTTTTACAAACAAATTCAGAATTTGTCTATTTTTGAACGAATTGGCTCAATTAAAAAAAAATAATAATAATAACCAAGAATATCTTTGCGATGACTCTTTTCTATGTTGTTCTGCAAATTCCCAAGAATTATTAATTATTTGAAAGATTTTTATGAAAAGATTCAGAGCGTCTATTTTTCAAAAAATATTTATCAACGAACAAGCTTAATTTCTTCTAACAGAATCAACTCTGAATGCTTTTCCTGTGACTGTTTGATATGATACTTAGCAAATTCGGAAGCATTATTAATTATTTAACCAATTTTTGTAAACAAATTCAAAGTTTGTCTATTTTTGAACGAATTGTCTCAATTTAAAATGAAAAATAACCACGAATATCTTTGCGATGACTCTTTTCTATGCTGTTTTGCAACTTCCTAAAAATTATTAATTGTTCAAACGATTTTTAGGAAAAAATTCAGAGTGTCTATTTTTCAACGAATTTTTATCAACGACAGGCTTAATTTTTTTAAACTGAATCAACTAAGAATGCTTTCCCGGTGACTGTTTGATATGATTCTTAGAAAATTTGGAAGCATTATTAATTATTTATACAATTTTTATAAATAAATGCAAAGTTTGTCTGTTTTTGAACGAATTGGCTGGATTAAAAAAAAATAACCAAGAATATCTTTTCCATGACTCTTTTCTATGGTGTTCTGCAAATTCTCAAGAAGTATTAATTATTTAAAAAAATTTTGTGAAAAAATTCAGAGTGTCTATCTTACCACGAATTTTTATCAAGGACAGGCTTAATTTTTTTAACTGAATCAACTAAGAATGCATTTCCGGTGACTGTTCGATATGATACTTAGCAAATTTGGAAGATTTATTAATTATTTAACCAAGTTTTCTAAACAAATTCAAAGTTTGTCTATTTTTGAACGAACAGGTTCAGTTTAAAAAAATCAACTCAGAATGCTTTTGTGGTGACTGTTTGATTTGTAGCTTTAAAAATTTACAATAATTATTATTTATTTAAACTATTTTTACAAAGAAATTCAAAGTTTGTCTATTTTCTTAAGAATTATTAATTATTTAAACAATTTTTATGAAAAGATTCAGAGTGCTTATTTTTCAAAAAATATTTATCTAATAAAAGGCTTAATTTCTTTTAACTGAATCAACTAAGAATGCTTTTCCGGTGATGGTTTGATATGATACTTAGCAAATTTGGAAGCATTATTAATTATTTAACCGATTTTTATAAACAAATTCAGAGTTTTTCTCTTTTTCAACGAATAGGTTCAATTAAAAGAAAACAACTAAGAATGTTTTCCGGTGACTGTTCGATATTATGCTCAGCAAATTTACAAGAATTATTAATTATTCAAACAATTTTTATAAACAAATTCAGAGTTTGTCTATTTTTGAACGAATTGACCCAATTAGAAAAAAAATAACCAAGAGTATATTTGCGATGAGTCTTTTCTATGGTATTTTGCAAATTGGCAAGAATTATTAATTATTTAAACAATTTTTAGGAAAAAATTCAGAGTGTCCATTTTTCAACGAATTTTTATCAACGACAGGCTTCATTTTTTTCAACCGAATCAACTAAGAATGCTTTTACGGTGACTGTTTGATATGATTCTTAGCAAATTTGAAAGCATTTTTAATTATTCAAACAATTTTTATAGAAAAATTCAGAGTTTGTCTATTTTTCAACCATGAGGTTCGATTAAAAAAAGAATCAACTAAGAATGCTTTGGCGGTGACTTTTTGATATGATGCTTTGCAAATTTAGAAGAATTAGTTATTATTTAAACAATTTTTATAAACAAATTCAGAGTCTGTCTATTTTTGAACGAATTGTCTCAATTGGAACAAAAATAACCACAAATATCATTGCGATGACTCTTTTCTATGGTGTTTTGCGAACTCCCAAGAATTATTAATTATTTAAACAATTTTTATAAACAAATTCAGAGTTTGTCTATTTTTGAACAAATTGGCCCAATTAGAAAAAAAAATAACCAAGAGTATCTTTGCGATGAGTCTTTTCTATGGTATTTTGCAAATTCGCAAGAATTATTAATTATTTAAACAATTTTTAGAAAAAAATTCGGAGTGTCCATTTTTCAACGAATTTTTAGCAACGACAGGCTTCATTTTTTTTAACCGAATCAACTAAGAATGCTTTTACGGTGACTGTTTGATATAATACTTAGCAAATTTGGAAGCATTATTAACTATTTAAACGATGTTCATAAACAAATTCAGAGTTTGTCTATTTTTCAACGAATAGGTTCAGTTAAAGAAAAGTCAACTAAGAATGCTTTTCCGGTAACTGTTTGATATGACACTTTGCAAATTTACAAGAATTATTAATTATTTAAACAAATTTTATAAACAAATTCAGAGTTTTTCTATTTTTCGATAAATTGGCTCAATTAGGAAAGAATAACCAAGAGTATCTTTGCGATGACATTTCTATGGTATTTTGCAAATTCCCAAGAATGATCAATTATTTTAAAAAATTTTATGAAAAAATTCGTAGTGTATTTTCCAATGAATTTTTATCAACGACATGCTTAATTTTTTTTAACCGAATCAACTAAGAATGCTTTTTCGGTGACTGTTTGATATGATACTCAGTAAATTTGGAAGCATTATTAATTATTTAAACAATTTTTTTAAACAAATTCAGAGTTTGTCTATTTTTCAACGAATAGGTTCAGTTAAAAAAAAATCACGCGAATGCTTTTGCGGTGACTGTTTGATTTCATGCTTTGCCAATTTACAAGAATTATTAATTATTTGAACAATTTTTATGAAAAATTCAGAGTTTGTCTATTTTTCAATGAATTGGCTCAATAAAAAAAAATAACCGAGAATATTTTTGCGATGCCTCTTTTCTATGATGTTTTGCAAACTCCCAAGAATTATGAATTATTTAAACCATTTTTATTAAAAAATTCAGCGTGTCTATCTTTGAACGAATTTTTATCAACGACAGGCTTAATTTTTTAAACCTTACAACTAAGAATGCTTTTCGGTTGACTGTTTAATATGATATTTTGCAAATTTACAGGAACTATTAATTATTTGTACAATTTTTATAAAAAAAATTCTGAGTTTGTCTATTTTTCAACGAATAGACTCAATTAAAAAAAAATCAACTAAGAATGCTTTTCCAGTGACTGTTTGATATGATACTTTGCAAATTTACAAGAATTATTAATGATTTAAACAATTTTTATAAAAAAATTCAGAGTTTATCCATTTTTCAACGAATTGGCTCAACTAAAAACAAATAATATCTTTGCTATGACTCTTTTCCATAGTATTTTGCAAACTCCCAAGAATTATTAATGATTTGAAGAATTTTTATAAACATATTGAGAGCTATTTTTCACGGAATATGCAAAATTTGTTTACAAAATTTGAATGTCTTTCTGATGACTCTTTTCTATGTTGCTTCAGAAATTCACAATAATTATTAATAATTTAAACAACTTGCATAAACGTATTCAGAGTTTGGCTATTTTTGAACGAATAGGGTCAATTTTCTCACAAAATTAACTAAGAATATCTTTCCAATAATTTTTTTCTTTCAAGCTTCGCAAATTTACAAGAATTATTAATTATTTCTACAAATTAAG
>JAWWEA010000115.1:65816088-65826246 GCA_035222095.1 Andricus quercuspetiolicola | reverse complement strand
AAAGATTAACTTCCCAAAAAACTGTAATGGCTGAAATTTTAACGAAAAAAGATAAAATCAGGTAAAAACGATGAATTCTCAAACCAAGACAAATTTTCTACCAAAAAATACAATTTTTTAAGAAAATACATACATTTTTTTAAAAATGGACTAATTTTCAACAAATAATGACTTTTCAGCCAAGAGAAATAAAGAATCTCATTTAAATAAAAAAATAAATAAATTTTCAGAAAAAAGTTAATTTTCAACCGAAATGTTGCATTTTCATCAAAAAAGAGGAAATTTCAAACCAAGAAAATTTTTCAAGAAATTTTTCATTCTCTATCAAAAAGGACAAATTTTTAACCAATAAAGATCATCTTTCGATAAAAAATGGAAAAGTTACATTTTCAATGAAAAAAGGTAATTTTAAACCAAAAAAAAGAAGGAACTTTCAACAAGAAAGTTAAAATTTCAACCAAAGAGTTGAATTTCCAACAAAATAATACAATTTTCAAAAAAGATGTACAATCTACAAAGATGAATTCGCAAATAAAAAAATATTATGCGTGAAATTTCAACCAGGAAAGCTAAAATTTCTTCTAAAAGAGATGAATTTCGAGGCGAAAAAGGCGAATTTTGAATAAATAAAGATTTCTCAGTCAAGAAAGAATAAAATTTCATCCACATTGTTGCAATTTCAAACCAATAGATGAATTTGCTATAAAATAGTTAAATTTTTAACCCGAATACATAAATTTTCAACAAAAAAGTAAATTTTCAATCGAAATGTTGCATTTTTAATCAAAAAAGAGGAAATCTCAAAAAAAAGAAGATTCGTTTTCTATCAAAAACATAAATTTTCAACTAAAATAGATCAATTTTCATCCAAAAATGGAAAATTTACATTTTCAGTAAAAAAGTCAACTTTAAACAACAAAAAAATGGATTTTCAAGAAAAAAGTTAAATTTTTGAAGAAAGAATTTGATTTTCAACCAAAAAATTAAATTTTCAACCTAAAAAGATGAATTCTCCACAAAAAAATGTAATGGGTGACATTAAAATAAAAAAAAGATCAAATCTCGGCAAAACCGATGAGTTTTAAAGACAAAAAAAGGAGTTTTCAACAACATACTAGACTTTTTATCAAAAGAGGACAATTTTATACAAATGAGGATTTTTTAGTCAAGAAAGATAAAAGAGTTCTTCTAAATCGAACGAATAATAATTTATATTTTTTTAATTATAAAGAATTTTTATTTAAAAAAATTAATTCTAATGAATTAATTTATTTAAAGTTTGAATTTAAATGATAAGAAATTTATTTGAACTTTAAGGGAAAAGACAAATTTTATGTAAAGCAGTTGAATTTTTAAGCCGCATATGTACGTTTCCAACAAAAAAGATTATTTTAAACCGAAATGTTGCATTTTAAACCAAAAAAGAGAAAATTTAAAACTAGGAATACTAGTTTTCTACCAAAACACTGAAACAGACAAATTTTCAACTGAAAGCGATCAATTTTTAACCAAAAATGGAATTTGAATTTTTAACAAAATAATAATATTTTCAATCTACGCAGGTGAATTATCAACAAAAGTATGTGACAAGTGACCTTTCAACAAAAAAAAACAAAAAAAATTTTGCTGAAAGAGATGAATTATAATACCAAAGAGGCGAATTTTTAGTCAAATAGATAGATTTTCAACAAAAATAGACGAATTTTTTAAAATTAAAGATTTTTCAGTCAAGATAGAAAAAGTAGTTTATTTAAATTATTGAAGTTTCAGGTCAAAAGACGTATTTTCTGTACAATAGTTCAATTTTCTTCCCGAATATATGAATTTTCAAATAAAGTTAATCTTCAACCTAAGAAGTTTAATTTTCAACCAAACAGTTTCTTTGGATCCCAAAAAGATGAAGTTTCTAATAAAACAGACGAAGTTTTTATACAAGAAGACGTATTTTCAAAAAAATTGATGAATTTTCAAGCAGAAAAGATTTCAGTTGAAATTTCAACAACAAAATATAAATTTCCAGCGGAAAGTTAATTTTCTACAAAAATGGTTGAATTTATTGAAATAAAGATTTTTCAGTCAAGAAAAGAAAAAATGTTCATCCAAATTGTTGAACTTTCAAGCCAAAAGACGTATTTTCTGTAAAACACTTCAATCTTTCACCTGAATATGTAAATTTTCAAAAAAAAGGTAATTTCCAACTGAACCGATGCATTTGAAACCAAAAAACACAAATTTCTGACAAAATAGTTGAATTCTTAACCAAAGAAGATTGCTTTTCAACCAAAGAGTAGCTTTTCTTCAATAAAAGATGAAATTGCTAATAAAACAGATACATTTTTTTAACCAGAAAGAAAAATTAAAAAAAAAACAGTTGAATTTTCAAGCAAAAAACATGAGTTTTCAATAAAATTGTTGAATTTTCAAGCAAAAAATATGATTTTTCAACAAAATTGTTGACTTTTCAGACAAATAATAACACATTTAACTAAAAATATTATCGTTAGGAGGAAGCAACTGTTAAAAAAATAGAAGTAGAAATACAAGGTAAGTAAATTACTAATAAGAATATTATATCAGGGGGCACCAGAATCTTAATCTTGTGACATTTTTAACATAGAATTTCTTATGAATGGTATAAAAGAATTTCAGGTTTTTCCTGATTGAATTTTTTTACTTTTGTTTTCTCATAGAGGAAGCTTTGTAATGGTAACATTTTACAAAATTTTTAAATTCATTTAATTAAACTTTCCTCAATTAAAAAATGTCTAATATAATGTTTTGTGAACACCATAACTTGAAAACGGTTGCAGGCAAATTGATGAAATTTGGAGGTCTTATTTTGATCACTAATATCTTGAAACTGACCGAAGGGTCTCTAAAAATATGTATTGAATTTTTTTTAGCACTTAATAATATTGTAAAAATCGTTTTTTTATAGTAAAACTTTTTTCATTAACATAATTCAAAGTTGAGGTAAGAATATTAAAGATTCCTTGGCTCAAAACGAATCGATTGACCTATAATATTGATACATTTTATTGAAGACTAAGGAAGCTATGGTAATGCATAATATTTGAAGATCGATTTTTTATAGTAAAATTTCTTACATTAGCATAATTCAAAGTTGTTGCATGAATATAAAAGATTCCTTGGTTCGAAACGAATCGATTGACCTAATATTAATACATTTTATCAAAGAGCAAGAAAGTTATTGCCATTTATATTATATTTAAAGTACATTTTTATATAGTAAACGTTTTTTTCATTCTCATAATTTAAAGTTGATGCGAGAATAAAAAAGATGTACTCATTCGAGACGAATCGATTAACCTATAATATTGATACATTTTTTTGAAGAGTAAGGAAGCTATGGTAATGAATATTATTTGAAAAACAGTTTTTTATAGTAAAATTTCTTTCATTAACATAATTCAAAATTGATGCAATAACAGAAAAGACTCCTTGATTCGATGCAGATCAATTGAACTATAATATTAATACACTTTACTGAAGGTAAGGAAGTTATGCTCATTCGCAATATTTGAAATATCTGTTTTAAACAGAAAAACTTTTTTCGTCAACATACAGCAAATTTGATGTAAAAATAGAAAAGAAGTTTTGATCATAAATTTTCAAATCAAATAATTCTGACAGAGACTGATAGGGATTATAGTAGTATTCTGATAGTCAACAATTTTTTTATGCCTGAAAATAATCCAGTTAATAACTATTTACTTTTAAATTAATAAGTATTTTGTGAAGTTAATTCTTGTGTATCTTGTGGTTTTTTTCAACCTATTGGTTGAAAGTTAATTTTTTAAATTGAAAACTTAACTCTTAAAATTTTTTTGTATTTTTTTTTAATTTTGCATTTTTTTGTAAAATTCTATTCTTAAATTAATCAAAATGAAAACTTTAGTTTGCCCATTATTTAAAAAATTACAAATGCTTCCTCTTTTTAATTTGTTTGATTTGAATTTGTCAGAATTTCCCCTTTCCCTTTTCCAGCTCGAAAAATTAGCATTTTAAATACGAAATTTGATTTGTTTGATTTGTCATTATATTTTAAAACTTTTGTGTATTATTTTGTAATTTTGTATTTCTTGTAAATTTCTATTCTTAAATTGACCAAAATGAAAACTTTAGTTTGTCTATTATTTAAAAACTCAAAAATGCTTCCTCTATGAGGAAGCAAATACATTTGCTAACGGGAAGCAAAATGCTCGTGAAAGGAACAACATATAAATCCAAATAAAGTGGAAACAGTCGAGACCGAATTCACAGCTATTTTTAAATTGTACCATTCTTAAGAAATCGCAAAAATACGTTTTTTGGCAATTTTGACATTTTTGCTTAACGTTTAGAGCCATTTCACTATTTTCGATTTTGGATTCCGATTCAACGGGAAAATACCTATTGCAATCAGTTATAATTAGCTCCACAACCTAAAATCTAAGAAATTCTGTGAATTCATGTAGATGGTCGTACTGATCTTTACATGATCTTCATCGTGCGGACATAATAATTTTCAGGAAAAATGCGTAAATTACAATTATATTCATTATCACTGAACCTCGCCATGCTGCATTAATTTACATACATATCTTGATCTTGGTTTTACGCAAACATGAACGCATAACCCGGCAAGATCAGTAACGTTCATCAGTTTCTTTTCATTTGTCTGTTCTTGAGACATTTTTTTCATGTGAGTCATCAAAACGTCTCCTTGAGAAACATTTTCGACATTCAATGTTTTCACGAACATTTTGCATTCATTATCTACTAAAATAAAGCGCAGTATTTGGCCGAATGTCCCGTTATGAAACTCTACAACGCTATTGTCTCTTTTCCATGCTTTGGTGTGTTCTACAGATGCATATGTATACCCATTATAAATAATTTTCGTGTACCTCAAGAATTCATTACCCTGTATATGCGCGTTTCGTATCAGCTCTGATTCGTGTCTTTCGAGAGAAATCATTTTACCATTTCCTAGAAGAACACAGTCGTGAAATTTTTTACTCGGAGCTCGCGAATTCCCACTTGATATCTGTCTTACAAATGATTCAACATCAGGACTTAGTTGCAGATGCTTCTTTATGACAGAGAGAGATTCCTTCATAGCCACGGCTTCTGCTATCTGGATACTAACACCGTTAGCTGCATGTGTGTATCTTTTCATCAAACCCATATTCGACTCAAATGGGTAAGTCGAAGATGACCACAATGGTCCACACATTTCTACTGCAGTCGGGAAGTGTAGTAGTGAATGGACGTTATATGTCACTTGGTCCATTCCATACAAACTTTCAAACTCCCTCACGAATCGTGTCAACAGTTGCCTACTTCGATTCAAATCATCACGAGTAATACGGAATTGCAGGAGAATCTGAATTCCTTCGACAAATAGAGCAAAGTGATCGAGAAATTTTTTCGGGAGAATTCCTCCGAGGCATGGAATTCCGTAATACAAGATGAATGACTTGAATTCCGTAGCTTTCAAAAATTTTCGCATTGATATGTCCCGAGGTAGTCGATGGATCTCGCGTGGAGGCTTTATTGAATTGATGCGGGTTTTAATTTCTTTCAGTGCTGTAGGATGTCCTATATAATAAGCAGGATCACTTTTCTTCCGATTAAACCAGTATTCAAATAAAGCTTTACCAAGAACTCCCTCCTCTGGACCGTGCATTTCGTCTGGAGGACAACCCCACAGAATATTGAAATTCGGCAGATTTATTAACTGTGATATGCCTTTGAAGCCTTTAAAAGGTATCACATCACCTTCATAGACTACATGCGCGTTATTTCTAACAGCAGTCATCATTTGCATCGTAACTTTATTACTAGTTCTTTCCCTGTACACATATTCGTTACGCTCATCTACTACTACTTCATGAAGCTGGAATCTTTCATCGCTCTCGTCTACTGAATAAGGGTACTTTCTAGCCCTATTAATAACTTTCCCTGGATTATAGCAGCATGTGCAGCCGTATTCTCCATTGAACTGCATACATTCCATAATTTTAGGTCTCGCAACGGAATCCACACAGCAGCATAGTGGAACTATTTTACTTAGTGTAACTTTTCCCTCTTGATCTGTCCAATAAATCCCTTCATTTTCTAAGACCTCTAATTCTTTATTTATAATGCGTAAAAATACGTCCACTTTAGCTGTTTGCGACCCGAACCATATACCACCTAAGATCAATCGTCTGTGTCTTAATCTAAGTGGTAATTCATTCAATTGAAGTTGAAAAGGCCAAGATTGTCCTTTTGCAGAACCAAAAAATGAACCTCCATCTAAATTAAAATGGACGCTAAAATTATCCTCAGAATTTAAAATGTTTTCTACCTGCTTTAAATCTGCGTACATAGAACCGTCATAAACATCTTGAATAATAGTTTCATCCCCAAAATTAAATTCATTTAAACGCCTATTTTCCTCATTTTCGCGTAACGCTTCGTAAATTTCTGGATCCTCTAAGAAAATTTTTAATTGTTTTTTTAAATCAAATACGGCTACGTAGCAACCACTGTTTAAATTTTTTTCATTATCTGTACCACAATTAAGACATTGTATAATTGTCTTGCTTGTTTCAGAGCGTTTTATTTTTACAAGATCCATACCGCAATTTGTACAACACACCCAATAACTAATTAAATCCAATATGTTCGTGAAAACTTTTCGGTATGAATAAATTGAACCGGGAAGATCAGTATGACCAATAATGAGTTGAAGAAATTCTAACAAATCTTCAACTGCAACTTTGCTCAAACCGTGACGACTTACAAACGCTTCAATCATAAATATAGTTTCGCCGATTGTCAAGTCAGAGCCATAATGCAGAGGTCTGCTTAAAAATTCTAAATTGAATGGACAAGGCTCTTCTTGCTCTTCACGCTCACCACCTTCTCGCCGTTCTTGCTCTCTATTTTCTCTGAGATTTTCGTCATTTAAATTTTGTCTAAGGCGTGGTACATTACCGTCATCGTAATCCTCGTCTTCTTCATTTTCATCTTCAATTATTTCGTCATCCTCAATATTTGGAATATTGTTTTCATCTTCTTCCGGTACATCTTCCATAAATTCTTGTACAGTGATACGTCGGATCTGGAGTTCCTCATCATCATCACTAAAGCGGAATAATAAAAATGAAGAAAATGTGAAGAGTATAACGCAACAAATAATACAAAAACAATGCGCATTCTCATCGCACGTGGCTCACTTCGCTCGCAAATTTGAGCCCTCTCATTTGTGCGCAAACCTTTTAAAATTAGAGATCAAACCATCGACAACTTTGATTTAGTGATTGTGAATTCTCTTTTCTAAACCTCCTTCGACTTTAATGAACATATTCTCACCTAGTATCTCGTGCTTCGCACTCGATTAAAATTTGTCCAAAAGGTGAACTTTGCTACATTATGTTCAACTCTATTATATTAAAGGCATAATATATTAACCTCTGTACTTTGGAACGGGACTGCTTATTCAGTATGGCAACATTAAGTACAAATTTTATTTGTTGTGATCAGTTAAATATTTGTTTCTTATTTGGCATTAATCTTTATTCGCAGCTACTCTGAAAAATGTATTATTATTATTTAATTGAGCCAAATCCCTTTCGGAGTAAGCCGCACTCACACGGTTCTAGCCGGAAATTAAGAAGTTTATATGAGAAAAGTGAGAAGGGGAATTGTACGGGACGGGAAGGGGGGAGATCGATTTTTAGATTAAAATGTAGAATTCCCGTGTTTTTTAATTAAAGAACACGTTCGTTCCGTAACACTGCTCCACCTAGTTCGCTGATCAATTTCTCTAGCAAGCACCCCAGGCGAAGAGGTTTGCAAAGTCATCATATAAAGCTTTCCACTCGGGCCCATTAGTACCCGAGGTCTTTCGTTTTAAGCACCTCTCACTCTACTGACATTTATCATCATGCACATTCTTTATAATTTTAATGAATGTATATTATTATAACTCATAATATACGTTATATTGGAACAGACGTACAGTCGAATCAGGATTTAGTGTCACTTTTGGGGCTGACCTTGACATTAAATCCAGAGCCTCAGAACTATTTTGTCTCCCTCCTGTTTGGTCCCTCTCCTGTTTCCCTTTCTGTTTTGTCACTCCTGAGTGCACAACGCACATTCCCCGCAGCTCCGCTCACGCATCCCCACGACGCGGCGTCAATTCTCGGGAACAGTAAATCCAGAATCAATAAATCCAGATTCGACTGTATTATTAAGTATACGTTCTAGCGTAAAGCAGTTCTTGGCAAACTTGTACTTATAATTTAGATGAAAAATTTTGTTAATTAAAATTTTATTGTGTCTTGTGTCGTTTCCCACAAATTTAATTTAAAATTTTTAATGTTCTTTTTTATGATTAAATCAAAACCTACGCGTCCTATCGAAAAAATGGTTAATAACAAATTTGTAGAACTGACGAATCTTGGTTTATCTATCGAAAATGCTTTAAAAAAATAAAAAAATTCCATTTACCAGCAAGACTATACGAGATATGAACAAAATTTTACTAATAAAATACTTCATCGCAAAAAGGTGAACAAATTTTCTAGAAACGATTTTTTGGATAAGACCCATACTTTTCGTTTTCATCGTGAAAAATATATTGAACATAAAAAATTGCATTTTGCGGTCAAACTATGCAAGATACGAAAAAAAGTAAATAGACGAAACTTGCCCACTAAAAAAAGTAAAGTAGATGTCAGTGCGCCCAGAGGCAGACCGCGGGAAGAATGGTTAGAATGTGTGAATGAGACCCTAATTAGAAGATACATAAGAAGCCATGGAAACCCAAGAGCTTGCGTGAGAAAATGCATGAACGTGAAGGAAGCTAGAGAAATATGTCAGGACAGAAAAGTGTGGCGACAAATAGTTTATAAAAAGAGTGTCAGTAGAGTGAATGACGCCTGAAACAAAAGACCTTGGATACTAATGGGCCCGAGTGTTGAGCTTCACAGGACGACTTTGTGAGGCTCTTCACTTGGGGTGATTTCTAGAGAGATTGATCATCAACCTGGGTCAGAGCAGTGTTGCGAAACGAACGTATAATTTAAATAAATAACGCGAGAATTCTAGATCAATCTAAAAAAAAATCAATACCTCCTTCCTCACATTTCTCCCTTCCTCATCGAGTGAGTCACTCCTACCCCGAAAGGGAAATGGCTTAATGGTATTATAAAACAGGTGAGTTTTTCACTTTTACACGTATCACACTCACCTGTGATGATGGGAAATCTCAAATCGTCAATGCACTACCAAAGAAGATTAAAAATATTTCTCCAAATAAGTTTAGGTTCATTAAAGAAACAGACGATTAAAAGTAGAAAGACAAAAGATAATTTTGGCAAAATTTTAAACAAGAATCTTATAAAATATTTGAAATAACACTAATCAAAGTCTAACTTTGTAATTTCGTATCGTACCTCTATCGACCCTTTCTTGTGCCTGCGTCTTGGAGATGGGAAAATTGAATTTATTTTTATGACTAATGAAAATTCGCATTTTTGAACTAAAGAGACGAGATACGAAAAAAGTTAAAGGAGTAAAGTTGTTCGATTTGAAAATTTCGAAATAAATTTTTGTTAAGCTCTTTTATCTTGTTTTTGAAATTTTCACTAAAATACAAATAAAGTCGGCTATAATATTTTATTTTTCTTATAACCACAAAATTTCCCAAAATTTTGTAAACAAACTGTGATCAACTTGTAGATTTACACATTCAACTCTATTTACAAAGTTTTAAATCATTTTATAGTTTTCAGGAAAATAAAATTATAGCTGACTTTATTCATATTTTAGCGAAAATGTAGGAAAAAATGTAAAATGGAGAAAAGTAATAATAAACTTTTGTTAGGAAATTTTCAAGTGGAACAACTTTGCCTTTTTAAAGATTTTCGTATCTCTCCTCGTTGATATAAAAAAGTGCGATTTTTCATCTTTAATTTATGTATCACATTAAAGAAATCTAATTTTCTGTTCTCCAAAACGCGGGCACGAGATAATCTCTTATGAGATATAACGTAACTGAAGATTGCAACATTTATAAACAAAAATAAATTTTTAGTTCTTCATTTTCCGTATATTTTTGAAAGTGTGTGGGTGGGTAAAACTTCGTCGGCTATTAGG
>JAWWEA010000115.1:65590297-65608825 GCA_035222095.1 Andricus quercuspetiolicola | reverse complement strand
CCATTTGAAATAAGAATAATAATCGCCTTTTTCTAGTCATGTTGAGCTTCCTCAGTCTCAGCACATATGTTCGTCATCTTGCTCAGCTTTTAGACTAGGCACCTGAAAGAAACAAAACGAAATATGAAGTTCCATTTAGTTAAGTTACGTTATCGGATATTGGAACAAAATTAAACTTTCTTCGCATTAAGACACTTATGATCGAAAAAAGGGCCATCGGCTACCTAAAGTTGATTATAATGCAACGAAAATAAAATTCACCAAGTTTCATTAATGGACACCGAAGAATATGAAGTCAGATGAGAGTACAGAGTGTTGCAGTACGAAAAACAGCAATGGTAAAATGCTATATGATACGGACGGAATACTGAACGCTTTTGATAAATTGATAAATAATCGATAAATTTGCATATTGAGATGAGAGAAGTTCCAGATGACTGAGAAAAATCGATACTCGTAACAATTTACAAAGAAAAGGAAGATAAAATCAACTACAGTAATTACAGAAGTATTAGCTTATTAAGTACTGTAGGTAAAATATATTCAAAAATACTTATCCCCAGAGTAATGAAAATAACAGAAGAAAAGCAATAAAAAGAATATAAGCTGGTAGCAAAACAAGTGTAGAAGATAATGGAGAACCGAGTGACTGGAACAACAGACTAAACTAACTCTCGTTAGTTTGTTTATTTTATATATCAGTGGATTCTTGAAGTTCCTCCTATCGGCGTATAGCACTTTCTGCTTTTCCTTAAATTGAGAACAGGTTCCAAGTGGTAGATTGAATATGTTTAATTAGAAAATAGTTGACAATTTATCACAATTTTTATCGAAATATTAAACAGGTTTCTTTTTCCAGGGTAAATTAAATTGTCTCGCACACAATCTTTGTTTTTAATTCGAACTTTTCTAAAATTATTTATTCTAGTTTGACGATAGACAGAGCACAGGGCAGAGGGAGCAAAATAGAGAAGGCACTAATCGTTTTTGTAAACAAAAGTCCGATCTGTCAAATACTTTTTTTTTAATTTCATTCTATTTTTCGTTTAGACTCGCCAGCAACACAAGGTGACGCTGCACTCGTTCCAGTTATAAAACAATGGGCCTGTTGGTCACGATGTGTCAATAACAACACCTAAAATAAGCCGGTTAATGCTGCTAGAATAAACTCAGAACTGGATACCCTTGGCTCACTTCTTCGTGTAAATCGTTTAATTTTAACCTGATGAATTCCTAATTCCTAAAGTTGAAATTAGCAAATGAATTATCATCCCCCTGCCTTTATGCATTTGATAGAAGAGAACAACACACTCCAATTCTTTCGACTCTCTGAATTTTGATTCACTAAACTTGTGATTCACTTTGGTTTCCGTTCAGTGGCATATTGACACTGAAGAACATTTTTAATTTCTGCAAACAATTCTGATAAACAGATTGGCTAAATAGGCGCTTTTAAAAACAGCAAATGTGTTTCTTCAGCCAAATCGCTTTTTTTTATCAAAAACAATATTTCAAGGGGATTTATTGAGGCTCAAAAACATTCTTCAAGGTTATCAGTCTCATGGATTCTGAGGCTTAAAATCTGCTGATTACAGATAATTTAGGTCAAGGTGAACGATGAGAATCAAAAACATATTATTGTTAACGTATAATTTTTTTACATAACGCGAAGGGAAATGTGATTTCGGGACCTGATGCGAAACAGCAAAAGTGATCTGTTCAGCGATCGATTGACACAACCACGAAAATATGTATTGGCTGCTTGTCATGACATCAGCAGCCAAATCATGTATTTCTTTTTCGTACGGATCTATTTCAAATTTTGTCTCTAAATATTTTTGTCATGTCGAAAAAATACAAAAACGTACAGAGAAAGAAAATTTGATACTCCGGATTCCACAACCCTGCATAAAATTTGCGTGGCGGCTTCCGGCCGCTCGAGTTGGCCCTGAGGGCTGGAAAATCATTTTCGGAAAATTCTGCATTTCAACTTGTCACGTTGTAGGAAATTTCATAACGCATCTTTTTTCTTATGAGAAAAAAATTTGTATCTTTTACCGTTTCTCTAAAATAATCAAAAAAACCTAATTTTTTGGAAAAGAAAATTTACTAAATATTTTCACTTTAACTCGCTGCGAAAGACAAAGTTCTTAATATTTTAAGATGAAAATTTCAGAGCTTGTTCTTTAAACTATTTATCAGTTTTTTTGAATAAAAAAGTGTGATATTTTTTGATCAAGCAGTATCAAAATAATGTAAGACAAATATCAACCGTTTCGTTTATCGAGGGGATTTTGAGTAAGCCCAAAAGATCTTCGCTGATACTCTCCAGAAAACTTCACTATATTCTACTAAATATTTCTTTCACTGGAAATTTGATCTTCTCAAAATTCTCTCGATAAACGAAGCGTTTGAAAATTGTGTACAATTATTTTGATACTGTTTGACGAAAAAATGTCTCACTTTTTTATTTAACTAAACCAACAAATTTTCAATGGCACATTATCTTAAAAGCAGTTTAAAGAACAATCATTAAAATTCTCATATTAAAATATTAGGAACTTTGTTTTTTGGAGCGAGTTAAAGTGAAAATATTTAGTGAATCTTTTGCTCCAACAAATTGATTTTTTTTTATTTTGTAGAGAAACAGTATTTATTATTATTATTTGTTTGGGTTGAGACCGTACTCTCAGATTGTAGAAATGTGTCGTAGGACCCCAGCCCGATTGTGAGGCCCATGTCGCTCTTTCTACGATATACACCTGCTCCTGCATTCTCCTCGTTCCTGGAGCCATCTGCGAACCAGTTGTCTCCATCACAGGGCAGGTGTGCCTCGCCGTTAGCTCATTCCTCCTTCGTGGAAAGGCTAACTCGATACTTCTTATCGAAGAGGTAGCGCGTGGGCATCTTGTCCCTAGACATATTTAGGGTCGGACTTCTCGCGCTTTCCATTGGGATCCGCACTATTGTCAAGATCCTATCATCGTTTATCATATTCAATCTCCAGGCCGCCTTCACAGCCATGGCTTTGATTGTAAAATGGAGAGGCTCCAGACCTATGAGTGTCCACAGAGCCTCCATAGGAGCCGACTTCGAGGCGCCCGTGACGCCTTTCAGAATCAGTCCCGTGATCCTTTCCAGTCGAGTCCTCACAGCAGTCAGCTTGACCCTGCTCCACCAGACTACTGCCGCATAGGTCAGCCTGGGTCGCAAAATCGCTGCATAGATCCACATAAGTGTCTCTGGTTTCAAGCCCTAGCTTTTTTCTATGGCTTTTCTACAGAGCCATAGAGTTGCTACTAGCTTCTTGCACTTGTCTTCCAATGAAAAATAAACTAACACGCGTACAAGCAGTAAGAATCGAAAACTCCGTAACCCTATAACCCTATAACTCCATTGATGACGAGTCAGAAGGGTCGCTTATATCAGTGCTGAAAAAAGTACTTTCTTCTGTGTGTTTGCAATCCAGGGCAGCTCAACCTCGTTGACGCTAAACAACGGAGTAATTTCGTGATCCAGCAAAGATCCTGGATAACGACATTCATGCCGCCATGGCAGACACACAAAAAAAAATTTACGATGCGGGAAGTCGGTTACCCAGTATCGGCGGCTGGTCAGGATGAGCAAGTGAGCCTCAAGGCGCCGTCATTATGTGAACGCAGCTCTGTAGAGGTGAATATATAGCCCTCTAGAGAGTTAACTGATTCAAGACGTAGCACAGCCAAAGGAACCCATAGACAACATGAACATGACGATCAAGACAAACAGAATTAATTCTGTTATGTTTGTGGTATGTATGCACCACCAAACAATGGGAAAAACATCACTGATGTTCCTTGTACTACATACAGTTACTACTTTGCAAATGATGTATCGAATCAGTATGAAAACTAGGTTCCACATATCATGTGTGCGAGCGGCTATAATATAGACGTTCAATGATTCCAGCTGCCTTGATTCGCGTGGAAGGTAAATTAGGTGTAGCTATGTAGATTACTCTCGCCGCTGGAAGCGTAGTGATTATTGCTTCCATCACCCCGAAACTCTAGAGTTGGTTATCGTTTCAGCTTACCCTGCATCGTTTTGAGTTTCATCAATAGCCACCAAACCACGGCCATCTAAACTTTGGCCAAAGGACTGCGGAGTAGAGCCTTCTTATTGAATTTCTCTGAGTAGGTGTTTCACCATTCCGCTTCTTATCCAGACTTAAATGTACTTGAAGGTCAATTGTTCTTATAAAACGTTATCAGAGCTCTTCGCAGGAAATTCGTTCCATGCTCTAACTTATATATGGTATCGCAGCTTGTGGAAAATTCCGCAAGCCTGTCTTCTAGTTCCTCTTTATATGAGGCCTGAAGTGTATTCCTGGGGTTTTTGATCATTGAGGTTACACGTTTTCCTCGGGCAAACCAGAACCATATACATTGGTGGTCCAAAAGAGACTTCTTGCCGGAAACTCTCCAGCCCACTATTTTTCTTCTCAGTTCTACCTCAATCCTGTTTACAATCTGGAATGTGCGAGTATCGCCACCAATAAGAGCCTTCGTCTCTCTAGGATGTGACTGCCCCTCAGCACAATCCAGGAAAGTATCCGAGGAACAGAGCTTGGTAACCAAAATCGCATCCATACCCTTGATGACTATGCGTGCCCTTGGTGCTTTTTGTGTAGCTCCTTATATATGGAGCCACATACTCCTAAGCCACTAATTCTTTTCCAGCATAACCAAGGTTCTTGAATCATGGTAAGCCCTTTCTGCACCAATGTCATACGGCTGGGTAAAAGTGCCAACGCCTCTTTGGTGTTTTCAGTTCTGTGGAAATAGAGTCGCGAATCTTTGATTGGACCTTTTTTTATGTTCTCCATGTCTTTTTGTAACTGCTCAGATTTGAGTAGAGTACCCGTCACCGGTTTGTCATTAACGTCCGCTTTTGGTTTTTCTACGCTGGAAGCTGACGCAAACGCTATACTTTTTGCCGGTTCTCCTGATTTTGAGAGAGCATCCGGCATGAAATTTAAGCTGCCTTTGCGGTATATGACGTCGTAATCATATTCGAGAAGTTCTATTGCCGATCTGGCTAATCGATCAGTGGAGTTTTTCAGGTTATTGAGCCACTTTAGTGCTAAGTGGTCCGTGATTACTTTAAAACTCGACCCTTCTAAATATGGCGCGAATTTTCTTATGCCCCGAGCTATCGCTAGGCATTCTTTTTCAGACGATGTGTACCGAAATTCTGCGCCGTTTAAGCTTCTACTCCCGAATGCGATCACGTTATTTACGCTGTCGGTTGTTTGTGTAAGTAAAGCTTCTAGTTCCGTATTGCTTGCGTCGGTTTCAAGTTGAAAGATTTGAGTGAAATCTGGACAAGTCAAAATTGACGCTGAAGTTGACAGATCTCTAATTTTCTGGAAAGCCTTATATTGCTCCAATCCCCGATCCCATGTTTTATGTTTTCTGAGTGGTCTGTTCGTCGGGTAAATTTGCTTCATTTATTTTGTCTAGTACAATATTCAAATATTTTAAATAGTCATTAAAATTTTAAGTTACTATCACTATGTTATCTAAATAACAAAAAACGTCTGGCTTCAAATCTGGAATAATGGTTTTATCCATCAGTCTCTGGAAAGTAGCTGAAGCATTGGGTAAACTAAACGGCATCCTTTTAAATTGACATATGACCTTTCCAGGGAATGTGAATGCTGCAATTGGTTTTGAACTTTCATCTAGCGGGATTTGCAAGTAAGCTGATTTCAAATCAATTTTTGAAATTTAATTTTTCTGATCCTAAAGTGCCCAGTATTTCTGTCATTAGTGGGATTGCTGAGAGATCCTTTTTTGTAATATTATGAACTGTTCAAAAGTCTAAATCTAGTTTACTTTTTGAGATTTCTTCATATTTCATAAATAATTAGCCTTTTCATTTGACCATATGATGCTATAGCAATTTTTGTACGAATCCTCGTATTTGCTATTACAAAACATTTTTCCTGATTTATTTTCCTAATTGTTTCCTCAAACTCTAGGTTTGCCTAGTTCAACTGAGTCTTGTTTGCTTGTCTCGTTGCTAGTGGCTCTGGGGGGATGATCTCTAGGCGTTGTAATTTGTTGATTGTTGTAATACTTATTAGGCTAGGAATATCTGTTGTAGGATTTGTTAAAAGGATTTGGGCGTTTTTGGTTTTTTTGAGATTAGTCGAGATTTGTAGTTATTGGGGGGATTTCACCATCTTTAATCTTGGTAATGGCTTTGTTGAGTCCTGTTGTACTTTTTGAATCAATGGTACCGCCAAATTTTGGTTTCTTATTAATTTTCTTATTTTCTTCCTTAATTGCTATCTATTCTTTAGTATTCACAGTTTTACTTTCCTTACGTGTTCTGTCTTTAATGTCAGGCTTTGTTTCGTTTTTATTATTGATTTACCTGAACATTAAATGTTTTGATTTCTTGCTGATGATAATTGGGAGATCTACTTGTCCAATCATATCGACGTTTCCTCTGTCCGCGACCATAAGTTTTTTGAAAACGGGTTTCAAAATTGAAAATTTGAAATTCTGGTGTTAGGCGTGAAAATGCCTAATGAACTTTTTGTGTAAGCGCGAAGTCAATCAATGACTTCAAGCGCTTCATTTGCAATTATGAGTACAGGTATAGAAGTGAGCTCGCCAGAAAGGCGACGCTTTATATATGCTAAATAGACATAGAGTGGGAGTAATTGTCAGCTGGTAAGAACCCCCTTCTTAGATTGAACTAAGTCTCTAAGTTTGGTTTTTTATCTTTGAAGGTTTGGTTTTTTGTACTATGCTACCGGTTTCGTATTTTCACGATAATTTGGGAGTTGGTTGGGTTTGGTGTGTTACAATATGGGATTGGGGGACTATTTTATTCTCATTACTGAATAGTTTGATTGTTTTTAAAAGGCATTCCATTATGCGATCGAGAATACCTGATTCACCTAAAGTTTATATAGTTCCTAGTCCTGAAGCGGCGTAAACTAAATATTGTAACCATTCTAAACCAGTATCTTTCCAAGTATTGAGCCTTCTGTGGGTGGCAATAGTCTGTAAGTTATTTTCGGTGTCATCTAGGACAATTCTGGCTTGCTTATGTTCTTTATGTAATATTTGTTTTGATAGTTGTACTAATTTTTGTTCCAACTTGACAATGTCTCATTGTTCAAAATTTATCTCATATGTTACATTTAGTCAATGCGTCATATGTGTTTTGACTGAATCTTCGCAGCTTATGCCTAAATATAATGATTTTGAGGGTACTATAATATAACCGTTTATCATAGGTATGAAAGTTTCCTTGTGTAGTAGGTAAGGTAACTGATTACATTTGTTTTCTGAGTATCTTGCAAATAAACTGGCTTCGCAAGATTTGCTATCTATTAACTTGACATTAGGTTGGCTTTTTCACATATTTTATATGCATCTATCTGATTACATTTGTTAATGGTATCTCTGTCGTTTGGTACGTAAGAGTCTCGGTATTTGATGATCATGTCATAGTCGGGGATTATTGATATGTGGACTTTATTTGGATCAGGATAGAGACTATTCTTTGTAAGGAACCTTCTTCTTACTTAATTACCGGTTTCTTCAGCTGGTAGTTTTCTTCTTCATCATCAAAATGGTAGCGCGTACGTTGACTTGTCTCGAATTTCGTAATGGTTTCCTTTAGCATCTTAGATGTTAAGATTTGGGTATGTACTATTACGTGCTTTCCTTTGTTCATGGCGTTGATCGCTGTTCCAATATCCTTGTTTGTTTCATCTAATAGTATTGCTGCTAATACTAATTTGAAGTTGATGAAACTATCCTTTGTTGTAGCATTCAGTCTGAACGTGATGTTTTTTACAAAGTGTCTTTCGGCATTCACCTTGGGAGCTATCTATTTATGGTCCATTGACAAGGAGTCTAAGATTAATTAAAGTATTTTTGTGAAAGTCCACAGGATGCCAGCTATATTTTTGTTATCTCTATAAATTATGTCGAACTCGTTCTTAACTTGTTTCAGGTCGGATTCGCTCAATATTCTGAACAGAGTTTTGAATATATCATTCACAAAGTTCGGCATTGTAATGACAGTGTGCATGGCTTTATTCTGGGTTTTGGTAGTTGTCATATTAATTGCTATAACCATTTTTCACTTTTCATGAAACAAGTGTACTTCAGAGATTTCCTCGATGTAGATATTTCCTTGGATTTTCTTTAGGGTGTAATTAGCACTAATATTTGTTTGTATTTCTCATTTGTAAATCTTCGTAGGTTTTCTTTGTGTTTCTTTCTCCACTTTTAACTAGTTTCGGATACTTCAGGGTTGATGAGCATGCTACCGATGATGGTATGTTGGCTTTTCTTACAAACATAAGTTCAAGGGTGAAAATCCTGTTGTTTGATTCTTCATTGAGTTAATTTCAAAGGTCATAAATTTAAAATTTTCATCCCATTCATCGTTTTTTCCTGAGATGCTTGATTTTATTAAGTTTCCTAGGGTGGAGTGCATTCTTTCGGTGTTTCTATTAGACTGGGGGTGGAAAGCTGTTGTTTTCACATGAGTGATTCGTAATTCTTCTTCAAGCTGTTTCATCATTTCTGTAGCGGGTTATTCTATCTTGTAGACTCAGTGTATATTTGTCACCTTCTTTTGTCTTACGTATTGGGACGTATATATCTAGGGCTATTTGTCTATAGGGTTTTAGGGGAATGTCTTAGCTTGGTTTTAATTTCTTCTGGGTTTTTGTAGTTGAAAGATAAAGCATCTTTTGACGTATTAAAATAGTTGAAGCATAGGTGAAATCCTAAGTGGGGATACAAGTTAGATAGATATTCCATCATTTCCTGTATCAGTTCCTTTTCTATTGGTGTAAAGAGTGGATCACCGAATATAAATCTTATCAACGTTAGTTTTTTGCTATTCAGTTTCATCGAGTTTTCTTGAGGTGTTTCGAATCCAAATGAATTAATGGAATCGTCGATACCTTCTGCTGATTCACACATTCTTCTGATTTAGATTTTCATTTTTTCTTTCAGTATTTTTTCCTTGATTTTAAAAGGGCGTTTAACTGGTTTGCCCAAAATTTCGTATCTGATAGCTCTTCATTGGTCGTTAAATCTATTTCATCTATAGCTTGTTGTGGAATATCGCTAGAGTGGATTGGAAATAGTCTGGATAAGCAGCCTGCTACTTTATTCTCCTTTCCTTTGACATAGTCAATTTCATACTTATATTCACCCAGACGTAATGGCCATCGTAAGAGTCGCGAGCTAGGGTCTTTCACATCATGTAACCAAATGAGTGCTTTGTGATCAGTTTGTATTTTGAACTTTTCTAGCAAATTTTGGCGCAACCTTTTCATTGCCCATACTATAGCTAAAGGTTTTCTTTTAGAGGGCTGTAATTTTGTTCTGCTTTATTTGGGTTTTGCTGAAAAATGAGCAAGGGTGTCCGGTTTGGCACAACACTGTGCCTAATCCTTGATTCGAAGCGTCGGTTGGTAAAGCAAAACTTTCTTTAAAATCGGGGAAGCTTAATACTGGTGTTGTTGTTAATGCGTTTTTTAATTTCTCAAAAGCTTCTTCATACTTAGGAGACTAATAAAAAATGGTATCCTTCTGAGTTAGCCTGGAGAGTGGCCTGGCTATAGAACAACATTTTTTGATAAACTTACTATAATATCTAGCTAACCCCAGCAATGATTGCACGTCTTTAGGTGTTTTTAGCTGCTTGAATTTCTGGATTGCTTCGATATTATTGAAGTTTGTCCTAACTCCTTCTGCGGTGATGAGGTGATCAAGGTATTCTAGTTCTGGGCGTAGGTACTCGCATTTTGATGGTTCTAATTTCAAGCCTAATTTTTTTATTCCTTCCAGGACAGTCCCTAAATTTTTGTTGTTTTCTTTCAATGTTTTTTTCGAATATCACAAAATCTTTAATGTAAACAAAACATTCTTTCCCAACTAGTCCTCTGAACGCATTGTCCATCATACGTCGGAAGGTAGCAAGTGCGTTTCCTAGGCCAAATGTCATCCTATTATATTCGAAATGCCCTTATATAGTGAAAAATGCTGTATGTTTCTTGCACTCTTCCTTCATGGGGATTCGATGGAGAATCTTGCACTATGGTCGAGGGCTGAGAAAAACTTTGCATGTCCTAACTGGTCGATGATATCATCTATCACAGGGAGAGGAAATGCGTCCTGGTCGGTGTCTTTATTAATCTGACTTTATTAATCTGGGAATGGTTATAATATATTACTTCTAACCTATTATTGTATATTGTATATGGTATATCAGGAATTTCGTTTTGATTTGCTGTCCATATTACTTCATTTTCTTCGTCTGGTACGTTGATTTCACAGATTTTTGTTGAGTATTCTGGTAGTTAGTTTCCCTCGAAATATAATGGTTGTTTCCATTTTTCGATTCTCAAAACAGTTTTTTCTATAGCATATCTGGGGTATTCGTGGAAGAATGACAATCCTATTATATTATCTCCTAAAAATAAGAAGTTTTCTTCTGCTATGTAAAAAGTTTATTTTTCCCCCAAATACTGCAGATCAGTGGCTTCCGTTGTTTCGTGGTGATCGTCACCCATTGAGAATTTTTTATGGAACTTAAAGATTTCTTGGTCAGGCTTCAAATGGGTACTCTTAATTATGTTGATTGCTGCTTCCCTATATACCAATAATTTTCATATTGATCCTTCACTTCTTCTTCCATGTATTGATTGTTATTTTCCGGATAATTTAGATATTCTGCTTGGTCCTCGTAATTTATTTGCTCCTGGATTTCCTTCGTTGGCATTAAACATTCTTCTTGGGGTTCCTGATGTTCCTAAATAGTTTTTACTTCTGGTAGTCATTTTTGGGATTATCCCAGTTGAAAATTTTGCGGTTTTGAAAAACACTGGGATACAAAATGACCAAGTTTTCCGCACTTGTGATAGAACATATTTGAACTCTCGCTTAGTGGGAGATTCGAGTTGGGCACTCTCGCCTGTTTAGGTGAGGTATTTGTTGAAGGTCTAATTGTTATTGGTCGGGGTTGGAATTTGGTGGGTTGTCCAGGCACTTGGCTTTGTCTGAGTATTCTATCTTTATTTTTTCCGTTGCCAAGCTCCTGCTTCCAATACTTCTTGCAGGGCTTTTGTTATTGTGGTTGGTTTCATGGGTCAAACCTGTGACGAAATATTGTCTCAATTCAATATGAATCTTTTGATCGTGCAGTTTTCTTTTATTTTTAGGGCCACTTTCCCCTTCTTTCCGGAATGGTATTCTGATCGTACCGCCTACACGAGGTCCACATAGGCGTTTTTAAAAGGAAGGCTGAAAGCTTGAACCGTATTCCAAAGTAAGGGTTTCTATTATTATTAAGAAAAGGCAGTGCTATGGAGGACCAGGAGTATACCTTACTGGAATAACAAAACTTTGCCTCACCTAACGTTAAATTAACTTTGATTTCACGTTAGTTTTCTATCTCAGACAGCAAGGAGGACTTATTCTTGAATTTGAAATTATAAGTACAGACATGGAACTGAGCTCGTCAGAAAGGCGACGCTTCATATATGCTAATCAGTCTTAGAGTGAAGGTAATTGTCACCTCGTAACACTGAATTTTTTCTAGAAATTCCCTGCGCACATAAGAGTGTGTGGTACCAGTGTCCAGCAAAATTCAAAATAAGCTTTTTTTAATTTTTCAATTAGATGGAAACATGTCTCCGTTATTTCATATTTATTCGAATTCAGCAATTCTGGCGTTTCGGTATTAGTTTGTGCCATTTTTGTTCCTGATACCCGCTTTTTCAGTATCCCTGGTTGTATGCGTTATATAAACATTCTCTTTTAAAATGGCCGTCTATGCCACGATGATAAAATTTTGAACCATTTTGATTTTCGTCCACGCTTGTGTTACTGCCCTGTTTTTTGTCTGAGTTTGTATTTGTTTTATTTTGTGTGTCTTTATCACTATTGTTACCCGGTTTTTGATTCTTACTTCCGAAATTTGTTTTTTGTGAGTTTCCTTCAGTGTTATTATTCCCTGAGTTACTTTTCGCTTTTTCTGTGGGGAAATCTATCATTGGTTTATTTTGACCTTGAATTGAGTCCAGTGTTATTTGGTTGAACATTGGTAACATTTGGTTGTGAGGGTTGAATGGAAATCTCGGTCTATCGTTTTGGAATCTAGGTTGATAATTTTGTTGACATCTAGGTTGAAAATTGAATTGAAAACCAGGTGGGAATCCAGGTCTGTAGTTAGGTCTGAAGTGTTGATGATATTATTTTGAAAATGTCAGAATGAAAATCCCAATTGTGAGAATGGAAATTTGTTTTTATTTTGATTTTTACCCTGATTATTTTGACTTTGGTTTCCATTCTGATTATCATAACTTTTATTTCCCCTTGAATCTTCTTTGTTATTTTCAGAGTTATTCTTATCCTTGTTACCATTATTACGCTTGTGTTTTTTTTATCCTTGATATCAGGTTCTGTAATTTGTAAAACTTTCCCTCGTATTTTTGACTTGGCTATCTCAGTTTCCCATTCTATACTTGAATCTTCTAGTAGCTCGAAAGCTTCAAAATCATTTTGTTTTATATGCATTTCATATTCAATTCTCAGTTTTTCATAAGCTCTGCGTGAATTCCATTCACGACTTTTTCTAGGATAAAGTTTTCTAAACAATTTTCTCATTTCAGTTGAGTACGAGTGAATGTCTTATGTCCATTTTTTAATACAACATTTTATTTTCTGTCTCAGAGTGTTCTCCAAGAATTTTTATTTACTGAACATCTTCTATCAACAATGCATCTAAATTTTCTAGAACGTCTTTTTCATTTATTTTAGAACCCCTTTTATATTCGTAATTTGTATCTGTATTATTAATGTGAATTCTAAAACGTCTGTCTGACCTGTTCCTTGTTATCGAGAGTCTAGATCTGTTTCAATTCGAAATATTCCTGTCCTTTAATGTTTCACTGTTATCAGGATTTTGTAATTTTAAGTTATCAATTCTCAGCTTGCTATGATTTTCAGTACTACTGTGTGAAAGTTGACAAAGTTCTTTTGAATTTTCTCTTAAATCAAATAGCACGGATTGTCTATTATCAGATACATGTTTATTTTTCTTGCTGATTAATTATAATGTTTCCTCTCTACTTTCGAAAGAGCTATGAGCTGGCAAGTCTAACCAAAGCTTTAAATCGTTTGCCTTTTCTTCCCTTCCTCTGGAAGATCTTTCCCGTTATTGGCTCATAAATTTGTTGTAATCTGCGCCTAATAAAAGTTCATCCAATTCCAAAACAAACTGTGTAATTTTTTCTAAGAAGAAATTGCATTCGAAAGTTTTATTGTTGATTTGTGGGCGACTTACTGATCTATTTAAATTTTCTAAATAAACTGTTCCATTTGTTTCTTTTCTTAGATTATTACATCGGGTAAATGCGCCTAGTATAGGTTAATCTTCGTGACCCCAGAAAAATGTATTATCTATCGGTTATTAGGTTCGATGTTTTGGATTGGAATTGCTGTCGCACCTTCCAAATCCAAGCTATCGTAGTCACTCACTGTAGCTGTGGGGTTGTCATAATAGCTTCGATGATCCCTGATTTGGGCTTAAATAAACTTGTCCTTTGCGTTTTGTTTTATACATGCAAATGAAGCACCCTACATGGATTTTCGATCTGGTTTCCCAATTTAAAGTTTCAATTTTTGCTTGTGCAATTTTCATTAAAATTTCAATTACTTATTTAACTGTGCAGGAGTTCAAAAATATATTTGTTTTCGTCGTAGGACTCTTTGTATAAAAGTTACGTCGCGTGACCTTGAATTTGACCCTTGAGGATACTGGCTGCACGTACGAACTTGCTACCGCTTTTGCACGTTTCGTCTTGTGCGACGATAAGAATATTTAGCAATATTCGATATTCAAAGTAAGTCTTTTTTCAGGTTTCATCCTGAGGCAGGTATAAATTTGTCAAGGCAATGGACTCAATAACGTGCAACATAATATCAAATAAGTTTGAGAATGAAAGTCCTGAATCTGAATTTGAATTTGTGTTCCCTATTTTGTCGGCAGGTTTTTGTTTCTAGGATGAAAGGTGCGTATTTTCGTAAGGGCGCCAGGTATGACGAGAATGTCTACCAGGGAGGGAAAATGAGAAGCGGAGAGCCGAGAAGGTTCTGATACAATAAAGAAATCGCTACATTAGATAATATAGGCTTTATTGACACTTACAATGGCGCTACGAAAAGGCCAGGTCGTGACTTTCGAACAAGAAACATTTATGCTAAACATTATAAAAAATTATCACAAACAAGTTCATTTAATGAGCGCTTTCTGATATAAGAAATTCGTATTTCCAGCGCAATCGATTGCTGCAGACAAGAATACTCTAACTGGATATATTGACACTCAAAAAAATTTCTCAATTTTATCAGTATCATGGATTCTAAAGCTTAAAATATGCTGAATCAAATAAATTATTAGGCTCGAAACAAGAATTTCCTTTTTTTCGAAAATATCCATTTCGTAAATTGATTTCTAAAAGTTGTTCATTAGAATAACAAATGTTGCTAATTGTCCATACATCCTGTTGAATGTTTATGTCGGCAGTAAATTGCCTGTTCTGGACTCACCTTCACGTTACACTCCAACCCATCTATTCATACCTTCTATTAGAATGATTCTTTCGCCGTGATCGCAAGTACCTAATATATTATTTAAAGCGTCCCCGAAAGCATAATTTATTTCCCTCACTTTACCGTCAACTGAAGAGTAGCACGCTATATTAAATGATCTTCCTGAGCAAAACTTTTTTATTTGCTCCAAAAAATGACTGGCTAAGGCATTGACAGATGATTCAAGCCTCGGGAACCGGATCACATAAGACTTTCTATTATTATTATTTCTAATCACGAATTCCCGAACAATATAATATTTTATTTTTGCATTTTCCTTACTAAATGTATAACGTGGATTTTTACACTTCATTTTCTCGCTTCACTTCGAAGAATGTTGTGATTGGGCGTTTGTTACCTACTGGAGTTACTTTGAGTTCGTCTTTGGTCAAAGGTGTGACTATTTTGTTTCTCATGTTTATTTTCACCCGTCTCATGTTTGAATTCTTATCAACAATATAAATTCCAGCAAGAAAATTAGTACTCTCCAATATTGCGAATATGTCACCATTGGATGTCGACAAAACAATTTGTTCATGAGTTGGCACAGGCTCACTTTGATGACTTCCTATTCTCAATTTAATTGATTTATCAGTAGGAAAAGTGTATCTTCTAAATTCAAATATTCGGCGCGGATTTTTAAGAGAAGTGAGCCGAATAAATCCAAGATGTTCAATTCCATATCCATCTCTCCCCCTTCTGTATTCTCCTCCTAGTGGCAGATAACACTTGTATTTGGTCAAAAATATGCAGCTTGATTGTCAGCAGCTTTGGCTTGTTCACTGTGTGATTGTGGATCCTTAGTTTTCGAGCGAACTTTCAAACTCTTTCCGTGAACGGTCTAACAGATGTTATGTAGTTTTTTGGTCTTTGGATTCATCGTTGGCTTTAGCCTTTCATTTGAATCAGCCAAAGCTCTCATTGCACTATAAACTGAACAATTGATGCTCCAGAGGTCGAACTTCATCAAGATATCCTCACGAAGGGAGGCATCCATTTCAGCCAAATCTTAGGGCCTAGGAGGAACGTGGATGTTGATGTTCCTCGTTGTCCTGAAATCGCGATCATCTATCAGAAGGTGCCTGCTCTCTGCGGTTGGTCCTAATGTCGCTTCTTCCTCTTCATCTTCTGCTTGTTCATACAATGGTTAGGGAAGCTTTTTGTGTACATATAGATTTTTTCGGAGGAAGTCAGCTTGGTTTGTCAGAGATTGATGTGAAACGTGCTGAAGCTCTGGGTATTTCTGGCATGTGATATCGGATAGTCAAATCGACCCTCTAAGATGGTCGGAGCGGCCCTCTGAAATGATCGAGTTGACCATCCGAGATAATCCGGTCGATTCTCTGAGATGGTGAATATGAACCCCGTGTTTCAGCCTTTCAGCCATAGTCGCTTTGACCTTCAAAAATGATGTCCTGCTATTGGCAAATTATTACAGTTAATCTGAACATCTGAAAGTTCGTGCTGACCCAACATTTTTCTAGGTGCTCACATTCAGAAAGACATATTTATACACAGAAAAAACTATGGGTACGAAATGTTGCAAACATCGCCACATGCACAGAGTTAAGTAGTTTCGTCAATAATAAAGAAAAAAGTGCCCGAAAAAAAAGATTTGTAAACATCAAACTTAAAATTAACTGAATCAAATGGCGGAAAGTCACTTCAAATCAGCTTTGGAAAACAAAATTCAGAAAATTTTTTGAAGCAGCCACTGATCTCAGTAGAGGATTTTTCAAAAACACAAACAAACTACTACCTGAGCATTATTTTAACTTTGAGAATCGCTACAGCTCGACATGTGGCTATGAAAAACAGAAAAGTTGTTGAACCTGAGTTAAAGATGAAATTTGCAGCCAAAACTCACTCCATTGACGAATACTATAAGGAGTTTGACTTCGTGCATGCCAAGGCTGATGAAGTGTCCAAAGCTACTGAAGCAATAGTTTATTGTAGATATCCTAGCGCTTTTATTCAGTAGATCCAAGAAAAACGACAAGTCACACGGATACATTTGAAATTTGGAATTGATGGAGGAGTCGAATTTTCTAAGGTTTTTATTTCCATTCAGTCAACGAAAAACGAATAAGGCATACTGGCAAGATCAAGGTATGATCATGAAATTTCCGCCAAGTGCTTCAAGCATTTCGGCGTGCAAAAATTGATTCTAGTTGCCTTAGCTCCATGTTCGCAAGAAAATTATGAAAATGTGTTGCATCTATGGTCTGCATTGGATATCAATGAATTCGAAGGAACCATAGTCACTGATTTGAAGCAAGCAAACATCATGGCAAGCATTATGCCTCGAAGTAGCTTTCATCCACCGCAATTCACAAATCACATCGACAAAATGTTCCCTGAGATTATTCCTCTACTAGAATTTATAAAGTGGACCTTTTGCGCCAATTGTAACGGCGACGCAATTTTAGGTTACGCAATTATGAACAAGTTTTCAAAGACTTCAAGAAAGCTGTGGCTCCATGTTTTGGAAATAATCTCAACCCAAACTTTAAAACCAGCACTGCAGCTTTTCAAAAAGGTAACATAATTTTGAAAATCAGTATCACTCCTACAGTTCAGGCAGTCTTTTACCATGATGAGGATTTTTGTCAAAAAAAGAAGATGGAACTCGGATTTTTCAGCGAACAGACGATAGAGTCTGTACATCACGATTTCGAACCTGTTTGGGACAAACACAAAGTTTCCAACATCCATCCAGAATATCCAAAGAAACTTTTACCAGCAACTTATGAGGACAACAGCCAGCACATTTGAAAAAGTGTGTCGAAGTGTACATATTATTCAACATTCTTTCTTTATTATCATAAAACGATTACATTTTTAGGACAAACAACTATCTTCAGGAAATTCAAAACATATTATTTCTTTATCCTCACTTCTTGACTCATATTATAACCGTAAACAAAAAACATCTTCAAATTGAAAGATAGGGCTCACCAAACAAAGCAAAAAATGAATGAATAAGGAGGTAATTTTATAGCAATTTTCCTAAGGAAAAATTTTATTCTTTCAACTTTCTTTTATATCTCGCCTGTTTTACGAGAAAACATTGCAATTTCGACTATTTCAAGTTTGAAACCATTTTTTTCAAAAACGCCCCTGGCAAAGATTTTGGTTCTCATCCAAAAATAGTTGAACGACATCCCAGATATTTAATCAAGAAAAACATTATTTTCCTCATAAAGAAAGCCTTGTGGCTTCTTGAATAACAGACCAACTATAGTTTTCATTTTGGTCAATCTAAAAATAGAAATTTACAAAAAATACAAAACTAACAAATAAGACAAAAAGTTTTTCAAACACAGTTTTTATTTTTTAAAACAAATCAAAAAAATCAAATCTTGTATTTGAAATGGAAATTTTTCAAGCTGAAAAAGAAGAGGGGAAGTTCCCTTGCATCTCATCTCTTTCTCAGCTTCATGATTCTTTTTCCAAAAATTGTCCGAATTATTTTATTTGAAAACTTATGATCAAAAAGTATCTTCTATTTATGCATCAACTCTGAGTTATGCCGATGAAAAATTTTTTCCTGTTTAAAAGCGATTTTTAAAATATTGTAAATAAGCATAACTTCCGTACTCTCCAATAAAATGAATTATTATTCGTTAATTCAGGAAGGTTCAAGTAAATAAATTCAAAAATGCAAAATTCTCACAGTTACGAAGCTTCCTCTATGAGGAAGCAAAATAAGTGAAATCTCACCAAAACAATCTACGATGATAAAAGTTCCGCCTAGCAAAAAGTGATCAGTGCAATCAACATAGTAAGCTTCGAGATTTCCTTTTTTCATTTTTAATATATTCACACAGTGTTTGTAATTTATTCA
>JAWWEA010000115.1:65279113-65291362 GCA_035222095.1 Andricus quercuspetiolicola | reverse complement strand
CGCGAAGTTGGCTGAACAAAATTTTATCGTTCTAAAAAATTTCCTGCAACAAATTTTATTCTTAGTTTTTTCTGTGATAATCGGCAGTCTGACAAAGTAATATTTACAACAAATTCGTAAATAATTCATCCTCCAATATTGAATAATATGTGATCGTGTTAAGGAAGTGGATATCAATTCAGGGAATGTCGATAATGGTAAAAATCATTCATTAATTTTGTTCTGCTTGAAGTTTTAGATATATATTCGACGAAAATTTTTACTTTATTCATTTGTAACTTTATAATGCTCATAAACATACCTACACTTTCTGAGTTGTTAACATGAATTGAGCGACGAAAATCAGTAAAAATCACCACACGAAACAAACTTGTTCAATAATAATACCAATGTAAATTTGAAAAGAAAGGCACTGTCGAAAACTACGCAATTTTCCGTAAAATTAGCCAGCGACTTAGTTGGGGCTCATGTTACGAAATTTTTCGTGAGATTAGCTGGCGACTTAATTATGGCTAATTAAAAAATTTCTGTGACTAGTCAAAGTGATGCCACCCCACAGGGGTATCCCCATATCACAGGGGTACCATCCCCTCCCCACGAAATGAGTCGTTGAATAAACGTTAATTTTGTTGAACCATGGACCCCAATGTAACGTGAAATGTTAAACTGATCTTAATATATGAATGTTTGTCAACATTACTTTTTTGTTTTCGGAGTGTTCAAAGTTTTCCAGTGAAATTCAAGTAAGAAACGCAAATTATCAAAACATGCCATATTCATAGCATTTGAAGTGTCGATGACGCAAGTGAAAATAAACCCGTGTTGAAAAATTTCATGGCGCTGTACTGTTTCTGTCTAGTCCGCCTTGAGTCGACACTGTCGCGCCACAGGCTAACTGTCCAGTGGCTAGACAGGTATGCAACGCTCGGATCGAATAGTTTCTAGACAGATCGCCTATTTTGATAAAAAATAATTAATAATTAAATAATATAATTATTCTTTATCACATAAAAGTCCAATACATAGATTTTGCAGTTAAATGAAAATATTGAAAAAATGGTTTTATACACACAAAAAAATAAAAAATTAAGTTTTCGCAAATCTTGTTCATACGCCGGGTATCGACCTTTTGATGTAACTTCAAATTATGTTACTGTAACTTTGTCCCGTCCCTTTAACATACTCAGCCATCTTAAAGTTAACATTTTTTTCATTTTTGTCGGATACGAATTTCAATTCATTACATCGTAATATTTATTTCAATCAAACATGAACAATTTCTAAACATTAAAAGTGCTTGATGTGTGAATAAATAATTTAAAATAATAAAGTTTGTATGATTATATGTACTTTTGATTAGGCTACGAAATAATTATTGTTTATTATTTTAAATAATTCATACGTTATTCCTAGTTATTTATGCAATCAATAAATAATAAAAATAAATAAAATTATTTATGGTAAAATTTGATTTTCTGCAATGTTACAAACATAATACATAGCATTATATATATTATAATTATTATAAATTTAATATAAATTTATCATAACTTTACCTTCAATAATTATTATTTATTATCATAAATATGTAATAGTGTACATTTAATTATTACTTGAGCATTTATGCAATTATACATTGTAACTTCCTAAATCTCTTATTCAAAAATTATTGTGTTCGGAATTCACAGCTGTAATTTTTGTTTACGTCCAAACCGTGATTCTTTCTAGAAACTAGCTCAAATCTGGACAGTTTTCATATATTCAAATTCGTAATGAACACCTAGATAACGCCAAGACTGGGACTAGACAGCAGAAATGTTTTCATCGAACACGTAGCAAAACTAGACAGCGCCAGTGTAGCGCAGGCTAATATTACGTGAATGGACAGGCTTGAGAAAAACTGTACTGGCTTTAGCATGATTCAAGACTGCCACGGAATTTTTCAACACGGAAAAGTCGGAATGGACAGCGATTATGTTTTATTGAAAAATAAATTCCACATAACCTCAAACGCCAACATTGCTTCATATTTTCCATATTAAGATTTAAAATTTTTATGAAATTGTCAACAAAATAAAAAAGGCCATCCTTTGTATTAGTCTATTAATATTACATTTTTTCCGTATAATTATCCCTCGTTATGTGGTCAACTAGTACTTTATGAAAATTTCCGTTACAATATCCGTCACGCTACGGGAGGGCTATTATTACGGATTTTTCCGCAATACTAGTCCCAGCCGTTTAAGAAGTCAATCTTACGGAATATTCCGAAACGCTGGACAGTGCGGGGAAAAAAATGCCAAAAAATATTTTGCCCTTCCGAAAACATTGTGAAACTTGTCATTAAGTGTCCCAAAATTCGTGCTCGCAAGGCTAGACGGTCCATTTTCACCAAAAAAACTTGTGATAATTCTGACCACGCAATTATAGGGGAAATTAGAGAAAATTACGTAAAAATAATTACAAAAATGAATTATATTTAAATATTGCAATAATTATTGCAAAAAGTATAATATATGTACTCATAACAACACGGAGAAATCATATGTAGGTTTGACTTCAAGTTTTCAACTTTAAAGAAAAGTTCTTATAAAAATTCCACATTTTTTTATTTCGTTTCCATCTTGAAAATTTTTATAATTGAAACGTAATCTGTGAAATTAATTAAAAATGTCAAAACTCTATGAAAATTATTCTATATTACTTAGCATTACATGAACGCTCCCAAAATTTTGAATTCAGCAATATATATCTTTGTAAACGATTTATCAATTCGATTCATTAATAATAATACACAAAAGAAATTCTGCTGACATTCCCCCTTTTAAGAATTTGATTGATTTTGTTGGTTCGTTTACAACGATATTTGTGGCCACATCAAGGATAAATATCGCTAGTTCAGCTATACCTTTCTTCCGCGTATATCAATTTTTATTTACTTTCGAGTGAGTAGTTTAAGATTTTTTTATATTAATTTTCCTATAACTTTTCCTCAAAATTCCAAAAAAAGATAGAAAATTCATTACACGGAAAACATTTTTTTATTACAAAAATTCAAAGAGGTCGGACCCTAAGAGTTGTGCAAAATGGGTCCACACTCACTCCACGTGGACTTGCAAATTTTGTTTGCTGGGAATCTTGGCGGTATAGAATTATAGATAGTCCCAAGTACTTGCCTGGGTCTGCAAGGCCGGTGTTTTCGTGCCGCCTGGAAAACTCGTGAACTGTCATAAACAGCTTAACTTAACTAATAGACAGAATGCAGAATCCAGGAAGAAAGTAATAAAGAAACAAAATTAAGGACTGTAATCCTCTAATTATTCGAGTCATACGGCTTCGTCTACAATTCACATGAAGAAAGGTCAGCTTTTTCTGAAATTGGCAATAAAAATGGCAACTGAAATCGTCGAGTTTATAGTTTTGAAACATCTGCGTTAAAATGGTGCTAAATTATCATACTCTTTTACTTTTTCAAGAAAACTTGGTATTCTTAAGCATGTTTGTTTCTTGTGGCGGTTTTGTAACCTTTTTTGTCGCTTAAATCATATTAACAAATAAAAAAGTGTATGCATATGTATAGGCATGATAAATTTGCAAATAAACGAAATAGAAATTTTGTACGAGTATACGTCTAGAACTTCACCCACAGTAAAAGTGAAGAATTATTTTTAACATTATTAGAGGAGTCAACTAAGGTTTATACCTCAGAACTCGGCGGCTTTCCACCGATTTTGATGAAACCTGTTGCATTGTGTTGCCAAAAATGTCTAGTAAAATGTTAAAAAATAATTTGTACGCTAATTTGAAAATCCATTTTTTTTAATTTCCAAAATCGATGAAAAACTTGAATAACTTGAATAAATTGATTCCTAGAGCAACGAAAACACTTTGTATATGGATACTGAGGCTGCTCATTGTGAATTTGAGGCAAAAAATTCCATATGGCACATCAAAAGTTTTCAACATTTATCAATTTTGAAAAAAAAATAATAAGAAATGATTAATATTTGTCAAGTATATTCCTGAAGGCATAAGAAGTTAATAAAAAATAATTTTGACATGAAAAATTATGGTATTCACTTTCTCGTTGTCGAACGTACTTGCCGAGATATCCACCCTGGGAGTAGGGGGTGAGTTTGACCGCGCGGATCCCACGCTCCTGCGTAGCTCATATCTCCAAATGAGAGGGTTTTTCGATGAAAAGTCATTTAACCTAAGTTGTAGAACGGACAATTCTATATAATTGCGGTGCTGTACACCTTTATCCAGAAATGACCTCATTTTGAGATATGAGCTACGAAAGGAGCGTACGATCCGTCGCGGCACAACTCACCCCCTACTCCCAAGGTGGATATCTCGAAAAATATGATTGACAAAGGAAAAGTGAATATCATGATTTTGTATGCATATTTTATGTACAAGTTGTTTGCAAAAATGCATTTTTTACCGATGCACCCTTTCCAGTAGTTGTGAAGTTATAGGCGATCAAAAAGTAAACAGGGTCAGATTGACACAGAAAGTCAGAAGGCAACCAACCACATGTGGTTCTTTGCCTTCTCATTTTTCTTTCCTCTTTTTTTGTTGCTTTTTTGGTCCAGAGAAAAAAGATTTTTTTGATTTTTTCAGATCGCAATGAGAGCATTTTTTATTTTTTGTTTGTTGTGGTCCGAATTTGGTCGTCGGATTCATAGCTTTTTACAGGAATTTACAGGTTGGCTAGGCGCGGGGTGGCTTGAACGGAAGGGATAGAATGGAGAACGGGTTGGCGAATGCATGGTCTGGGCTACATCATCGATGCGACACGTAGGGTTGATGATTCATAGGGTGCGTGCGACGACAAGCAAGATGCTCTTTTCCTTTTCCATACGTGCGAGACAAAACAGAGTTGAGTCCTACCTTGGCGTATCCCCGGTGCGGGCTATTTTGCAAATTTTACTTTCAAAACCTGATATCTCGCGAACGAATTGACTAAAATTAATGTTTCTTGCACCGGCTAAAAGCTCATTAAATGCACAGTAAGAGAAAATTATAGAGAAAAGATTTTTCGCATTTGCAGGCCTGGTAATACGGGGAAAGGCCGTCATTTTTTGACAGAGTGTAAAAAATTGTACTGAAAGTAGAAAAAAACAAACAGTTTCTTCTAGTGTAAGACACATTTTACTGATATTTCAATTCTGAATTCAAATCTACTAGAGAAAATAGTATAGCACATTTCTTTTCCGAAAAACATCTGGTTAAAGATACGAAATCCAATATAGAGAGACAAATTAGAAACATGATGGTAACTTGACAAAGTTGATCATGCTTATGTTTTTAAGGTCACTGAAACCAAATCGATTGTCAGAATTGCATAATAAGAAATGGCGGATTCAATATGACGGAACAAAAATTTGAAAAATTTAGGCAACTTTACAAAATTCTCCATATTTACAATTTCGAAGTTGCTGAATCCAAATCTGACGTCAGAATAAAAAAATACCAAAGGGCAGAAAAAAAATGGAAAAAACTCCGTAAACTCCACGAAATTCCTTTCAAAAACTAAAAAAAAAACATGTATAAATCTGACGTCACAATTGAAGATTGTAGATCCCATAGGTTGATACGAAAATTCAAATTAGCTCTGAAAATTTTTTTTGTACATTTTCCTTTCAAAAAGTCCAAAAACTGTTGCACGTATTTTGCGCCGCTTATTGGCTCAAAATTTGAATTTTCTACTTTTTCCATTGTATTTTCGATGAATAAAACCAAAAGGACAAGTCCTATAAAAAATGGTTCAAATAAGTTTTGTAGGGGTTTTTGAAAGCTGCAATTCCCTGTTGAACCTTTTCTCCTTATCTCACGCCGTTTGGTTCGAAATTTGAATTTTCCATTTTCTGCATAGTGCTGTTGACAAATAAAGCCAACATGACAAGTCCTATTGAAAAATGGCTAGGAGAAATTTTGTAGGACTTTTGAAAAGCTATAATTGCTGTTTAAGACTTTTTGCGTATTTTGCGTCGTTTGGTTTGAAATTAGAATGTTGTGGTGTAAAATTTCGGACGATTCTAATACTTTCTGATTCATAAATGATGAGAATGTGATAAATTGTAACAAATTCGTATCTCTTTTTTGGATGAACAATTTTTGTTTAACAATTATCTTTTTTTGTACCTTTTGCCGTTCTTCCACAAATTTTTCATTTTTATTTTCAATTTAATTTTTTATGATTGAAAACAAAACTACGCGTATCTAAAAGTGATTTATAAAAGATTTTGTAGATGTGTTTAAGGTTCACAATTTTTGTTTACTGATTTTTACATTCTCATCATTTATGATTGATAAAGTATTAGAATTGTCAGAAAGTTGACACCTCAGTTTTTCAACGGATCTCCACGTTTTGGGACCCCCTGAAGTCGAAAATCATGTTTTGGCGATGGCGTCTGTCTGTATGTCTTTCTGTCCGTCCGTCCGTAAACACGATAACTCTCGAAAAAATGAACGGATCGAATCGAGCTTTGGCACACTTTTTTTAGTTCCTCAAAGAAGGAACGAGTTCGTGAACCAGCCATTTTGGATAAAAATTAAAAAAGTTAGAGCATTTAAAAAAGGTTTGAGATCATTTTTTTCAACATTTGAACATTTGACGTGCGGCTGTTTGTAGTATTCGAAAAGTTGAACAATTTATTTTCAAAACTTTTTCCGATAAAAAGAAAATTATAAGAGTTGTAGAATTTTCAAAATAAAAAAAAAAACAAAGGAGAATTAAAATTTTAACCCGAACAACGCACGATACGAAAAAAAGTGGAGAAAAGAAAAACTTTGCTTTTTGAAAGCCCTACAAGATTATCATTACAACTTTTTAAATTTTCTTTATAAATGGAAAACTCAAATTTGATCGCACAAAAAACAGTGAAAAATCAAAAATTCCATTTTCCGGTCAAACTATGCAAGATACAGAAAAGGATGAACAATCAAGGATCGTGATCCCAAAAAAGATGTACAAATTTGATAATCGCTTTTTGATAGGATGCGTTGTTTTTGTTTTATTCGTAGGGCGCTATGACAATGTGCCCGCGCAGCGAGCAGATTTTTTCATAGCTTGTGTCGTTTTCTCAAAAATGCAATTTTTTACTTTATTTTCAATGTTATTATTCACGAATGAAACAAAAACTACGCGTCCTAACAAGAAGTGATTATTAACAAATTTGTAGATCTTTTTTGGGATCACAATTTTTATTTGTTCATCTTTTTCCGTATCTTGCATAGTTTGACCGCATAATGGGATTTTTGATTTTTAATTATTTTTTATGCGATCAAAATTTGAATTTTCCATTTTTTAAGAAAATTCAAAAAGTTTATATGATAATCTTGTTGGGCTTTTAAAAAGCAACGTTTTTCTTCTCTTGATTTTTTTCATATCGTGCGTTGTTCAGTTTAAAATTTTCATTTCGTTTTTTTTTTTTTTTGATTTCGAAAATGATATAACTCTGACAATTTTCTTTTTATCAAAAAAGGTCGCGAGGATAAATTGTTCGAAATTTCGATTACTATGAATAGCCGCACATAAAATTTTTTGATGTTGAAAAAAATGGTCTCAAAAATCTTCAAAATGCTCTAACTTTTTAAATTTTGATCCAAAGTGGCTGGTTAACGAACTTCCTCTTTCTTTTAGAAACTTAAAAATGTGTGCCAACGCTCGATTCGATCCGTTCATATTTTCTAGAGTTATCGTGTTTAGGGACGGACGGACAGCCGGGCAGGTAGACATGCAGACAGACAGACACCATCGCCAAAACATGATATCGGCTTCAAGGGGTCTCACAAAGTAAGGATCCGTTGAAAAAATGAGGTGTCAAATTTCTGACAATTCTAATACTTTCTCAATCATAAATGATAAGAATGTAAAAAGTAAGTATTACCAATTTCGTAAAGTTTACAGAATTTTTTCATTTTTTTTTTTTTCAATTTTTGATTCGCAAATTCTTACTTTGCAATTCTGACCTCAAATTTGGATTCATTGAACTCGGATACGTAAATATGGAGAATTTTGTAAGTCTTCCACAATTTTTCCAATGTTTTATTTTAAAATTCTGACGTCAGGTTCAGATTCAGAGACCTTACAAGCCTAAAGATAATCAACCTTGTCAAGTTATCATCATGTTTCCGATTTGTGTCTCTTCACATTGTATTTTTCATTTTTAAACTGACTTTTCTCAGAAAGGAAATGTTCTTTATATTCTTTTAAAGTAGATAGAAAAACTGTTTGAAATTGAAAGTATGTACATCAGACATACTATTTTTTAAGAAATGGTACTATTAAAGTAAATAATCTCGAACAAAAAACTTTTAAACTACAGTTTGCATTGGAAAGTAGTGGTTTGCACCCGATTGAGTTGTAAAAAATATGCGATATATATTTAAAAATACAGTCTGCAATAAACATTGAAGACGTAAAAACTTAAATTATGTGAAGATTACCCACATAGCCTCGCATACGTGATAGAATTATAATCACATTGTCAAGAAATAATGTTTTTTAATTACATCCGTACGTCGCTTGCTTACCTGTGAATGTTAAGATCAAGCCCATTTCTGCGAGCACCTTTTTCCACCGTCTTTCTGTAGTAGGATGAACATTACCAGCTTTGTAATGTTTTTGCAATACTTGAAAGTATCTGGTCGGCATTTTCGCCGATTTCTCAGGCACTTTTTTTATTCTGCCCATGCTTGGCTAAAAAAGTTTGTAACGTTACTTTTATAATATGTAGACTATGAATCATAGGAACTAAGCTCGAAAGTAAGTGCAAGCGCAAAAATTTAAATAAAAATAGAATTGCCCTCGCTAATTGGTTCCGTTATTCTATTGGACATTGTATATCATAACAAGTAGGTAATATTTAAGAAGCTGAAGTTTTTGAAGGTAGCGTAGTTAATTATCAAGACATGTTGCTGAAGTTGAAAACCTTTAAAACGAAATTGTAAAATTGTTAATAATTACTCAAATCAGTTTTTGTTAATTCTCGTTATAATTGTGCAATATATGTTTTTAAATAGTAGTAACTCATTATCATGTTATATATATTATTTTTATGCAGTAAACTATATTTTATATTTGGAAAAAATTACAGCTACCTAATAAACCCTCGGTTCTCGAACATTTTTCCATATATTAATTTTATTTGATGTCAGGCAACTGCGAAAAAAATCCCAATATCATCATTGAAAGTCTGCGTTTCATCGACCCACACACTCTGCAATGTATATGAAAATTTTGGAAAATTTTAACTTTCCTGTAAAAGTCTACACTTTTCCATATATTACTTTTACTTCATGTCAGGCAACCCCCAAAAAAGTACCAATATCCTTATCGAGAGACTATTTTGTCCACCCACAAACTCTGAAATCTATACGGAACAAGTCGGAACAAATTATAATTTTCCCTTACACGTCCGGTTCTCAAATTTTCTTTTACTTAGCATATAATAATGGATTTGATGGCAGGCAACACCAGAAAAATATTGAGTTCAATATTCTTATCTGAAGGCTGCGTTTTATCAACCTGCGGAATTTAGCGTTTTCAGAAGGCATGTCTTGATGCAACGCAATCTTCCGATAAGGATATCGGAATAAATCTTTTTTGTTATTGCCTGACATTAAGTGCGAGTAATGAGTGAAGGAAAATCCGAGAACTAAGCACTTTAAGGAAAGTAAGAATTTGTTACGATTTTTCGTGTATATTTCAAAGTCCGTGGGTAACCAAGATGCAATCTTCCGATAAGGATATTCGGATAAAACTTTTCCTATGGCATAGCCTGACATCAAGTACAAATTATTAGTGAAAGAAAATTATAAAACCGAATGCTTATAGGAAAGTCATATTTTTTTCAATTTTCTTGTATCTTTCAGAGTGCGTGGGTGGTAAGATGCATCATTTCAATAACGAAATCCGGACACATTTTTCTTTTGGTGCTGCATGACATGAAATAAAAGTAGTTCATAAAAGGCAATCGGATTACCAAGCGTTCAGAGAAAATTTATAATTTCTCGCCAATTTCAAATATGGTTTATTTCATTGAAATTATAGATATGACGTTACAAGCAGTTATTACAATTTAAAATCATATAATACATCGTTTTGACGATTATTGTACAAAAAAGATTGATGTTCGTCATTTTCGCAGATTTTATATTTTAATTTATGAACGTGGCGAATTTCAGTGATATTAAAAAACGATTCATTATGTTAAATTTTGGAAAAATCGACTTAACAAAAGTTACTGAGGAAAAAAAGGAAAAATATTGCAATTTCTTTGCAACTCGGTAGCCATGACAGATCTATTTCGCTTTTATATTTTCTTTATTGAAAATTTTGGTTTCAATCACAGCGAAAAGTTTTAAAACATGCGCCGCGAGCAAAAGCAATTCGCCTTTATTTTCTTCGAACGGTGTGACTTTTTTCAATCAATCTTTCCACGCCAGCGTGCAGCACTGAAGTATCTCAAACGTACGTTTTTCTTGTTTTCCTAAGATGCAAATCGGATTTTTGAAGACTATCAAAATGTAAAAGAAAATGTGCACCCCAGTTAAAAGAAAAATTTGCACAGAAAAACCCGGCTCCCAAAAAGTTAGCCGATTCAGTGTTTTTTGAGTTGCAACAAAAATGATACACCGGAGAATGAGAATGCAGGTATGTTCATGTTACACTTTCACACTCCAAGTATTCTCATTTTGAGAAGAAACACCTTATTCCCAGAATAAGGTGTGTGTGCCCTACATTTTTGTGGACCTTAATAATATTTGCCTATTAAACTTTTTTTTATGGATTCCGCAGCTGAAGAAGTAGAAATAAAATTTTTCATTGTTCCTTAAATTGAAAATTGAATTTTTTATTGACATCCAAAGTTAAGCAAGCGTTAACCAACAGCAAACTGAAATATTTCCTCCTCCTTTCTCCGCAGTTAATAAAATTCTCTAGTAATACTTTTGACGTCCCAATTCATAGGGCTGATGTATCTCGTGAGCAAACTGTAAGTTCGATTTTCAGGAAAGCTCTTTTTGGCTTTCGTGGGAAATCATTCTTCCGGAGCGACACCGTTGAATTATCAACATTATTTTGCTCACTTGAATTCAATACCGTTTACAGTATAATTAATTCTTTTTAGGACATATTTGTAGTTAAACGTCGATTCAATTTATTCAAGAAGTTGTATGGAAAATAGCTCATTTTTCGAAATTTTTAGTTTGGGTTTGGTACCTGTTCTCGCCACCATTTTCCGACTTTAGCGCCACGCTCGGTCCCCAACAGGCCCAGAACTAGTACCACCCCAGTGGAACAAGACCCATTCCACTCCGTACTTTGTTGCAGAAGGGAAGCAAAGTGTGAAGTGTCAAGTGTCTATTATTTGTGTTTTGAACGTGGTGCTGCAGTGTAGTGAATTGCAAAAGTGAAGTTTACATACGATTGAAATATATATTATTTTACAAGACTCTATTCGCTTACTCTACGAAGATGCCAGAAACAACAACTAATGATCTTTCATGTAAGTATTTCATCATAAATTGCATAAAGTATTTAGTCGGAAACACAAAAATTCATTTTTTGCTATCGAAAATCGATATTTTTGGTTGGAAGGTAGACTAAATTAGAAGTTATTGTTTTCCAATCAAAATTTAACTATTCCATTTTTGGTCAAACAGTTATCTTTTATAGAAACAAAATTCAACCATTTGTTAGAAAATTCATCTTGTTTGTTAACAAATTATAATTCTTCGTTGGAAGTTAGACTACTTTTTTTAATGTATGCATTTTGTAAAACATTTGTCCTTTCTGGTAGAAAATCAGCTTTTTTGTTTGTTGAAAATACTATTGGTTGGTTGAAAAGCAATCTGTCTTGATTCAAATTCAATTATTATGTTGAAAATTCCTCCTTTTCAATCAAATTTCATATGAGATTTATTTGAAATTGAAATATTTTTAGTTGAATAATAATTCATTTTTTTGGATAATGATACATGATTTTTGTTGAAAATTCGTCTTGTTGGAGTGGAAATTCAAATATTTGGCCAAAAATTCCTTTTTTTTACAACTCGGCTGTTTTGCAAAAAATTCTCAAGAAGATTATTTTTTAGACTGACAATTCAACTGTTTCGTTGAAAATTGGTCAGGTCAGGAAATATAAGTGTTTTGTTAAAAAGTTTTATTTTGTTGAGAAAAACCTAATCCTCTTGATTTGAAATGCAACTATTTGTTCGAAAGTTGATGTACTTTGT
>JAWWEA010000115.1:65132275-65145010 GCA_035222095.1 Andricus quercuspetiolicola | reverse complement strand
CACGCCAATATAATTTTCTTTATCCGTATCCTCGTAATTTTTAATTTAATTTAATTTTTAATTTTTAAAAACGTACGGAGTTTCCATTAAAATCTATTAAAGCAGTAAAACAATTATCTTTATTAGTTTGAAATGCAAATAGGTAGTAAATCACAAATTCCTCTCATACTAATCTGTAATCGAAAAGTTTTTAAAATAACTGAAAAAGTGTAGATATTTTTCAATATTTCGAAACGAAATTTGTAACGAAAATTGATTAGCAAGCATTCTGCAGCGCAGGACAATAGAGAATAGACGGGACAACTTGAACTCGATTGCCGATGCGCGAAAGGGTGAAGAAGAGAGTGAAGAAACACAGTCGAACTGTAAGGAGTGGGGTTCAGAATTCCCCTCTGAGATTTCTCCTCAGCTCCGTCGCCATGAGCTCGAGATTCCTTCTATCGTTCGTCCTGTAAAATTTCACTTTTGCCTAGTAGGTCCCTTTTCTCGGATCGCGTCACATATGATGAGGGAAAAAATCCATTTTTTCCTAATATTCGCTATTCGTCTTTGGTACTTTAAAACATCCTGCTTTTTTGGAAATGTGCAAATAATATTTGGTTTTGACACTTAGAAATTTTCTGGTCACGACGGACGAGGCAACACCCGATTAGGGCCCGAAAAGACCGTCTATATTAAACGGTTTAGACAGTTTCCTAACTGGATGCATGTCTGCCCTGACAGTTTTCTACATGGGTTGGGGGATGTAAAAATAACGAGCGCGAAGCACGAGATAAACATTTGTGTATATTATCAAGCGCGAGTACAACAGACGCGCGTTATACGCGCGCTTTAACTTACGAGCCGCACGCACAGCGCGCGACGATAATGTTCGCTCAGAGCCGTTACTGAATAACAGGCTGCTAATACCTTAAATAAACAAACAAATTTTCTTGAAGAATGCTTAAGACGATAAAACTTTATTTAAAAGATTGTCGTTAACAACGAAAATTGTGGATTGTCACGAAAGCTCCCTGAAGGTCTAGAAGTTAGTTGTTTATACTGTATCACGTTCAGGAAACTAAGTTTTACATCTGAAAATAGCCAGACTGTTCATTTGTTGAATAAATTTATTTAAAGAATCATCAATTGTTATTTGACGACTAAGTATGTTAATTAAGTGACATTTTCGTATAATTTTTGGTCAACTCGGCAGAAAAAACTTGATTGATTTCACCATAAATACCTTCTGTGGATAATTGTTTATAAAGTTTGTTTGTAAAATAAAAAATTATCTACTATATTCTATGCATTCAATTAAAAAACGTGTCTTGTCTATACATTGTTCAGGGTAAGGGCAAATCAATTTCCGAATCACTGCTAATCACCATGAATACATTTTCACTTACTTATTTGTTTAGAACAAATTCTATACATTTTTAAACGATTGCTTGGCTAACAGACAACTTTTTTGAATATTTACTCCATTGATTCTATGTAATTTGGATTAAATCAAAGTATTTCTTAAAAACCAGCACCCTTCTAAAAAAATTTGTTATCTTTGTCATTAAATAAAAAAAAACAAAAAACTTTTCTCAAAATCGGCCATGACAGAATGCTTAACTCGGAGTTCGAGTGTAGTATTTTTCAACACACATGAACGTATCTGAACAGCCGATTCCAAATTAAATGACATTTCATAAAATGAACAGTGAATGCAAATGTAAAAAAAAGTTCCTTTTCCAATTCAGCAAAAAATTTAATAATAAAATTTCTTCCCTTTCCCTTGAAATTAGAGTTGTGAAATTCAAAAGGTTTTTATACGTAAGTCCTGGTAAGTTGACTTACATATTTCAATTTAAAGTCGTTTTAAATTAATAATTACTACCTTCTTATTTATACTTCAAAATTCAACACTTTCACTTACAAATTAAAAATTTTTAAATAAAATAATTGAAATTTTAACGTTCAAAGTTTAAATTCAGCACCCTAAAATTTTAGCAATACGAGGCTTTTTAAAAAAATCAAATTTAATGGCTTAATAAGGAGCTATTTTGGACTAAAAGAAAGAGCCTAGCCGGATAAGTACGTGAAAATTGCCTTTGCACCTTATTAATCAATTTTTTCAACAATTTTTGGCAAGAAATTCAAATTTTCACACACATTAAAATATATTGAGTTGAGTTTTCTCGAAAACAAAAATACAGGAATTAGCGGAAAAATTCACGCAGTTTGCCTAAGGTAAAGACGCTAGTCAGTGACATGCGACAAGTTGGTGACACCCTGGATGAATTTCTTTATCTATTGAAAAATTTAATTGAAATCAAAATGTAAATGAAGCCTTAGTAAAAAGTAGGATGCTTTAATATTAAATCGCACATAAATATGTCCGGGGAATAATTTTCAAAACAGTGTATAAAAAATATTCAAAAAGCGGTGCTGCCGTCTAGACGCGCTCCTCTCGCTGTTACACTTTTGTAAGTAGGGAGAACGTTCAGAGGGCGCAAGCGAGTCGGTGCTTTCTCGTATTTTTAAAAACAAATATCGGACAAAGTGACGTTAAATTTTCAGTGAGCGAATTTGTGTTGCTGTGAAAAGGTGCCTGGAGGGCAAATGTTTGTATAATGATTCATTATGAGCAATAATTTTGACCGGTCCGAGAATTCGTAAGGAACAGGTGATAGCGATAGAATAAAGAAAAATGTATTTCAAGGAGAATCAGTCGTGTTTTAAGTGAAAAAAACATTATTACCGTTAACTTCAATGTTTTTTTTCAACTTCTCTCCAACTTTAATGGCCACTCTCACCTGAAAAATCATGGAAAAGTGGGATAAAATTAGAGTCGCGTGAGAGCGAATCGCTTGGAGGTTAGGTGTGCGGGAGCACAGCTAGACGATATACCTGAAGCTCCGAACGTTCAAATGAACCAAATATGTTCCCCCATTTCTATTTTACCCATAAATATTATCTCAACTGCAATTTAAAATATGTATTATAACTCTGTTTCAACAATCAAACAAACTTTACAAACTCATCAGTAAAATATTTTGTTCATTTGAACGTACAGAACTTCAAGCACATAGCCATACGCGTAATTTGACAAGATTATATCCATTATTAAATAGAAGTTGTATACCATTTCCATCGGAATATTAGTTTCATCGACGTCGGAAAGATGCAATTTGTTGAGTGTGTCTTAATTAAAGGAAATATTTTTCTTTTTTCATGCTGCATGAATAATGTGTTAATTTTAGAACAATTTTCAACACATTTTGATATAATATAACCAGATATTTCATGAAGAAGTCTAATTCCTTGGAATAAGACACATTCCACAAATTTCATGTGACAAATTTTCTACATGTGACAATTTTATGTGACAAATTTCCTACATGTGACAAATTTTCTACATCATGACAAATTTTCTTGAAAACAGTTGTATTTTTAACTGGAAAATATGAATTTTCAACAATAAAGCTAATTTTCAATAAAATTAATGAATTGTTAGAAAGATTCTTGATTGAAAATTCAGTTTTCTTGGCTGAAAATTCAACTTTTTTTGGAAAAATTGATCTTTTTTGCTTGATGATCCAACTATTTTCTTGGAAATGCAAATGATTGTTGAAAATTAAATTATTTTGTTAAAAATTTGACTTTTGAACTGATAATCCGTATTTCTGGATAGAAAACTCGTCTTTTGGGTTGGAAATCCAACTTTTTCCTAAAAAATTCGTCTTTTTGTATTGAAAATTCATCCTTATAGGTTGAGAATTCAACTATTTGGTTAAAAAGTACAGTATTTTGATAAAGACTCGTCTGTTTTGCTTGAAAGTTCAAGTATTTGGTTGTAGATGTAACTTTTTGATTCACAATTAATTTTATTTTTCAAAATTCATCTATTCCAAGTAATTGCCTACTTCTATTTTTATGAAAGTATAAATCTTCCCATTCAAATGCAAATTAAAAAATAGTTATTGTACGTTTTCTACTAATTTGCTTCATCAGAAACAAACATTAAAAATTGTAAGCACTATCTCGTGTTCCTGTCACTAAAAGGTTCCAAATACTGTCATTGAAAGGTGCATAGGTGTCACTAACCCATCCACTCGTGTAAATCACACACAAAGTCAATAATTATTAACAAGCAATGCGGACATTGCTGCTATCATGCTTTCAGTATTAAGAAACAACTAATTTACTTATGCTTACAAAAAAACTCATGATTGAAGTGTATACAGCAGTGAAAGCTAAATCTTGAACCCCCCAAAACTAACAGTGTCACTAACTTGTGTCTTTGCCTTACATATTAAATATTTATTATGATTTTTCGGAGATTTTTTGAAGTGGTGGAATATGGTGGAAAAAATTGAAAACCGTACTTTCATACGAATATCAGACTTCGTAGACCTTACATGACTATTAAAAAAAAAATTATACGAGTGATTTTTTTACCATTTGCAATAAAAATAGTCGTCTATAATGCTCCCGAAACTTTTGACACTGATAATATATATATTTTCCTGTACAAATTCTCCTATCTGCCGTATATTTTGCAGTTTATGATGCCACTGGAGCTTACCAATTTCTCTAATTATATATGAATTATGATTTCCTTCAAAGAACATAATTTTTGCTATATTTAAGTTAATGTTGAGGTCCAAGCATTATACGGATTATGATTTTCTTCAAAGGACATAATTTTTGTTGTATTTACCTTCATTTTGAGGCCCGTGTTCTTCATACTTGTATTGAGTTTGCTCAACATTCTTTGCAAGTCTTCGCTTGACTCTACCACAACAACATTATCATTTGCGAATGCTGGCTCACGCACCCTCGCTGTCCCGAGATCCACATCTTCTTCGACGAAGAGGGTCATTCTTAGACACTTGTCTATGTGAATAATTAATTTAGAAAACATTTTTAAAAATATCGTTTTCAGCATGAATTTTACATAAAAGGTCTACTTCGCATCTTTTGGAGCATGTTCAGGGCACAATGCATGAGAATCGGGGGGATTTAAAAGTTGTTGGGTGCATATTATTTCTTGGAACTTCTTTATGAGGTGATCAAATTTTACTTCAGAAAAAGTTAATAACAAGTACTTCTTTTTTCAAATTTTTTGAAAAACAAGCTGTGTAGTGGAAAATAAGCTAGATTTTTTAAATAAATTTTTTAGTTTTCTAGAATTATATTTTAAAAGTATTAAAGTAATGCGAACTGATAAAGAATCCAACTATTTTGGGTCGAAGGATCATTACTTTCTGTCGAAAATTCTACCATAAAATTTGTGGCCAAGAATTCATTTTTTTTTTTTATTAAAAGTTTTATTATTTCGTTTTTGGCTTAAAAATTCAACGATTTCATTACCAATAATGGTAATCAAATTGTTGAATTTTTATACCAAAAGATGAATTTTCGTTCGACAAAAAAAAAATTAGAGTAAAAAAGCAAACAAACATGGCAATCACATTACTGAATTTGTAGTAAGTTAGAAAGACGAATATTTAACGAAACGATTGAATGTTGAAACAAAAAGGTGACTTTTTAACAAAATTCAATTCTCAACCAAAAATTTTATTGTAGACTTTTCAACACAGGATAATGAACATTCAATCAAAAATAGTTGGATTTTCTTATCAGTGTTCACTACTTTAATACTTTTCCAATATTAGGATAGAAAATTGGAAAATCTGGTCGAAAAATCAAGTAATCTCTCCATTACACAGCTCGGTTTTCAAAAAAATGGGAAAAAGAATTACTTGTTATTAACTTTTTGTAAAGTAAAGTGTGGTCACCTGCTGAGGAAGTTTCAAAGAATGGCGTTCACCTAATATCTTTTAAATTACTGCCCCAAAAACCGTATTTTTTAAAATGTTTTCTAAATTAATTATTCACATGGACAAGTGTCTAAGAATGTCCCTCTTCGACGAAGAAGGTGTGGATCTCGGGACAGCGAGGTTGCGCAGGTTAGCGTTCGCAGATGATAAGGTTATTATGGCAGAGTCCATCGAAAACTTAAAGAAGTTTCAGAAACATTCTAGTCATTTAAGATCTTCGAAGTTCGATATTCGAATGAAAGTACATTTTTCAAATTTTTTTTACTATTTTTCACCACTTCAAAAAATGTCAAAAAATTCATGATAAGTACTTGATATGTAAGCAATATTTCTGCGTTTTTTCGTTTATATATGTATTTTTGTGACAAAATTCTACTTAAAATATTTGTATGTCTGTCAAAATTTGAATTTCGCGCCAAAAATGGCAGAAAAAATATATTAGTTATATTCTTAAGAGGTCCTTAATTTGACCACAGGCTGATTAAAATTCTGCAAAAACCATGCATTCTTCAAAAGCGCATAGATTTTTCTTCTGAAAATGTGATTTCAAAATTTGTAAAATTCCCAGGCGAAAAGTAAATTCACTGTAATTTCCCGGTTCTCCGGTCCACAAAAAATTTCTGGTCATTTCCTGGTTTCCCGGTCCAGCGGTCACTCTAAATAAATAAAAATTAACACCTACATTATGACAAGATCTGAAGGATAAAATCGTTTTCAAAACATAGAGCTCTTATCAGTTTTGAATATAAATTTTTAAAACTTGAATAATTTTAAATAAACGAGATTGCAAATTTCAGCACTTTAAATCGGAAAGCTTCATGTTATTTAAACAGTTATAAGTTCGACAATTCTCGGAAGCAGTAAATCCGGACTCATTCAATCTAAGTTCCAGTGTACATGAAATGGAATATCGTCTGACTAAAAATTCGTAAATTAAGGATAATTTTCAAGAATTTTACATAAATCAAAGTTTGAAACAAAAATTCGGAATGCAAAATTGAAAAGATTAAAAAATAAAAAATTTAGTGTTTCAAGTTTAACAAATCCTAAATAGAAAATTATCATTTTCAAACTTATTTAGAATGGAAGTTTCTAATGTGTCCCCTAAGGGTTTACATTATAACGATTTTTCATTATTATATCATATTTTCACATCAAATATTACTGTACTTCATTGGATAAATATTCACCGTGTATGTATGTGTGAGTGCATCGGTCGCGTATGTGTTACAGAGACCCTGATTTTGCGCATGCTGTTTTTGAGTTGGTTGCGCGGAAAGGGAAGGGTTATCCCGTTCCGTTTTCTATATAAGGGCTGAGTTACATTGGGAGATCACCATTACATACTGGTGGCGCTCTGGTTTTTCGCGAACTTGAAAATGTTGTCACCGGATCAGAAAATGAGTAAATTTTCGTTTATTGTGGCAAGCCTTCTGCTTGGCATAATAGGAATATTTTCTTTTATTTCAAATCTTACAGTTATCATAGTTATTTATAAGGATGCAAGAAACATGTGGAAACCTGTGAATGTGATACTTCTCAACTTGGTGGTATGTCCTCAAAAAAATTATTTTTTATATCATGTCCGATCGATGTGTTTTTTCTCTGTTTACGTTCGTTTTTCAATTTGTTGACATAAGAATCAAAGTCATGTGTAATGTGAGAAATTGTGGTATAATTCTTGGAAAAAGTCTTACTTCTTCCCTTAAATTTATTCTTTGATCTGTAATTATATACTAACTACTCAAACTTAACATTTAAAAAAAAATTATATATATAGATGTGTGTGCGTGTGTGCTTTTGAAACTATGAACTGTTGTTAATTATATTTTGCCAATTCATTGCATTTGAAGTTGTTTAACACACAATAAAACCAAAATTTGTAAGCTTAGAGCATTTTCAAATTTTGGAACAACATTTTTTATGGATTTTTTAAATTCTTTGTCAAAGTTTCTGGTACATGACAAGAAGACGTGTAAATTATCATCACGGCTAATTTAATTTCGATGAGAACTAAAAAAGTTATATGCTTACAAACATGTTGAAAATTGTGAAAAAATAGAAAAAACAATTTTTCTAAAAGATTAAGAAATTTCAATCAAAATTTTCACTGAATATTAAAGACCCAATCCATTTGAAATCAGGCAGGTTCTACACTTGAAGTCGCAGAATCTTTCTGGGACAAAATATGTTGTTTTTGAGAGGAAATTAGGTGACACGTATTTTTGCGATTCGTGAAAAGAAAAGTTTTTACGAAGTTATGCGTATTTGAATTTTTTGCTTTACTTTTTAAAAAAACCCGCATTTTTTTTAAAGTTCTATAACTTTTGATTTGATTAAAATATTCGATATTTCTTTCCACATTCTGGTAGAGTTTATTACCTTCTTTCGAAATCCACTAAAAAATTCAGAAAATGTTCAAAATTAACAAAATGTCAGCGGTTCGTCAGTAAATATTAAAAGTTCATTTTCTCGAAAAACCCACACTTATAGTTTTCACCAATTTTTGGTTGAATTCGTATTATCGTAAGGAAAATACCTTGTGAGTTTCATGCGGGCTAAATAACTTTTGCGGACAGGAGAATTTTTTTCATGAAATAAAATTTTCGCATTTTTCTTGCAAACAACAACAGATACGAAAAAATGTTCTAAGAAAAGTTTCTACAGTTAAAAAGGTTCTAAAAAAAGTTATGTAACTCATTTATGATATCTTGCAACATTTCCGAGGAAAACAAGAAAATTCAATTTTCATAATGAAAAAAATTCTCTTGTCCCCAAAAATGGTTAGGCCCACATAAAACTTATAAAAAATTTTTTTTATATAACCAAAATTTGTAAAAAATATTTTTATCAAATAAGAAAGGTGGGGTTCGCTTACTATCGCAGAAATAGTGCACTTGTTTCTAGTTCTTCAACTTATTTTTCAAATTTTATAATTATATAAATGTATTTCGAAAATTCTTTCTTCACTTTTTCTATCATTCTGTCATAATTTAATGTCTGGACGCTAATTTAGATTCACAGCAATAAGTAAAACTCAAAGAATATATTCAAATGTCAAACGACAAGTGTGCCCCGATTTTGAAACTGTGCACAGAAAAGCAATTTATAATATAGTTATAACAGATTTGTACAGTTAAAAAAATTGGCTAATCTGCTGCAACTGCAACTTTCCGAAACAAATATCGAGTTTTCTCATTTTTTTGGAAATGGTGCATGATATCATAAATAAATAACAGAACTTTTTGAAGAACTTTTTTAACTGTGCAAACATTTCCTTACAGTTTTTCGTATCTGTTGTTGTTTGCAAGAAAAATGCGAAATTTCGATTTTATAAAAAAAAAGTTGCCTAACCATAAAAGTTATTTAGCCCGCATGGGTCAAAAGTTATATAACTTAAGAGAAAAAAATCGGATTTTTTCGAAAAGCAAAGCAAAAAATTCAAATACGCCTAACTTCGTAAAAGATTGTTTTTTCACAAATCGAAGTAATACGTGTCACCTAATTTCAACTTAAAAACAACATATTTTGTCCCCGAGAGATTCTGTGATTTCAACTGTAGAACCTGCCTGATTTGAAATGGATTCGGTCTAAATATATTTCGAAACTATCTTGATATCATTTTCCAGTTAGACCAAAATTTAAAATGTTGGAGCATTTTCAAAATTTGAAACCAAATTTTATGACAAAAAGAGTTGCAAATTACCTGCATGACATTTTTTACTTCGATATAAATTTAAAAAGTTATAATTATGCTTTTCAACATTTTAAAAATTTTCATAAAACGAAAAGCACTATTTCTCTGATAGATTAAGAAGTTTTAATCAAAATCTTTACTAGATATCAAATATATTTCAAAATTATCCTAATTAATTTCTTCGACTAGAGAAAAGTTCAAAGAGATACTTTTTAATATTATGTCATTTTTGTTTTCAAGAAACCCGTAAGTTTTCATCGCGATTTTTAGTAGATTTCAACAAAATTTAGAAATGATCCTAATGATATTTTTCAGTTCGACATAAATTTAGTATATTCTACGTAATTAATAATTAGGTAAATTAGCTATATTGAGATACTTTAAAACGCAGTGAAATGATTTTTAATATATTTTTCAAACTGACTAAAAATTTTTGTAGAGTTGACTCTGAACCAAACTTTGAACGCACGGAATCCAGGCTATGGCTCAATGTCTCGGTTTGGTAAATTAAAAAAACACTTATATTTTTTTATTAACATTATGCTGAAAAACCTACCTAATTTTTATATTCCCCAATTACAATTTCAGTTTCAATTTGTGACTGTAGTCCATCAGGGGTTTTAATCACAGCTTTCCATTTAGCATAGAATATTTCTGATAATTTTAAAAACAGCATTTGAAACGCGCACATTGAACGTACGGAACCGTAGACAAAGCGCGAGAGTGTACCCGCGCGCGCTAGGCGCGCTCAAACTTTGCGCGAAGCTTCGTGCGCGCAGCGAGAAAGGAGACTGTTCTCACGTAGCCGGCATATTTCTTTTAAATTGAATTACTTTAAAAATGTAATAAATTTGGCAACATTTTTCAGCCTATTTTCAACTTCCTAATTAGTGGGAGGAAACAACCAATTGAATTTATCATAAATAATTGTTTAACCAATTTATTATTATTTATAATAATATTCGCTTAGAATAATGCTAAAAAGTTGCGGTGTTTTCTAAAATATTCGACTTTTTGTCCACTTTTCAATTAGAGTGAGGTGAAAACTAATGCAATTTGACGAAAATAATTGTTTAAACCATTTTTTATCGTTTGCAATTATCTTTTCCTATAGTAATGCTAGATAGTTGCGGTTTTTTCTGAAATTTTCCACTTTAGTCAAATTTTCACTTAGAGTGAGGTAAACATTAATTCAAGTTGACAAAAATAATTGTTTAAAAAAGTTATCATTATTTTTAATAACATTACCTTTCAATAATGCTAGAAACAGTTAATTTCTGTTCAAACTTGAAAAAAAAAAATTATATTTATAGATGACCACTCTTTAGTTGCATTGGAAAAGCAAGCTATAATTTCCTTACAGACCTGGACAAGTTTCTTCTGAGATGTTACATTTTAAAAATATTTGTGAATTTAATGGTATATAAATTTTTTAACAGCTGTCAGGTCTAAAAAGCATTTTTCCACGTCAAAGGAAATTACGTCTTGCTTCTACGGTTTAACTAATGCCATGTAGTAAATAAGACCATTTTATCAAATTGAAAGAAGAAGTAACTGAATCTTAAAAAATGTCAATTTCGATCATATTAAAAAAATATAACTTAAACAAAAAATATGGTTTCGCTTAAATTTTTTTTTGTTAGCATTCAATACTAAAAACTGTACATAAAAATTACCATAAATTTCGTATAAATATGTCAAATCGTCAAAGCGTTCAATATCGTAACATTTCTAACCGTAAGCCTTCTAACTTGATTAGGCTTAAATTAATGGCCGACAAAATTAGATAGTCTCCAAATAGAGACATTTAGAATTCTGCATTTTAATTTACAATTTCAAAATGTTCAAACTTAAATAATTGGAATTTGACAAGTTTTACGTGAGGCATATTCAAAGCTTAACAAATATTGCGGCTTAGAAATTTTAATTTATCAACTCTATGAAAGACTTTTTTAAACCATACAATCCGTGAAATTTCTATTTATAATAATTGTTTTATGTGAATGTTTTCAATTACAAATATATTAAAATCTATCAATTTAAAATTTCTCTCATTAAAAAAACTTTTTGATTTCGAAGGCTTTGAATTTATTTCCATTTTTCACGAGCTTTGAAATTGAATAATTTCAAATGTAATCATTCACGATTCTACAACATGTTGCTCATTGCAGCTTTAAATTATTTAAATCTCAAAGCTACCAAGAAAATTATTGTAGAATCATAAGTGACTTCATTTAAAACGTTTAAAATTAAAAAATTTGAATTGTCAGGATATACGTTAAGCATATTGGAAATTTAACAAATATTGAGACTTTGATTTTTAAATTTATGAGCTAGTTTCTGTCTATAATAATTATTCAATTTGTACAATTTTAATTGAGAATAATTACACTGACATTTTAACTCTTCCGATTTAAAATTTCTCTCATTTGAAACCTTTTAATTTTAAAGGCATTGAATTTGCTCCAATTTTTGAAACTGAATAATTTTGAATGGAATTATTCATGACTTACAATATATTATTCTTTGGAGCTTTAAACTTTGAAATGTTAAGGCTGCATAGAACAATATTGTATTATCATGAACGATTTATTTAAAATTATGAAATTTCAAAACTCTTCAAAAACTGGAATAAATTCAAAGCATTCGACATTGAAAAGTTTTTATACCGGAGGAGTTTGAAATCGCACGCTTTTAAAAGAATAATTATTTAATTGTTGATGCTTTCAATTTGAAATAAAATTGTAGAATAATGAAGTATTTCCATTCAAAATAATTGTATAAATTATAACGATTCTTTATATTTTGACATTGTCGATTTTTCAAAAGTTACGAACGAAAAATTGTAGAACTATGACTCTGAACATTTTCCATTTTAAAGGATCCCAATTAAACATTTCAAACCAAAAAGTTTCCAAAAATTTAATAATTTAAAAATTGAAATGCTTACAACTACAAAATTCTAATATAAAATCAAGGGAGTTTTAATGCATTTAAAAAAGTAACTCCTTCTACCTCCCATAATTTGATGTGATATAAAATAATAATTAATTAATTTTTTTTAAGCTTCGAGCAATCCTTCCCAAAAAATAAATTCACTGTTATTTCCTGTTTTCCAGTCCAGTAGCCACCCGGACAATTGATACAAAAATGTTTCACATTCCAAACTTTCCGTTTAATTTTTTATACTATTCAAATCAATTTAATTGACTCACAATCAGT
>JAWWEA010000115.1:64412449-64422938 GCA_035222095.1 Andricus quercuspetiolicola | reverse complement strand
TCACATATTTTAAAATCTTCAAAACTTAAAATTATTCTTTTAAAATAAAACCCAAACCTCTGAAGAAAAAGTTAATTTTTAATAAAGCAGTTCAACTTAAACCCAAACGGTTAAACTTTCGACCGAAAGCATGCATTTTCTACCAAGAAGATTAATGTTCTGACAGATGAATTTTCACGAAAACACATTATTTTCAAGAAAATTGTTGAATTTTGAAGCCAATATGGCTAATCATCTACAGAACAGTTGAATTTTTAACCAAAATATATGATTTTTCAACAAAAGAGTTAATTTTGAACCAAAAATATGATTTTTCAACAAGATTTGTTATTTTCTGCCAAATAGTTAGATATTTTAAAAAATATTTCACTTTTTAAAATGTCAATTTTAAGAGTAAAAACAACACAAAAATTAATGGAATATTTTTCTTTATAACTAACAAAATGTATTTTTTTAGCTACAATTACAATTCATTTTTATATGTATATTTCAAGTTATTTTAGAGAAAAATATTTATCTTACTCATATGATCAATCTTTCAGCTCTTATAAATTTCACAAAAAGTAAATGTGAACTGAACTTTCGACGCGAATATACAGTCATAAATTTAAAGTAAATCCACATTAAATGAAATATTCTTAACATTAAAAATAATCAAATGAGATAGTTATAATGTGTAACGGTAAACTTTTATTTAAAGATATTATATAATAATGCCTTGTAGGCCACAATTTAATGTAATGCAATTTGGTTCTTGGTCAAGTGCCCTCGTCTTGAGTCGAGCGTGGGATGGCGACTTGATGGTGGCCGTCGTCTCAAGGAAATGTTTATATAAACATTCGGGAAGGTGATACTCCATGCGATAAGCGATTCGGCGGGTGGCCGGGCGATGTGTCTTTACACATCGTAACAGCGTAAAAACGTCCCTTTTCAATCGTCCATCCTGACCACCGAGTCGTCCTCGACTCGTCTCATCTGTGGAATCCGGTTTGTTATCTGAAAATTTTAGACCTTCATTAATTAACTGATAAATGGTGTCGCCAGCCTTGCCAGGAACCACAATGACCGAGTTTAGCGACTGTGATTAATCTCGGCCTGAAAGGAACCTGACTTCGACTGCTCTTGGTCCAGCCTTCGCCAGTGAAATTCCTCTCGACATAGCTATGACCAGTAGCTATGTCAGGAACACACTAACTTGACTTTGGTCCAGCCTTTGCCAGCAAAGCTCCTCTCTACATGTCCATGACCAGTAAAAATGTGAGAGCTGAGCAGACTCGGCCCTTGGTCCAGCCTTCGCCGATGGAGCTTCTCTCAACGTGTCCTTGACCACTAGACACGTAAAAGCTGAATCGAATCGGCAAAACATATGGTCCTGACCTTCGCCAACGAACCTCTGTCCACACGACCTTGACCAGAGGTCGTGCCAGAGCGCTCTAGACTCGGTCTGATCGTCGCCTCGTGACCCTGGAAATTCTCAGAATGAATCCAGCTGGCCTAGATTGACACGATCTCGTCTGTACTCCTGAGCTCCTCAGAGTCCACACGAAGTTTTCACTCGACTTTATAGGTTCCCTCAGTTTCTGACCTGTAATTGAGTAAAAACACAATTCATGAGAGCAACTTTACCTAATTTTTTTTTATTCCAGCGCATCGAAAGTGATTCACTTGCGCATGCTGTCTACTGCCACGACAGTCCTTTGACCTCTGCCCTTCTTGAGCTCCCTAAGGTCTTCGACTTCATAGCCATCGTTGGGCAGAACAGCCGATACCTTGAAAGGACCCTTGGATTTAGCTGCCAGTTTCTTGCTCTGACCGGCAGCTGGTGGTCTGGATGACACCAAGACGATGTCCCCAACGGAGTACTGTGGTGGCTTGAATCTCTTGCTGTCAAAGCGAGACTTCTGTCGTGCCTGTTCCTCGTCGGTGGCTTGTCTTGCCTCCTTCCGCATTACCTTCAAGTCGATTTGATCCATCGTTTCTTGAATCACTCCGAGCAGGGCGTTATCTGCCGAGCTTCGAGGCTTGTACCCGTAAAGAAGTTGGGTAGGACTTTTTTGGGTTGTCCTGTTGGTGGTGCAATTGATGCCGCTTTGTACCTTCTTTACGTAGTCGTCCCATCTGTCTTTCGTGGCACCAGCGCTAGTTGTTGCCAAGGAATTGAGGATGGTGAGATTTAATCGTTCGACCTGTCCATTTGCCCTTGGTGTGGCAACGGCGTTGAGAATGTGTTTCACGCCATGCTCTCGACAGAACTTGGCGAAACGATGTGACGTGAAGCAGGTGCCTCTGTCGCTGATAATTCGGGTTGGTACCCCGAAGATTCCAAACACTTGGAGTAGTGTTTCGATGACCCATTTGGTCCTTGTGTCCTTTACCGGCTCAATGATACAAAATTTCGTAAACCCATCAATTATAGCAAGTATATGGGTATTCTTCCTTTTACTTTTTACAAAAGGACCCACATGGTCCATATGTATAGTGTGGAAAGGAATCGCGATCTTCTCAATAGGGTGTAGGAGGCTTGGCTTCCGCCCAGTTGTGGATTTATAATACAAACAGTTCAGACAGGCTTTTACATACTTTATAATAAACTTCCTCATGCCTTTGAACCAATAGTTTTGTTTTATTTTCTCAATTGTCTTTTCGGCCGCAAAATGTCCTTGATCGTCGTGATACATTTTCACGATGTTAAAGCGTGACGCTCGAGGTACCACCCATTTATTTCCCGTTTCAGTTCTACGGAAAACTACTCCGCCCCTAAAATCGAATTTATTAAAGTATTGTTTCGTATCGGGTTGGACGTCTCCGGTTTCTATGATTTTGCGTATGACTTCCAGGTCCGGATCTTGCATTTGTGCAACTTTGATCCACTCGGAGTCCGTAACGTCAACAATCATACATTCGACCGGATTACGACTAAGATAATCTACATGCGCTCCTTGAGCCCCGGGTCGATAAACAATATCGAACACAAAGTCCTGCATGTATTTCCACCATCTTCGTACTCTATGATTAATGTCTTGTTTTACAGCCGTAGCGCGAATGGCACAATAATCAATGACCACCGTAAACTTTATTCCAATAAGGTAAACACGAAATGTTTTAAGTGCCTCGACGATGGCAAGCGTCTCCAAATCGTAAGAGTGATAGTTTTTCTCGACAGGAGTGGTCTTTCGACTGTAATACTAGACAATTTGTTTCTGTCCGTCCTTTTTCTGTAAAAGCATCGCTTCAAGTCCCACCAAACTTGCGTCAGTATGTAGTTCAGTCTCAAGTGTAGGGTCGTAGAGAGCTATTATAGGTCTGTCCGTGAGTATTTGTTTTAATTTCTGTACTGTCTTTGATTGCTCAGGACCCCATTTCCATGGAGTCTCTTTTCGCAAAAGTTCGGTCAGAGGAGCAACGATTTTGTCAAAACTCTTAACAAATTTTCGGAAATAATTCACAAGTCCCAGAAAAGAGCGCAGTTCTTTTATATCCGTCGGTTCTGGAGCTTTTATTACGGCATTCATTTTGTTTAAGCCCGGAAGCACCCCATTTTCTAAGATCTCGCTCCCAAGGTAATCTATTGTAGTTTGTAGAAACTTGCATTTTGTTATATTTAAAGTGAAGTTACTGTTTCTTAAAGCCTCTAAAATTAATTCCAGATTATCAAAAGCTTCGTCGATGCTTGAAGCCGTTATCAGAATATCGTCAATGTATACCAACGCGATAGAAAATCTCAGCTCGACCAGTGCTCTGTTTGTCGCTCTTTGGAAAGCAGCCGGCGAGTTCTTAAGACCGAAAGGAGTTCTCAGAAATTCATAGTGCCCGTCCGGGGTGACGAATGCTGTTTCACCGTATTCCTTTCTTCATACGACAGTCGACGAGGCCGATAACTTACCGGTTCTTCGTCTATGAGTCTAATTTTGAGCTTAGTTTCCTTTGCTTTGCCTAATTCCTGCATGTTTAACGCGATAGCCGTGCGATATTTGTTCAGTAATAAAACTAACTTATCTATTATTTCCGGATCATTCACTCCCGGACATTGAATATCTCCTGTATTTATATTTCTTATACTATTTTCAACTAGGTTTACTGCTATCGGTAGAACTGACTCATTGCCTACCTCAAGTTTTAATCCGGTTGCGTCCACGATTGCCTTCACTCTAGGAGTTGCAAGTATGTCTCGGCCCACGAGTATTTTCCTTGATAGCTGATCATCAGGAACCACAAACATTTCTACCTCGAATGATATACCATCGATCTGGAGATGCGCTTTTGCACGAGCAATCGGTATCGTTAATGCGAACCTCCCTTCATGTCGGTTAGTCATGTTCTTTTTGTTTCCCGGTTTGTTTTATTTTTCGACCAGCAGTTTTCTTCTTCATGACCTACTTTGTGTCAATGCACACATGTCAGTGTTTCAACCTTATTCAATTTTTTAACTTCTGCAGTTCCTGAACCAGATGCCTCCTTCAGGTCTGGACATTCATATTTTCGGTGGCCTATCTTTCCGCAATGGAAGCACGCGTTTTTCTTCTCGTCCCCTGATCTAAATTTCCCGTTTGTCAAATCACGAGTGTTTAGTTGCTTATTATTTTCTTTAGTTTTTTCACTGGTATCGCGGAAAATAGCTAAGCAATTGTTGAGCTCGTTAATCGTTCTGCAACGTGTTGACAGAACGGTGGTGCGAATCTTCTCATCGTGAAGACCACGCGCAACGAAATCAACAATTTTATCTTCCGCAAGATCGAGCTTAAGTTTATTTAACTTTCCAACCTTTTTGAAACAATACGTTTGTAGGTCCTGACCTGGAGTGCTTTCATATAAAGGGGCTTCTCTAAATAATATACCGAAACTAAGCTCTCCCGGGAATTGTTTTTTAGGGAATGAGAAAATACTGTCCAAGACAATTGAGTTTCGTACAACTCGTCATACCACACCTTGGCATGCCGCGTAACCTACAGACCGACAAGTAGAGCTTCGTTTTATCGTCCCAGTCATACAAAATCGCACAAGAATTTACTTTTTCGATCCAATCTGCTGCAGATAGAGTTTTTATAGACGGGTCGAATTCAGGCAAAAACTTCTCATTTAAAAAATTATTGCTCGATCTTTTCGAATTGATATTGACGATACTTGCCAATACGTCGGTGAGCTTAGCAAAATCAGAGTTGGTGGTGTTTGAACGAGACCGTTCCGAGCTCGTTCTTCTTCCTGATTCGCCTGGGCTTCGACGAGACCTCTTTGGACTGTGTCTCCTCGATGATTCCCTTGAATCATGACGTGTTCTCCTAGAAGTTCGTCTTGGATGCGAGTCCCGATCCGTAGATCGCTCCCTGTCTCGCCTTTTCTCGTGCTCCTTCGTACCACGTTTACTAGGTCTACCTCATTCATTTTTGCAAATCAGGTAATGCACTGGTAGCACCAACAACAGTATACCACACCAACACTGTCTTGGGTAGCACTGATAACAGTTCACCACACCGACACTGCGTTATTTTCTTTTACTGTTCACGAAGTGAGCAGGAAAATATCCCACTTCTGATTTGCAAGGGTAAACTTTTATTTAAAGATATTATAAAATAATGCCTTGTAGGCTACAATTATTAATAAACACGAGATTCGATAAAAGACAGACTGTAGTACAAAATTTGAATGTTAATGCAATTTGGTTCTCGCTCAACTGCCCTCGTCTTGAGTCAAGCGTGTCCACAAGACGACTGGCTCCTCTAGAGATCGACATCGGCGATGTCGATCTCATGCATTGGGGTTCTTTGTTCCTGGGGTGGCGAGTTGATGGTGGTCGTCTCCAGGAAATGTTACAATAAACATTGTTTATTTAAACATTCGGGAAGGCGATACTCCAGGCGATAAGCGATTCGTCAGGTGGCCGGACGATGTGTCTTGGCACATCGCAACAGCGTGAAAACGTCCCTCTTCATTTATCTGTTCATCATTTGATCTCGAACCTGTTTCGGTATCGTTACTAACGGGAATGATACCTTGTGAGTATGCAATACGGTAAATAGAATTTGGATTGTTGGGATGATCTTCTATGAGAATGTGCCCCCATTTTTTGTTTATTTTGACAGTTATTATTTTTATGGTGTTCTTTGGGATAAGAATATAGTCATGTTCCAAGGGAAAGACTTTATCGTCAAGTTGGAGGAAGCTGTTGGACATGCTAAACTGACAAGAGTGCAGGAATGGTGTTCCAATAATTCCTTCCTTGGGTATAGGAAATTTTTCTGGTACAATTACTAGACGTTCTCTTCCTTGAAACTTAAATTTCGTGACTTTGTTTTTTCGGTGCTTACCATTTCCCATTGCAAACTTTTTGTTCATGGAAGTTCTCTGTTGGTATTCATTAATGCAATTTTCTTGTATTAGATTTATCGATGCGCTACTATCAACTAATAATTTCACGCGTTTAATTGCTCCGTGTAATTGTCCTGTCATAGAATATAATCTGCTAGATATTGTTAATACTATGTGGTCGATTTTGTTACCGTTTCTCGGATATCTTCTTGTTTCTCCTTTTTTTTGTATATGAGTTAAACGATCCGGAATTCGACCCATCGATTCTTTCGTGCGAACATTTTTCTGTTTAGAGAAACAGTAGTTTTCGACGTGTTCAGGTACTTTGCAGGGACTGCAAAACAACTGGAGTATCTGCTACAAAATTATGCTGTGACTTCGAGGATTGCTTATCGAGGGCTATTTTTGTTGATTGAATTAGGAGTTTAGGGTTTTAAAAGGATTTTCATTCATGTCCTCGAGAATTTACTCCAGGGACACTGAAGTACTGTAAAAGCCAAACATCGTCGAAGGAGATATGTTTTTTGCGCCTCGAGCATTAATTCAATTTTGTGTCGTCGAGGAACTTACTTCATGGATCATGAAGTACTGTAAAAACCATACTTGCCCGAAAAAAGCCTCTTTGACACTCGGCTCATCAGTCGGATTTCATATCCTCGCGAACCCACTTCAAGAACACTAAAGTACTGTAAAAACTAGGCTTCCCCGATAATATTTTTATTACTTTTAGAGCATTGGTTCAGTATCGTGTCAAAGAGAAAGTTACTTCAGGGACCATGAAGTATGTTAAGAACCATAATTTCTTGAAGAAGATGACTTTTTTACACCCGGGGCATTGGCTGGATTTCGTGTCTTCGAGAATCCACTTTAGAGAACCTGAAGTACTGTAAAAAGCAAATGTTCCTCAGGAAGATGTGTTTTTAATACCTGGAGTATTAGATTCATCTCGTGACGTCAAAGAACTTACACCAGGGACCATGAAGTACTGTAAAAACCAAATTTCCCCGAAGAAGGTGCCTTTTTCCCACCTGAGTCATTGGCTGGATTTCCTGTCCTCAAACACTCACTTCAGGATTTCCTGAAGAACTGTGAAACCGGACATCACCGAAGAAGATGTGTTTTATAAACCTCGCGCATTGATTCAATCTCGTGTCGTCGAGCAACTTCCTCTAGGGACCCCGAAGTACTATAAAAGCCATACTTCCTCGAAGAAGATGTCTTTTTTACACCTGGGGCATTGGCTTGATTTCGTGCCCTTGAAAGCGCACTCCAAGGACCCTAAAGTACTGTAAAACCCATACTTCCCCGAAGAAGATGTGTTTTTTACTCCTGAGAAATTTGTTCGATATCGCGTCCTGGAGGAATTCACAGTTGGTGGAAGGTTTTGACGAGGGTAGCCTAATTTTCTCGAAGATGTTTTTGGCATACCTGGTGCAAGGGTGTGATGTCCGGAGTGTGATTTTCGAGAGCGCAGCGTATCACTGGAAGTCAAACTTACTCCAAAATTAGTTTGTGGAAATGTTAGTAGATGTTCCGTATGGGGTTTCCATGTAGAACTTCCATGTGGAATTTCCATATTCAATTTCTACATGGAATTTACGCAGAACGCTTCCCGTAAAATTTTTTCACGTAGGCCAGTTTTATTGAATTTTGATGTTTCTTCTAGTTTAATTATCGTTATAATTATTTTCAACAAATAAGAATGCAAAAACAATATTTTTGCAATTGGATTGATTCTAAGTCTTTCCAGCGCCTTCTTTTGACAGCTAAAAACAAAAATATTTTACTAAACTAGTTCTGTAAGGTTCTTTAAAAAAATTATGCAGAAGTTACTATCATCTACAAAGAAGACAAAATAAACTGCTTTGAGAATAATTTAGTCAAATCAAGATTTTAAAAAGTTGTATGAAAATATTCTATTTGAAATAATGGCTAAATAATAGAAATGTATGTTTGTTAACTTTGTTAATTTTGTATAATAATCATAATTCATTTGAAAACTTAAAATAAGTTTGACTTTTTTTACAGAAGGGCACTTATTTTGAAATTTTTGTGGGCCAGACATAATGCTTGGGATTTTTTCTTTACGTTACTTCAGCTTAAGAAGTATAATTTGATTTTATATTGACAAAAGTAAGTTTTAATTGTCAATCTCAAGATTCGTAATAGAAAAATCTCTAGCTTTCTCCATAAATGAACAATGACAATCCCTCTTCTCAACGTCAAAACTTTTTAAGAGAAAGACCTAAGCATTCTTTGAGATAAAAAAGAACATATGCCTTTTTTCAAAAAAAAAATCAAGTTTGGTTTCGACTTATGTATTTGCAGGTCAAAAATTTTTTTGTTTGAAAAATAGAAGTAGGGCAAATTTGTTATCGCCTTCAGAAGAGTTAAAAGTCGCCGTGAAAGATGATATTCACGAAAATCGCTAATTTTCACCCCCATACTCTGGGTATATATTTATGAAAATGAAACAAAAATCCCCATAGAGTACTATCCACCAGAACAGCACTTTAACCATGTTTGACTTACATCAGAAAAATTCGATTTTTTAATCGGATACATTTGAAAAATAATGCCCCATATACTGACAGACTGTTTTCAATGTTTCATAACTGCGATTTATTTTTGGTATTACCGCGTCATTGAAAGCATTTTTCATATATCAATACTAAATTTTAAAAAAGATGTATGAAACTTTAGAATAGTCTTCATTACAATTTCAAATAATAGTATTCAACCTTCATACGTTTTGTTTAAAAATTGACACGGAAAAACTATATAGCTAAACCAGAAATATTTATACTTGATTTCGCTACAGATATTGTTAGGAAAGAATCAACGATATTGATGAAATGCTTAAATTAGGTATTTTCAGAAAAACTTATTGCGTATATTATTATTAATAAATCACATGAATGATCTGTTAAAATAAAGATATTATATAGCTGAATAGAGAATGTTGTAATTCTGAATATGGGGCTAATGTAATAGGATTAATTACAAGAGAGGTTTTAAAGTTATAATTTTTTTAACAGTTTACCTTACAATTAAATCGATTATAAGGGTCTATTTTAAAGGAAAATACACTAGACTTTCAATTGTAGCACGGGTTTGGTTCTGACCTTGGCTTGGATTGAAATTCATCGAAACTTGAACATCAGGGCCGTGTCGTAATATTGCGCAACGTGACGCAGTTACAGCTAGGCTGTTGGGGTACTGAGTTTTATCTATATGCTACTGTTTTGTCATGCATGAGTGACCACGGCACATCCGCCCGCGACTCCACTCATCCACAGCCGCCGCTGGGGTGTAATTCTTGGAACGCCCGAATCGAAATTGCTACAACTGAAAGTTTAGTTTATATATATTTAACCCTTTGCCTGTTATAAAACCAAAACATACCCGATGACTGTTTACAGAGGCACGATCGCGTGTTGATGGGGCAACAGTATTTCCGCTGCGTTGTATTAGAATGTTCTTTTTTTTTCAATAACTGACAGAGGGTTCAGATACATCTTCAAGTTAATTGGAACTTTCAAGGGCGAATGGTATTCTATAACGTCAAGAATGACTTAACACCTCGTGTATTTCTTTTCGCCTTCGTAATTTTAAACTGAAAAAAAGATATCTCGTATAAATGTTGAGAATCGTACAGGGCTTTAGTGTCCTCACTAAAATCGAATGAGAGTATTAAAACCCTGTTCACAATTACATTCAAAGTTGAAAATTAATAAAATTGCATTACTTAAACAAAATTTTTGTGCCCTTTTCCATAATTTCAGTGAGATATCTTCTTTAGTTTAAAAATAAAAATGCGAGAAAGAAATACATGATACGATCGGTTATTCGTGACGTCATAGAAAACTATTTATTTTCAAATAAGAAGTTTTTTATCGGTTTGAAAATATTAAGGCTAGACTGACTTCGTTCCCCACGCGAAGTACAAGGTTGGTTCTCTAAAAATGGCAATGTATCCTGAAAGATCTCTAGACAATTTTTACAGTACAATAATATTAAATATGTGTTTACACATGACGATATAGTTTAAGAGCTTTTTCGCATCTTGTACACGACGGTTTGAGTTCGTCTCCACACACCACACCAGATAGAATCAGCAAGGAGCGCCCTCTCTCGGACCTACTAGCGATTTATCATTACCCTTTTCGACGATATCGTTAACATA
>JAWWEA010000115.1:62931330-62942637 GCA_035222095.1 Andricus quercuspetiolicola | reverse complement strand
GAACTTGCACTTCATACAGATTTGAAATTGTCTAAAAATAAATACGAAGACCTTAGGAAACGTTTAAAAGAGAAAAATTTTGATGTTCTTCCTCCGTATAAGAAAATTCGAAATGCCAAAATAAAGTGCTATCCACCAAGTTCGACAATTGAAATTAATTAAACAGGTGCTACTCTACAACTGCAGGGATCACTCGACTATACAGCTGAAAGAATATTGGAAATTAATATACCACCTGACAATGTAAAGAATTTAAAATTAAGAATTAAGTGCGGTTGCGATGGGACGTCCGGAATAAATCCTTTTCAATATAAATCAGAAAATAAGGAATTTTCTACTTCGAGTCTATTCTTGATGTCAATGGTTCCGCTTTTTCTTCAATCCGCAGATGAATCAATAAGAGTTTGGGAAAACATTCGAACTTCCTCTCCTAACTCTTGCTGGCCTATAACCTTCCATTTTGCACCAGTGACAAAGGATAGATTTTAAATGAACTTCAGAACATTAAAAAGCAAAGCAAACGATTGAGAGCCGGTAAAATAGAAATCAGTGGTACTGTTTATAATGTAAAGTACGAACTAATATGTACCATGATTGACGGAAAAGTTTACCAAGTAATAACTGACACTTCTGCTTCCTCAAATTGTACTGTTTGTGGGGCAGAGCCCTCAGAAATGAACCGTCTGCAAACAGTACGAACTAGAGAAGAAAATGTAGGTGCATTCCAGTACGACGGGAACACAGCAAGAAAGTTTTTTCAAAAATTTTGAAACAATCTCTGAAATTACAGGAATTGATAAACAACTGCTAAAGAATTTTTACATTATTCTGCAAGTGTTGGATGTGGTAAAGCACTTGACACCGAGCTATTTCACAACCTTGCTACTGAAACTGCAGAAATTTATGTATAAATAAAACACTGCACTTGGTATTATATGCGTGCTTCAGTACACAGAATTCTCATTCAGGTGCAAAAATCAATGCTTCTTTCGTGATACCTATCAGACAACTTTTCGAAGAAGGCCAAGAGGCTAGAAACAAAGATTTTAAACAGTGCAGAGAAAATAACACCAGAAAATCATCTCTGATTAATATGATAGAAGATGTGCTCCATTTCTCGCTGGTTTCTGCTGACCCCTATTTAGGCAGTTTGAGGAACGTGTTCCTAAAAACCGAGAGTCCATTGCTTCCGGATTACGAACTTCTATCTGATAGAAAATTATCGATTCAAATCTTTGAAATGTTCATCTCATTTGTTTAAATAATTAAAAATTGTTGGCTGGCATAAAATTATTACAGGAAAGCTCCTTTCACATAATATTTATAGTTGAATCTACGAAACACCAAAACCTTCGTATTCAAAACAAAGCAATTTATGCATTTGTCAATTCAAATTGTTTAAATAATAAACAATAGTTGTATAATGGAGATTTGCCACAATATTGAGCCAATGGCCGAAGAATACAACTTGGCTTTACGAAAAAATCTAAATCTTTGTAATGAATACTGACAAATTTATGTATTTGTTAATTAAAATTGTTTAAATAATGAAAAAGAGCTGTGCAACGGAGATTTTCCACACTATTGGGACAAAAGCAAAATTTTATTAGTTTACTCTAGGCCAAAAAAGAAATCTCTGAAATGAAAACGGACAAAGATATGCATTTGTTAATTTAAATTATCTAAATAATTGAAAGTTGTTGTGAAATATCAAGTTGACACTGCAAAACACCACTGACAAGATATTTGCAATCACACCTGAATTTTAAACACATTATATGTATTAAATAATAGCCGGAATGTGAATTTGTTTATAACATTTGTTTAAACAATGACTAGGCATTATTTTCTTTTGTTAAGTTTCTAATTAAACTTCATTTCACACACATTTCCTGAAAAAATATCAGTTTCAAGCAACAAAAAACGGTGTTAATTAAAAAAAAAAAATTTCATCTATTTTTTTATATAAAAAATTTTCAAAAATCGACCACGACCGATCTATGGAGAATTTTATTAGCTTTGACTTAAAAGAAAAACATTAAGATCGGATTAAAATTGTGGCCTGTAGACTGATTTGTCCAGAGACACCTGTTTTGCCCCACTGTGGGACTCCCGACCGAAACTATAAGGGTTTCAGCCCGGGGCTACGAAACACTAAAAGTTAAGTAAATTATATCCATATTCAAAAATTTCGCGAAGTCGAATATTTTTCTACAATATTTTTCTTTCCTTCCAACAATTCTCTTGAAAGAAAAAGAAAATATAAGTGAATTTTGCACATCTTCTACATCTTCGAAAATTTTGCCAAAGTCCAATGAATGTACGTTCAACCGTGGCCGAATACTGGCAGTGGGACCATTAGCCATACTTGAGCTATTGTTCATAACCATGGGACGACCATGGGAAGACCATGGGTGAAGATTAACCCTATTTTGAACCACGCTTACCCCACGATTACCCCACGCTTATCCCATGTTGAGCAATGTTGAGCCATGGTTCACCCGTTGAAACTTTTCCACGCGGATTAATCACACTCCTTTCCCCTACCTATGATACCCTCATTTTTCCTCCCCCCCCTCCCCACATTTCCTCGCACTTCCTTCTCCTCCTTTCCCTAATTTTCTATCTCTTCCCCTAGCTCCCCTTCCGAGAAAAAAGTGAGATGGACGAACACCCAACCGAAACTATAAGGGTTTCTGCCCGGGGATATGAAACCCTAAAAACTTTTAAAAAATCATATTACACAAGTACTTTACAATTTTACGACTGGAAACAATTTGATCAGATTGCTGGACACGCCGCCCTCTCTGGTGAAATCAGCGATTATCAAAGCACCGGTTCTTGAAGGCAAAGGATTTTCTCAATATGAGGCTGTGTTTCTTCAATTGGCAGATGAACACAGGACGGTTAATGCTTTCGAACTTCAGGAACTTTTGGAAGCCTGTTTACCTAACGGTATGATTTTTGTTTTGGGTGAAAATTAATATAAGAAAAATTATTTTCAGATCTTTAAACATGTAGTACATATACAGCTAATTAAGCATACAAAATTTTAAGATTTTATTTCTTAATTTAAATATTTTTTAATTGATGAATTTCAAGCCCAAAGAGTTCAAGATTAAGTAATTTTTAATTTCAATTACTTAGAATCAAACAACTTTAAATTTAGGGCATCAAAATTTGCAGATTAAAAAAAACGAGCCTTTCCAATTACTGAACTATATATAGGCTTTCAATTTTAAGCTGCATAATTTTCAACTATATCAAAAATAACAGTAATAATTAATTATCATAATTAGGAATTATTATATTGCAGACCTGCCTAATGTTTTTTGTTCTTTTTTTATTCCCCTAAAATGACAATTTTTTCTCATTACACAAAACAATTATTTATTAAACTAATTCATTGAACTAATTTCTTTTATTTAAAAAAAACTATATTTATAATATTTATAAATGTGTTCCCATCTAAAATTATTTTTTATATCGGGTTGAAACTTGGCTAAATTATATTACTAGTTGACCTATATTAATTCACCAAACCATAGGTTCATTTATCAGCTCATTGTCAACATACAGGGGCCTGAAGTTTTCACTTTTTTAGGTGCTTTTTCACCTTCACGTTGGTGTAACTTCTTTTAGGATTATCTGATCGGACTTTTATTATAGTATTTTGGAAAGCTTCTTTCATGTACTTAAAGACTATCAAAACAAATTTTTTTTCATCATGAATTTTTTTTAATAAAGATAAAAATTGATTTTTTGAAAAAAACATACTTTGAAAATTTTTTTCCTTTAAAAAATATTTTTTTTACACTCTTTGAAGTCATATAGAAGAAAAAGTGGTCTGGAAATAATTTAATGGTCAAATTGAGATTTTTATTCTCGAGGGGACCACGTTATAATTATATAATATACATACGCACAAAAAATCATATCAAGATAGTGAAATGTAAGCTTAGAGGAAATTTAGACCTAACAGTATTCGTTCTCGGGTGCTGCGTGAGTTGAATGTGGTCCCCTCAAGCGTAAAACTCTCAATTTGACGATGAAATTATTCCCAGCCCACTTTTTCTTCTACATGAGTTTAAGGAGTGTAAAAAAAGCTATTTTTCAAAAAGAAAAAAATTTAAGTATTTTTTCAAAAAATCAATTTTAATTTTGATTTAAAAAAAATTAATAATGAAAAAAATGCTATGATAGTCTTAAAGTACTTGAAAAGAGCTTTCCAAAACGATCAGCGAAAGTACTATTAAAAGTCCCTGTAGAATTTGAAACGTGATTACTCGTTCAAAACTAGAGCGAGAAACTTTCTTAAAAAACCGTCAGAAATCTTATTAAATTATGTGTTAATTCAGTCCAATAGAGATATTTTGGATCTTTTGGAGGGAATATACTGCGTAAGAAGTTTTTAAAAAAATTCAAGAATTTCTCAAATTTTGTACCTTGACTTCAACTTGTGGCACGACCTAGGAAAGTTGTAGCAAAAATCTCAAATTCATAACAATTAGTCTTTAAAATCTTATCTTTGATTTAAGTCAATAAAACCTGAAAAATCTTCACGGGTTCTCGAGATACGCTTGGACATTTGTTGTTATAACTTGGGAACCCCTGAATAGTTTTGAAGTTTTATTGGCTCCAATTGAAGATGAGATTTCATAGATTACGTCCTGTCAATTTCAGTTTTTTCCCTTAAGTATCCTAAGTCATAGCACGAGTAGAAGTTAAAAAATGAAATCTGAGAAATTCTTAGCGACCATCGCTCTCGCGGTCGACAGCAGTAATCGACGACTGAAACTTCATATTTGAGGCTTGGACATTTTTAGTCGTTTCTCGAGAACCCGTGAAGACTTTTTAAGTTTTATTGGCTTAAATTAAAGATAAGACTACAAAGAAAATTTTTATGAATTTGAGATTTTTGCTACAACTTTCCTAGGTCATGGCACAAGTTGAAGTCAAGGTACAAAATTCGAGAAATTCTGGAATTTTGTTTTAAACTTCTCACGCAGTATATTCCCTCCAAAAGATCAAAAATAGCTTTATTGCACTGAACTAACACATAATTTAATGAGCTTTCTGACGATTTTTTATGAAAGTATCTCGCTCCATTTTTGAGTGAGTAATCACGTTTCAAAATTAGCAGTGATTTTTAATAGTACTTTCGCTGATCGTACCGACAATTTCCGACGGTAGTGTAGGCCCACCAGGACTATAATTATTTATCCAAGTTTCAACCTGATAAAAAAAAATGATATTATGTGGGAACACTTGACGTATTCCGCCCCAAATATTCTGCTATTCGTACTTGAATTTATTTATTGATTTCATAACTTTGATTACCTTTAACATAAATAAATAAATTATGACTCATGTATTTGGTCAAATTTTGTCACACGTAGGCTTTTTGATAGAATTTTGGATACAGAAATTATTCAATTCTGATTTCATTAATTCTTGAAATTTAAATTTAGAAACGTTCAATCTTAATAAACACTTAAATTGAAAATTGTTGCATTTCAAACACTTTAAATTGTAAATTATTCATTGTCAAGCGCTTTAGTCTAAAAATTTCCAAATTTTATTCATTAATGAACTTCATGAACGATTTCAGTAGGTACATGTAGTTTCAACCTAAAATTATTTCTTTCATGGTGGCTTTCAATTTGAAATTACACAAATCTTAAGGGTTTATTTTGGAATGTTTCATAAAAGTTTTCAAAAGTAAATTGTTTATTTTTCAATGTTTCATTCCAAATATTTAATTACAAATATTAAATTTTAAATACATTTTTTTTAGTTATTCATTTTTCCAAAAATATTAAACAGAACATAAAGAAGGAAAACGATTTAAAAAGTGAATGAAATTGTTTAAAAATAGGAAAAAATGAATAAAAAGACCCTTGAAAAAAGAATGACTCAGTGAATGGAGCAAAATACACAACTTTCAAAGATGGATAATTTAAAATGTGAAGTGCTATTTTTCAATTGGAATCATATCAATTGTATAACTTAAAAACAAAATCATTCGAACTCACATAATCGTGACACAAGCTGACATTTAACGCTATGTTTTAAATTTTTCTAATAAGAACAACATTATTTTAAGTATTCCTTCCAGAAAAAATTTGTCAATTAATAAATTTCATTTTTTATTCTTTTTAGATTATATAAAGAGCTGTGCCTGCATGGAAGTTTGTCGTCAAGTCGTTCTCACGATGGATGTATCCTTTTATATGTATACCAGTTTTTTTAAAGTAAATTATTCTATAAAAGGAGGTGTTTCGGGTTTCAATCGTGTGTAAAACTACGAATCTTGCCGGTGTTTCGCCAACATCGCAAGTTTACTTCTTCAGGGTCTATGATGCATGTGATTGGCCAGAGCGTTCCACCGTGGGGATTGGGCGAACCTGATTGGCCAATCAAATTTTTTTATTTAAATACCCGGGAGGACGTAAAGCCAAATCGGATTGGTATTATATCCATTGTTCCTATTGATGTTATCAGGGTGTTTTAAGGTTTCGATTGCTTCTCTGTGTTTTCTTGGAAAAATATTATATGTTTTTGTGATGACGGTTGTTTCTTCAAATAAAATGCTATATCCTGTTTCGATATGATGCTCAGCAAGTGCTGATTGCGTGAAATGTTTTAACCTGACTTTTACAAAACGTTAAACCAATCCTAATACAGAACGAATACACAAAACAAACAAATTGATAAATCAATAAGAAAATACACTCGAGAAAACAAGTCAATACAACCTACTAAAGAAAGAGAGAGTAAAACGACAACCATCCTACCCTAGATCCAAGGAATCACAGAACAAATAGGAAAAATTCTCAAGAAACACAACATTCGAACCATATTTAAACCACCTGCGAAAATAGGACAACTTTTAAACAACCCTAAAGACAAAAAAACACTTCTCAGTGATCCAGGAGTATATAAAATTCCTTGCTCTTGTGGCAAAGTCTATATTGGAGAAACCGGGAGAACGGTAAGCCAACGTATAAAGGGACACGAGAGTAAAGTCAGAATAAAACATTTCACGCAATCAGTGCTATCTGAGCATCTTATGGAAACAGGACATAGCATTTTATTTGACAAAACAACCTCCATCGCAAAAGCATACAATATTTTTACAAGAAAACATGAAGAAGCAATCGAAATCTTAAAACACCCTTATAACACCAACAGGGACCATGGATATAATACCAATCCGATTTGTCTTTCCGTCCTCCCGGGTTTTAAATAAAAACTTGATTGGCCAATCAGGTTCGCCCATTTTCCACGATGGAGCGCTCCGGCCAATCACGTGTATCGTAGAGAGCATAGATAATATAACCCGAAGAAGTCAACTGCAATGTTCACGAAACGTCGGCAAGATTCGTAGTTTTGCACACGATTGAAACCCGAAACATCTCCTTCTATAATAATGAGTCATCGTGAGAGCATTAAATCTATTATGAATTTTATTTCAGTTTTAACTAGATGTGCGTACATTTCATGCAGTAAGAATCCATACATATTCCTAGTTTCTGCTAAAAGATATTCAATTCCTTAATTTCATAAAAATAGAGCTCGGGCAGCGGAAGACTGAAATTCAACGACTTCAAAGATCTGATGTGCAGTTTAAAATACTGGCAAGCAGCTTTCAAAAACCACACAAAAGAGAAAACTGGTATTTTAAAAGCGGAAAGGCTTCGTGATGCTTTACTCGAAGTTGGTAAGAATCATTAAAAAAATATTTAGGCTGTGACTAGTCGTCCCGAAAAACTGGGGGAGTTGGAAAAGGGGATGGACTAGTCATCCCGAAAATTCGGCACGACTAGCCAAGCTAATCAAAAATATTGGACTTGTCCCGAATTTCGGGACAACGAGACACTTCGAAATATTTATCTTGAATAAATTATAATAATACTTGGAATACCATATAATTTTAAAAATAATTTACAGGGTTTCAACTAAATACGGATGTACTGTCGATTCTCATCCTCCGATATATGAGGAAAGACGGAACTTTAAGATTCGGCGACTTTGTTTCAGCAATTTTACATTTAAGCGATGCTTTCGGTAACTAGATTTCATACATATTTAAAAAATATTAAAATAATTTCAATTTTAAAAAATGAGACATGTAAATTGTGGAAAATTTAATTTGACAAAATACTTCAATTTTACACATTCTTGTTTAGGGATATTTGAAGGCAAAGATCCGTTACAAAATGGAACTATAAAACTAAGTTTAGCAGAGGTAAGAAACTAAGAGAATTATAAACTTTCAATTTTTATTAGAAATGCAGGCGAAATTCTTAAAATATTTTTGCATCAACTTTTATTACGTTTTTTATTTTTATTTAAAGTATTTCTTTCTGTTTCAGTGGCTACGATCTTCTCTAATGTGCTGAGATAAATAACGTGATTTTTGTGCTTTAAGTTGTTTGTAAATATTGTTTCGTTGCATTTTTTCTTACGTTTAAGATTTAGCCATATTAACGATAATTCGCATTCACCTTTCCAACTGTAAAATAATTCCATCGCATTCGAAGTCGTGTAATTTTCATAATCAAAGATGTATAAAATGTTGTATGTATAAACGAATCATGCTAGATAATAAAATTAAGTATATATTTTGTATAGCCCGTTTCTTTTCATTCTGAACCTATCTATCTTTATTTCTTATACACATATCTGTTACGACCGGAAATATTAAGTGAAAAAAATTATTTATTAAAGATTCCAAATGTCCCAAATATAGCCTGTTATTGAAATGTTCTATCTAGGGTTTCAGGTTTAAGTATGGTTCTTTGTTGATTGAAGTTTATGTATATTTGCAAGACGAATTTTAGTCGTTAACGCGTTGTAATATTTTAAGAAAAATATTCGGGGTAAGTCTCATATTGGTTAGGAACTTTTCGTTTTTTATCAAAATACTTTTTGTTCTAATTCTCCGCTTTTACAATTTTCTCGCTCGCAACTTGCTGGGGGTAACACCGGTTGTGTTCTGAACAGCGTTATTCAGAGCCAGCTCAGCATCAGCGAGCATTTTATACCAGTGGTTCCCTGAAGAGGAATCAGAAATTTTCGTTAACATGGGGCCTAGTACTCTATCCACCCTCTCCATCTGTACATTAGCTTTTGGTGACGCAGTAGCAACTAGTACATGGTAAGTGTTATTTTCGTCTAAAAAATTCTTAAATTCTTGTGACGTGAAGCAAGTGCCACGACACGAAACCATGGTTTTCGTCCTTCTATAGTTCATAAAATTTTCGTTGAAACAGTTTATCACATCCTTAGCTTCCGTATTCTTAACGGAGTGAAGTTTAACAAACTTTGTGAACCCGTCTACAGCCAATAAAATGTGTTGCTTCGTCGCAATTTGCTTATCGTAGAGATCCTTTAGGGAGAGTTGAGACACGCTGGAATCGTTTCTGATCCGTTGAGGCCAACCGGAATGAGGAAGTCCTTTTTAGCGCGCAAATTTTAAAACAGCAGCCAATCGCAACGTGAGAACTATCAATTGTTGTTTCCACGACTTTGACTACGCGCAGGCATTGTCAAACATATGTTCAAAGTGGTTCAAATTTTGTGACGACTTTCGTATTCCGGTTGGCCCTAGTCGAGTGGTGGGGGTTCATGTGTCCCAACTCTCTCTAGAGGATCTCCAGCTTATCGATCGGCCAAAAATGATCGATATGGCAAGTTTAGAAAGAGGTGTCGCCTTTCGGTATCAAACTGAGATAACCTTCTCGTTTTCCCGTAGAAGGAGAAAAAGCTACGCGTTTCAAACAGTTTGCTATGTGATTTTTTACCTCATCAGTCATTGGCGGAAACGAGCAATTTCTTAGAATTGCCTCGGAAGTTTTCTCTGGACCAAGATGACCCATTTCGTCGTGATATTTTATAATTACATGGCTCACTATTTTTTCGGGCACATAAAATAGGATGTCGCCATCATGCTTTCTATAAATTAAGCCATTTCGATTTTTGTACAGTTTAACTTCGGCATTTTTGCGATTTCTCGCGCAATTCCCTAATATTTGGATCAAGATTTTGACTAATTAACAGGTTCGAAGCTGAGGTTTTGTCCTCGACAATCATAATATTTATCGCTCGTCTTGGCACGTCAAAATGTTTAACCTTTTCCTCTGATCGATGTTCTCTCTCTTTTACCTAGAGTAAATTTTAATGCATTAAAGTCAGTAACTGAGTGTCCGGATTGCACAGCGACCTTAGCGCGTGGGCTCAGCTAGCTTAGTAGGCAAGAGAGGGGATAACGCGTTGCTACGGGCCAAGTTGATTGGACAAATGGCAGTTTAAAAATCATTTGTCCAATCAACTCGGCCCGTAGCAACGCGCTATCACCTCTCTTGCCTACTAGACTGGTTGAGTCCACGCGCTAAGATCGTTATGCAATCCGGACGCTCAATTATTTTAAACTGAATGCCCTGGAGAAAAATTCAGAAGCGCCTAAGAGCATAAACCACGACCAGAGTCTCGAGTTCGAAGCTATGGTACCTGATTTTAACATCGAGTTTTCGCTTTGAAAAGTAGAATATGGGATAGAATTGTTTATCATTTTTACGCTGAAGTAAAACTGCGCCATATCCTAATTTATCTGCGTCACAGTGGAGTTCTGTTTCACCACTGGGATCATAAATACTCAAGACTGGAGCCGCAATTAATTTAGTTTTCAATGATTGAAAAATCTGAAATTTGTTAGCACCGAAATAGGCACACAATCCTAGAAAACATTGAACGTCTCGCACTTTTTGTGGTATGGGAAAGTTAATAACGGCTTGGACACCGCGATTGGTCGAACTCTATGAGAATATCGTCGAGATAGACTAACACCTCACCTGATCGTATAAGTTCCGCGAGCACTATATTTACGAGTCGCTGAAATTTCACGAAGAGCTGTCTTAAAAACCGATAGTTTACGTAAAGCCTAAATTCTGAATTTTTCTTTCTTACCATTACTGTTGCCGAGATATACGGAGAATCACTCTCGAGAATAATAATAATAATCCGGGGGGAAAAATTAAGAAAAATGGACAGTTTTTGCGCTACACGGCGCTAAGCGCTTAATTTCGTGAAAACAATGAATCCCCGTACATGCTGAAAGGTCAGAGAGGACTGCAGAGCGAGGTCAGTACCAAATGCGAGTTTGATAATAATGTATGTTGTGCGCAATCCAAAACTGCCGAACGCTAAGCGCTCAAGATGTGGTCTCAAGTTAAAAACCTGCTTCCGTGAGCACAGATGAGGTGTCAACGTCCGGTCGAAACAAAGCGCGGTTATTTAATATAT
>JAWWEA010000115.1:61306468-61316926 GCA_035222095.1 Andricus quercuspetiolicola | reverse complement strand
TTGATTCTTTTACCGCAAAGCATTATCGCGGAGCTAGAGAGTCATTTTTTCACAAAATAGAAATACAAATCAATATGAATTTAAAAACTATTGATTTTAGACCAGTAGACAAAAAAGAATTAACATAAAATTAATTATGACACTTATCCGGTCAAAAACTAGACATAAAAAAATACATAATTTTCATGTTCGAAAAATTAATCTTACAAGTGTAAGGAATTACGTCGGAATTCAGCTTGTAGGGGTTGTGAAGAAAAGAATCTCGTCTTTCCGTAGCTTAGTGGGTAAGAGCATCAGACCGGCAATCTGAATGACCTGGGCTCGGATCCTAGCGGAGCTAGAGAAACATTTTTCCACAACTTAGAAATAAAAATCGTTGGAACTTGCACGTTCGCACATACGCAGACTAGCGCAGAATCGCAGTCACCTAAGAGCAGTTCAGTGTTAGCTGTGTTCGGGTTTCTACTGCGGAGGGATTTGCTGTCACGCTGAAAGGCGGATTCTGTGTTCCATGCTTTCGATTATTACCCAAATCTAGTGTTTTTCTCTGTGAAAAAGAGAGTTTATCGGGCTTGTACCCCCAGTAATAAGTGTTAAATTCAGAAGAATTAATAATTTTTATTCCTATGAATACGCGATTTTTCCTTCATCTAAAAATCCGCAAATAAAAAATTCACTCCAAAAGTTAGGGCACTTGCAAGAAACTTAAGGAAAGCAAATCACACGCTGAACAAGTGTGAACTGTGGACCATCAAGCAGCACTAAATGCAAAAAATAAGAGCTCTTTCAAGAGCGAAACAGCGCCTTGAACGTCGAGTAAAGTGGATTCAGGAATTGTCCACCTTTTCCACTCATCCTTCCCGTCTGTTCAATAAAACGCCATGTACTGTTAAAGATCTGCCTACTCGAGAAGAGATTCATGTATTCTGGGAGCAAGTTTCCTTAGACGTATATACGCAGATTCAATTTTTAATAACGCGTGCTCCTCAAAACTCCAATTTGACTGCAGAGTTAGACCCAAGTTTTTCGCATGTTCAGTGATAGGTAGTTAAATGCCATCGATAGTGAAAATGGGCGAACTTACATCCTTCATGTTGCCTATTTGCTGAATGGCAGATTTATCTGGGTTAATCACTAGAGCGTGCTTCCTTGCCCATTTGGCGATATATTTCAATGCTAAATTGAGGACTAAGGCGCTGGAGTCAACGTCCTCTAATTTACAACGCACGCGTACTTGTGTACTGGCTAAACATTTAGGCAAGGGCTCTGGTAGATCATTGGTATATATCAAAGGCCGCGGAGGGCTGAGAACTGCTCCCTGTGGTACATCCTTTCTTGTTGGTCAAGAATAAGATAAACGAGACGTTTTTGTGTCAGATATCGAGACTCGTTGGGTCCTATGTGAGAAGAAACTGCTAAACCAGGACAACGCGTTTCCGGCGAATCCCTCTGACTCCAACCTGAACAAAAGCAGATTGTTTTCTAAAGTATCGAACGCTCGCGTTAGGTCTAGCAAAGCGATAATAGAAATGTCTGAGCAATCTAAGGCTCTCCATATTTAGCCTGGGACCAGACTGAAAGCACGGTAGGATGTTGTGGTTGTTGATGTTTGGGGGGCAACTGTTGCAAATAGACTTTCTCCAGTACTTTTGACAGGAATGGAAAGATTGTGATTGGATGCCGGTTCCAGTAAGAATTTGACCTAGCAGTTTTAAAAAGTGGGCGGATAATACCATCCTTCCACGCCGATGGAAATATTCCTGACATAAGCGAAGTGCTGATAATGTTCAGAAGGAAAGGCAGACATGAAGGAACACACAGCAGGATTACACTACTGTTACTACGGTCATACCCAGTAGCCGTCGATTTAATACGTTTGATTACGTTATACAACTGGGCTAGGTCGATTTCGTGAAATAGAAAGGAAGGTCGCCAATTGGAATTTATTGACGAACGAATATCTTTAATGGCCATAGCTGAAGGAGATGCTAGGGAAGGGTATCGAGAATATAATTGTTATTCGCCATTAGGTCGGGAAACAGGTCACGCCGGAGTCTACAGCACGTATTTCTTCACCTAAAAAGATTAAATCTGAAATCGATGACGACCTATTTGTTGTGACAAACTGTTAGCTTACACCAAGCCTGTTATTGTTTCATCCGCATTTATCTTGAATTTGCCTAAGCATATTATGATATCAGAAAGGCCATGAACCCTAGCCATCGCCTCTTCCAGATCATCGTCTCAGTTGGAGTTAGATTTGGTGCTTCTGTATAGCACGACGACACCGAGTTTTATTTTTATTTTCAGTTGCAACGTTACAGTGCAATTATCCGCGGCTATATCCTCTTTAGGGTCGTTTGTGATTATCGAAGAATTCTCGATTAATTTTTCAAAGCGTAGATCACCACGAATATATAGAGCTACACCACTACCTCTCCAAGCCACAATTATTGAGGCCGTACGATACGATACTGTCTCCAAATAGTATCGAAGAATCTCGGTTTTTTCTTGTATGGGTATCGGTTTCTGAGACTCCAGTCTCAGTTTTGTCTTGTATCGTTCTGGTATCGGAAAATCAATATATTACTCAGATCGTCTCGACATCCTGAGACTGGACAGCCAGATGGTGGCTTCCTACGGAACAACAGTGAAAGGGGAACGGCGACGAGTTTCGACTACCTGTGTACCTAGAACCATTTCTTGTAACATGAGGCTCTGCACGTTCAAATGAAAGAAATATATTTTTCCAATTCTATGTATTATCGAGAAATATTTTGCAGTTACAGATAAAAATATGCATTATAAGTTTCTTTTATAATTGAATTATTTTCAATGTGATGTACCGTCATATTTATGCTGCTTCTAAATTAGAAAGAAATTAACAACAAATGTTGTTCACTTGAACGTTAAGAACTTGAAGCACACATTTTCTTTTAGATTTTTGAGCTACAAAACTTCTAAAATTCCTACACGTCTTTTAAATTAACTTGAGTGTTTCTGAAACATTTCGAAAAGCATTTAAAATTACCAAAATGGAATATGTGAAGGTGTTTCAATATAAAAATACAATTTTTAATTGTAGTAGAGGGGGCAGCACAGAACAGTATAACTAACAACATAGGAATTTTTCGAAGCAACGCAAAAACATTCTGTAAAATCGAAATCATCATTAAAAGATGAAGCAAGTATCTAATGCCGAGCTACGTCAGTGCTTAATTTAAGTCGAAACAGCTTCTATACGATAATTTATCCACGTCGGTTAAAGTGGATGTTGAAGTTGACAATCTCAAAGTGACCTTTACCTAAAATTGAAGCAGGCTCAACTGCAGATTGCGATAAAAAATTTAATGTTTCAGTTAAAAAAAAAAAGCGGGAAAAATGCTCCCGAGATATGAACCTTGTGCACAATGGTGAATGAAGTTTGATGTCGAAAAGTTAGATAATTTCGAGAAAAACTATTGAGAATTTGGAAATTAAAATTTCATGGCTTCACTGCCCAATATTCAAAATTAGCTTCGGATAGTAATAAAAATCGAATTTTCAATTGTTTTCCAAAATTAAGACTTATTTCCGAGACCGTGAGCAATGGTCAAAAGTATCGATTTTGGAGTTTTGATGGGAAGTCATGCTTAAATCTATACTCTATTTCACGAAAATGTGCTTATGCGGCCCGAAAGTTGGTTTTGTTTATGGGGATGCTATGTTCTGAAGAAACTAACGCAAAACGTACGTTGTAAGAAAGAAAATCTATTTTTTATGAAAAATAGTGATAGCTGAGAGAAAATCTCTTATTCGTTGACATTCTGTTAGGTGCAGCCTATATCAACTGAATAAATTAGAATATTCACTTTACTGACGTTTGCACAGTGTGGCATAATTTAAAATTGATGAACCAAAACCCCAAAATCTAAAGTTACCATTCGATGTAAGCTACCACGAAATTTTGTATAAATCATGTTGGTGCGCTCAAATCCAGAATAGCAGATGATTTGATCGAATATTCGACGGCAGTTGCATGCTCAAAGTTCACCTTGCCGAGGCACGCGTGCGACTCGAACGCATATCGACTTTCATGCACCTGAAGTGAATACGAATATGTTAGTTAATAAGTGCTGGGAAATAAATCTGCGAAACGGAGGATGACCTTGGAGGTAAGCACGAAATTTACTTAACTTTAAAAGCAAATATTCTATGTTTTTAGTTAACGTGAACGTTCTGTGAATGTGGCTGCTTCGAATTCTTGTTTTTATATACGACACCTCAAGATATTCAAGGATTAAGTTGTGATCTGGCGAGATCCGGCGCAGCCTTCAACTGTTTTACGTGCGAAAAAGTAAAGGAATCAAATCGCGTGATTGGAGCTTCCACTTATTTGCCCCTTTTCTGCAAGAATACATCAAGTGAAGTCGCTCGCGCGCTGAGTAAGCCCGGACACAGGCCTACGTTTCTAACAAAATTCAACAAATCCCACCTCACCAGGAATGAAACTTATTGTGAATTTTATTTCTGCCTCCACTGCGTTTACGTAATATAACGCCTTAGAATAATATAATTAAGGATTCAAGAAGGAATTCAGTCACACTCATGTGCTCAAAGTACTTTATTTAAAAGCATACAGGTAGCAGTATCTACTCGGAACTTACTCTTCAGACAGCACTCTGTCTTAGACACAAATGAGTCAGTACAATGTTTTAACTTTAAGCGTAGTTCGACTGTCCTAATTTAAAAAATTCATGATTGTTTTTTAATTAACTGAAAATCTTTTCGAGGGTGTTCGATTAAGATAAGTTTAAAGTACACCCTGAAGTAGCATATCGACGTGTCTAGATAACAAGATTTCGTCTCAGAGAAACCATATGAAAAGGTGCAAACTCATGAAGACGAAATAAAAAGGTGCTCACTCACGTTGCGAGATTTCAAAGCTTCATAATCCATAGCTCTTTTTTTGCGGACATCAGCGCTAGCAAATGTGTAGCACCTTTTCATTTAGTCTCCACGAGTTAGCATCTTTTCATTTGGTTTCTCCCAGATGCAACCTTGTCATTTGGACACGTCCATATGGTAATATTTCATTCGAGTCTAAATATATCAATTGCACATTCCCAAATTTCAAATGTTCTACATTTAAAATGAATTATACGGAAGATAGTTTATAAATCCTCGAAATTAATGACGGACGTCGATATTTAAGAAAAGAATTTTATTAGTTGAATATTCTTGTTAATTCAAGAAGAATCTCTTAACGCTATAACATAAAAATCTGATAAAAGCTTCAAAGTCTTACAATGTATTGTAGATTGTGAAATTCAATAAGCAATTTATTGTTTAAATTCGTAAATATCACACACTTTTCCCCATCTCAATTTGTTAATCCCAAACGAATCCAGGTTGATTTTGCAAAGTACATGGTCTAAGTAATTCTTGACCTACTTCGTGAAGCCATACATTTGCCACTGTAATTTATTCAATTAAATAGATTTTTTTAATATTATAGTAACAGAGAATTTAATTTAATTTTTGACTCAACAAACAAAATTACAACCTCTGCCCATAAATAAGACTTATCCAGAATAAATGTCTTCTCTATCAATCTTTTTAGTATCATATGGAAATTAGGTAACATATCAATCCTTGGAATCTGGATAATAAATAACCAAACTATTATAAAATACATACCCCATTTCGTTCCGGCAATTACGGGACATCCTGCATGTAAAGTTAAGGGATTTCCCATTCCATTTGGCAGAAGGTTGTACCAGAATACTGCACTGCCTTTTTTCGGCGTCAAGGTAACATTTAATTCTGTAAAAATTGTCCTGCCTCCTTCTTGAACGTCATTCAACTGAAAAAAAAACTCTTTGAAACTCAATATCTTTAATTTTAATGCATATCCTCTATTTTAATATTTTGTGATTAGTGTAATTACAACATTCTTTACCCCTTAGGTAACTTACATAATACATTAGAGTGGCAATACGGTTTCCAATTTTCATTATTTTTGGAATAGTTGGCTGGAAAGAAACATTGGTAATAAATTTATGATAATAAAGTATTATTTTAATCTAGAATATTTGATCAATCTGGCACTTACTCGAAGAAAGTCATAGTGCGGAAGGAACATGCCTCCGATTCTGTAATAACATACTTGTACTGGTTCTGCATTGGCGACGTTTAATCCAGTCATGTGCTCAATTCGACGATTCAGCACATTTATGATTTTGTGTTTATCTTTATTAATCCAAGCTATCTGACCAATTCTGCCTGATTGAAATTTTTCATCATATGTTTCCACATCGACTAATTTTATCTGAGGAGTACAGTCATATAATTATTTGCTGTTTTGGACAAAAATCAATTATTGAATCCGAGGGCAGGACGTGTTCCTAGAACCGCAGGATTCTGTCTTGATTGTATTTATAAAAGTCAGTTATGTGCAAATATAAGAAACACTGAGAAAATTATATTTGACATTATTATAAACTTCTACCATACAAATTAGCAATTCGAGCATGAAAAAAAGTAGAGAAAATCACAATTTATTCAAAAGTAACTAGTCCTTTTATGATTAACATTGCAACCCTGATGAACTGCACCTTGAAATAATCCAGTAAGGTGGCAATGATCGCGGCGTTTGAATCGGCCACGTATCTGACTCAAAATTTTTAAAATAGGTGAAAGTAGAACAAACCTCGGGCTGTGACAGCCTTTTTAGAATCTCTATCTCCTCACCATTAATTACATCGTGGAAAATAACAATTCTGGGCACTAAATGAGCTTCTTCTTCTTTAAAGGGTGCTATTTTTAAATACGGATTACCATTGTCGGTATATCTACATTTCAATTGTTTCTGAACATTAGCCGGTAACGGAATTTTTCCTCTACAGAGCGAATCGATCCTTTCCAAAACCTCAGTCTGAAAATGCGTATCATGTACGTTTTCCACAGGATCTTAATTTACAAAACTCAATTTCGGAAGGTAGTTCGCAAATATTTGAATTTAAAAATAAACTTCGACAATCTAGATTATCATAAGTATGAAATTTTTGTCAATTCAAGATAAATTTCTAGAAATTATAATAAATTAATTAAATTGAAATTTGATATTCAGGGTTTTACAATACTTGATTGCATATATGCTTGGCATACATCTCTTTTGTTTTTTTCCCAATCGTTTTTTCCTAGAGATGAAAAATAAATTTGATAGTTAAGTAAATTTCGAAATTTCATCACTTTACAAGACTCTCGAACATTAAATTTAAAATTTCTTTATTGGGAATGTTTGGTTCTCATACCTTGAGTTGAATTTGATGGATCTGCTAGAATCCACATGACTAAATGAGACATTACAATCAACAGAAAAGAAATCATTGTTTTATAAGGATGGTTTCTACGTCGAAATTAATAGAAAATATTATTCTAACAAAATCCTTGGAGCTGTTCACTAATTTCCTCTCTTGTTAAGAAACCAAGACGAAAGTAGATAAAACACTTCAGTAAAATAAACTTGTCATTGATTCATTGACAAAACCTGCAAATTGGGATCGTACATTACTTGATTCGAAGTTTCTTAATAATTATCAGAAAATTTAAGGATCTAAAAAATTAGGGGATACATTAGATGTAAAATGTGACTAATAAAAGTAGAAAATAGGAAAAGTGCCTATGTGGAATCTAGAAAAATTGATATCGGTGTAACGAAGTCAATTTTAGAACGTGTGATAGCGGATTTGAAGCACAAGTAGGAAAATTTCCAATTCCGATTTACATTCTGACACTTGAAAAGTACACTTTTCAAACAATAAAAAAGATATTCAAACCCCCTTTTGTAAACGAAATTATTGTTTACAAGTGAGTGACTGGTTTGATTTGTTATGTCCTATTAGCTATATATTATATTCATGGACAAATGTCTTAAGATTAACGTAAATCAAACAAATATTAGAGTGTTTGAATAATAAGGTAGTCAGGCGTATAAACAAAGTTTCAATAAAATACATAAATTTTCGACTAAGAAAGACTTTTTATCAAAAATGAAATAGGTATATTTTCAGATAAAAAACTAATTTTCAACCATGAAAAATAATTGTTCAAGAAAATAGTTCAACTCTCAACTATAATCACGAATCTCCAACCAGAAAACGAAATGTTTAACAAGGTAGTTCAAGTTTCAACCAAGTAGTTGAATTTTCAACTCAAAAAGATTAATTTTCAGTTAGAAAAATTAATTTTTAACAAAAAAAAAGAAAGAATTTCCAAAATATAGCTAAATTTTTAATTAAATCAAATAAATTTTTTACCAAAATGCTTGAATGTTCAACCCAAAACGACGAATAATCAACAAAACAGTTGAATAATCAACAAAAAAGTTGAATTTTCTAACAAAAAATATCTTTCTAACCATTTTTTTTTAATTTCCTACAAAGTAGATTAATCTTTTACCAAACAGTTGAATCTTCGACCATAATCATAAGATTTCAAAGAAGAAGAATAATTTTCAACAAAAGACATGCATTTTCAACGAAAAATATCAATTTTGAACCAGAAATGGATTAGTTAAATTTTCAATAGAGGAAATTAATTTAAAAGCAAAAATTTCAATAAACTAGTTTTAAATTACAAGGAATCTATATTATCATCAGAGTAGGTGACGATCAATCATATGTATATATCATTCACTGTGTAGAGGGGTGAGGGATTCCCAAGAGGGTGGAGGTAGGGATTGATTGTGCCACTATATAAGAAAGGGGATAAAGATAGGCTGGGAAATTATAGAGGAATTACGCTAATGAGTACGGCGTACAAAGTACACGCGATGGTGTTGGCAGATAGGCTGCGGAAGAACGTCGAGGGGAAAGGAATATTGACGGAGACGCAGGCGTGCTTTAGGGAGGGCAGGAGTACTATTGACAATATTTACGTCTTGCAGCATGTGGTGGACAGAGAATTAGCGAAGAGGGGTTCGAAAGTGTACGCGTTTTTGTGGATCTCAAAGGCGCGTTCCCTTCGGTGAATAGCGGAATGTAGTGGGAGGCGATGAAGGAGAGAGGAGGGGAGAGAGGCCTGATCGAGAGGGTAAGGGAGGTGTATGAGGAGACGAAAGATAGGGTGAGAGGAGGGGAGGGAATTTCAGAGGGTTTCTGGATGGATAGGGGGTTGAGGCAAGGGTGTTCTCTTAGCCGAATGCTCTTTGCGATTTTTATCGCGGATATAGAAAGTAAGCTAGCGACCGGAGTGGTAGGAGGAGTTAGGATATGATCACTCGCGTATGCAGATGACATAGCGCTGCCAGCAAAGAGCGAGAAGGCAATAAAGGAGATCATGAAGAGGTTGAGAAGGTACCTAGACAATAATAGGTTGGAGCTGAATGCGAAAAAATCCAAGGTTATGGTGTTCAGGAAAGGAAGTGGGAGAGATAATGGAGATGAGTGGAAGTGGAAGGAAAAGGCAGTACAGGGCGTGAAAGAGTTTGTGTACCTATGCTTCCTGTTTCGAAGGAATGGGGGAGTGGATGGTCATATAAAAGAGAGAGTGAGAAGAGCAAATGTTTTTCCTTTCCTCTTTATTGTCGGAGTTTTAATAATTGAATATCATTCACTATTTACTGATCGAAGTGTATTTTTAAATAAAAGTTAATGCTGCCACCAGGTCCGTCGATATCCAAGTAAAAAATAGGATTAAATCATATTTGTTCGCTGTATGTTGAAACGTAGCTAGAACTTTTTCAACTGAATAAAAATCAAGAAGAAAGTATACAATGTACAATACAAACGCATTTACTCTGTAAAATCACTTTGCATCTGGGTAAAAGTTTCTCGAGTGGAAAGAATACTTTGAATAGTTTGAATCGCTTCGAATATTTTATGTCAGTTTCAAACACACTTTGGCAGGTTGTAAGAATAATTCGCTACGAATCGTTTAGATTTGCCAGTATAAACCTACTTCTTCGGAAGAGTGCCGCTGGCGACCATAAAATTTTCATATTATTGCTAGACAACAAAAACATTACTGTTTGCTTATAGCTTTATAAAAATGTAATGGGTTCGTAAAGTTTTGCTTGGAAAATCTTATGCAATCGCTACTTATTTGTACAACCGAAAATTTTATATTTTTTTAAATTTTATGATACAAGTTTCTTCAGACCTTCAAGTTTTATGCATTGTCAAAAGGAATTTTTAAATTCCTGGCCTAATAAATATCTTGAGAGTATTCTCTCTAATGATAAATCCTTTATCAAGGCATATATAGCTTTATAAAAGAGCACCACTTACATTAGTTAAACCTTCCTCCTAACTTCTTAACCAAGCGTTGCAAAATATCTTATTTTACGCCTTGGCGAAAATCGCACACAAATAGACGCTAATGGAGTTTTATAAGATCTTCAAGCCAAATATAGCCGCAATAAACGTGAAAAGCTGGGATAAAGAGCTTGCTAAACAAAAGGGTCTCAACTTTTCA
>JAWWEA010000115.1:60584005-60598218 GCA_035222095.1 Andricus quercuspetiolicola | reverse complement strand
TCTTTAAAATTATATATAATTTTTTGTTACATTTTATGGACAAATATGAAACATTGTAAAATTTATTTAAAAGATTCAGAAATTTATGCAGATTTTATTTCAAATTTTAGGAAAAATTCGATTCATTTACCCTTTAAAGGTCACCTAGGGTCCAAAGTACCCCAAGCCGATTTCACGGCTACGTATCTTTTTATTAAAATTTTTTGATCATGCTGAATTCTACTTCAACAAAAGAAAATTAGTGTATCATGAAGAAGAGACCTTAAGGCATGTCCAGAAAAATTTTTGCAGCAAGATATCAGTAATTAAACCCCTGTGACCGTTATGTTATCATTCAAAGGTATGAACTTAACGGGTTAAAAGATATTTTTCCATCAGATTAAAAAAAATTGTACATAATTGAAAAAATTACCTTAAAATCGTTCGGATTCTTTTTAAACAATTTCGGAAATGCTTTGAAGTTTTCTATTAAAATTAATTTTTCAAAATAGAAAATGATTTAAAATTTTCCCAGAATTCATAAGAAAATTTATTAATTCTCTTAAGACTGTTCAAAATTCATAAAGAGCTTCTTTTTTCGAAATTTTCAAATATCTAAATTGTAACCCTTATTTTTAGGTTAGATTTACATTTACATTTTTCATCCAATTTTCAAATAAATGATTATAGTAAATGGGTCACTCATGGGAGAAAGAATAAAATTCCGTTTAAATCCAAGAGTGCATTTATTCAAAATGACCCAAGCCGACCTAATATTTTAATAAATATTTTAATAAACACAAAAGATGTTAATTTTTGTTGCTGAGATTTTGCAAAAATCATGAATTTCAAACTTCAAGCGCTTCGTTTATCGAGCGAACTTTAAGCAACGGAAATCTTCCTGTGTGAAAGTTGTTGAATAAGATCTAGAGAAGTTTTCTGTAAAGTTTCAGCACAATCAGGTTAATGGTTAAAAATTATGAATCTTTTTAATTTCAAGCGGCAATCTTGATGCCGCCCTATGCGCGTGTCTCTCGGCCACGAATGTGTTGCAGCGGACGATATGAAGTTCAAGTCACATAGGGCAGCGTCAAAATTGCCGCTTACAACTTACAACATTCATAATTTTTTTAGTTCATCCGATTGAGCTAAAAGTTTCCAGAAAACTTCCTTGAACCTTAGTCAACAACTTTCTCACTGGAAGTTTTCTGTTGCTTAAAATTTGCTCGATAAACGAAGCGCTTGAAGGTTGAAATTTATGATTTTTGCAAAGTCTCGAAAAAAACGAACAACTTTTTTGTTTATTGAAATATTTGGGAATTTCTTTCTTAACTAGTTTGGTGTCATCTAAAAACGAACACTGGCCGAATTGAGTCAATGCTTGGTGTTACTTGCAGATGAAAAATCAAAAGAGAATAAAAATTCTAGAGATAAAATAAGTAATAAACGTGCCGCAGACCAGGACAAATAAAAGAAATTTGAACGTTTCGATCACGAATCTTGTTTTAAATACAGTAAAAAGGGCCATAGGAAAGATGGTTGCCCAGACGTAGGTGGTAATGAAACAACCAAAGCCGGCGCAGCGCCCACGGAAAAAGATAAAGACGCAGCCCAGAAGAATGTCGAAGATAAAATAAAGTGCGCGTATTGTAATAAACTAGGTTATTTAGAGAAGGATTGTTATACTAAAAAGAACAAGGATATGAAGGAAAAGAACAGATGGCTACTAGCCGAGGGAACAGTCTCTCATCAGGGTGAGCAGGGGGCATCCGCTTCTTAAGTATTAGATGTTGATTCAGTCGATCAGCAGGGGGAGCGGGGGGCCTCCAACTCTCAAGTATTAGAGGTCGAGTCAGGCGAAGTGAGCAAACCACTTAAAACATGTATAATAAATAATGCGGAAATAGTATGCACTGTAGATTTAGGAAGTGCCTACTCGTTAATTCGGGAAAGTGTTGCACGAAACCTAAATCTGAATTTTAAAGATGCATGAAGCATTTTGTCAGCATTTAATCACGCGATTGTTGTGCCAATCGCACGTATAAAGCTTAAAGTGTTGATTGATGATATTCCATTAAAATAAGAGTTTATATTGTTCCTAATAACTGATTGACAGGAGAAATTCTTATTGGCCGAAATATTTTCTTAAAGATGGGTATGAAAGCAATATCAGATAGTTCTGGAGTAGCATTTACTTTGTTTGACACAACTAAAACAAATAACTCTCATGAAGTCGCAGCGGTAGATGTTAGTTAAGTAAAACCTGTACAGGAAAATGACGTTTGGTGCTAGGAAAACGATTCGGCAGAAAAAGAACAGTTACTAACATTATTAAACGATTTCCTTTTATGCATATCGTTCAATACAAAGGAGTTAGGCAAAACTAGCGCGGCAGAATTTAAAATAGAACTGAACACTGACGTACCAATTTTCCGTAGACCTTATCGACACTCTAGATCCGATCGAGAAATAATAATGGGGACAGTAGCAGATTTGGTAGAAAGTGGCACAATTCGTGCGAGTACATCTCCCTATGCAAGTCCTGTCATATTTGTCCAAAAGAAAAATGGGGAACCGCATATGGTTACAGATTACAGGGGGCTTAATAAAATTACCAAGCGAATTCAATATCCTTTTCCATTAATGGAGAAAAAATAGATCAAATTTCTAACAAGCGGTTTTTTACGTCATTAGATTTGAAATCCGGGCTTTATCAAATTCCAGTTCATCCTGATTCCATAGAAAAAACTGCATTTATTACAGAATACGGCCAGTGGGTGTGTTTACGAGTTGCATTTGGATTAGTTAATGCTCCTGCCATTTTTTAGAAAACAGTGAACCAAGTTTTGAAGGTTTGTACACCAGATTATATGCATGATATTCTAATTGCCACAGAAGAGTAAGAGAGAAAGAATGCGAAGTAGTTAAAGAAATAAAAATAATACTAGTCATTCGATCGATTTTAACCATTTCTGATCCTACTCAAGGAACAGAAGTGCACATAGACGCGTATGCAATAGGTTTAGGCGCTATATTGATTCAGAAACTGGGGAACGAGAAACGCGTAATTGCTTACTACAGTCAAAAGACGACATCTGAGGAGCGTAGGTATCACTCGTATGATTTAGAGACTTTGGCAGTATTCGTGGCTTTAAAAACATTCCAAGTTCATTTACTAGGAATTAAATTTACGGTCGTTACAGACTGCAGTGTCATACGTGTTACTGCAACTAAGAAAGATATACAGCCTCGAGTAGCTCGATGGTGGGTGAATCTTCAGAACTATAATTTCGTGATCGCGGATTGTCCTGGTGCACAATCGGCACACGTAGATTTCTTGAGTAGAAATCCAATAGAATGTTGCGTAGTCGATGTGACAGAAAAAGAATGGATTAAAGTAGCTCAGTTGCAAGACCCAGGAATCGACGTCATTCGAAAGATACTAGAATCAGGCGACAGACAATCAGATACTAAATAATATTTTGAAAAGTATGACCACAAGGGAGGTATTGTCTTTCTAAGGACTGACAAGGGTAATAAACGGTTGGTTCCTCGAATGTCGCTCTTTAATGTGATGAGATTATGTCACGATGAACAGGGACAGTTTGCATTTGAAAAAACTTTAGAGAGAGTGCGAGAGCACGGTTGGATCAAAGGGATTCGAAAATTCGTTTCCGAATATGTCAATGCATGCCTGAATTGATTATACTATAAATCCGTAGCCGGTTGCAAACCTGAGTTGTTACATCCAATAGAAAAGGTAGCCATTCCATTCCACACATTGCATCGCCACCATGTTAGACCTGTTGCACGAAGTGTACGCAAAAACACACAATTCTGATCATAGTTGATGATTTGACAAAAGTCTATATTCTTGAGCCTGTCCGCGATACGTCGGTTAAATAAGTGTTGAAGGCACTAGGTCAGTTGATTGCAATATTCGGAGTACCTACACGGATAATTAGCGAAAGAGGAACGGCCTTTGAGTCTCACACCTTCAGAGCCTTTTGTGTGGAATACATCATCAAGCACGTATTCAAAGCAGTCGCAACGCTTCGCGCAAACGGTCAGTGTGACAGAATGAACCACACAGTCTTGAGTTCGCTTACAGCTACCTTCGCCGGAAGTGCATAAGATTCATGGGACCAAAATGTCAAGAAGGTCCAAAGTCCGATCGACTGTTCGGGCAACAGGACTACGCGTACGTCACCAACTCAACTCTTCTTTGGCTACAAACCGCTTAATATGGCTGATGCAAAAATACTAGCGACGATTCAAGACACATTAGACCAAGTCCACTTACAGAATTTGAGGTCCGCGGCGAAGGCGTTTACGAATGAAAAGCAGGATCGATAGAAAAGGAGGTTTGATATTCGCAGGTTGAAACCTCCCTTGTACTGTATGGGAGACATCGTTATGGTCGATGCCCACCCCGTTGCTACAGGCTAGAGTAGGAAGCTGTAGCCAAGGTGAAAGGGCCTTTCAAAGTTACAGCAGTTCTGCCGAATGACCGGTATGCGGTCCAAGATATTCGAGATTTGAAGAAATCGCCAAACCATCTCAGTACTATTGCTGTAGGCAGCTTGAAGAGACGGGTCACGTTCGATGCCACAAAGTGAGGTGGTGCGTAAGCGCAAGGGTCTCTGCATCAAATTCACCCAGATATTTCGAGATCTATGTTCCATGTAATGGAAGTATCAGTCAGAGTCAACGGTCCTGAGGTGCAATTCTTGGTCCGGATTGTGACCGACCGGTCGTTGGTGAGGCTAAGACTAGGCCGAGTTTGGAGTACTAGGCGAAAGTCAGGATCAGGGTTGACAACCAATAAAGCCAAGTTTGGGAGGCTCTGAGTTATTTCAGAATGGTCTTTATGAAGCGTAAATTAGCATCTACAATATTCCTATTCATTTATTTCCTAATCTACCTTTTTCGGTGTCAGCTGTGATTTAATGCATACTTCCGAGGGAACTGATCACTACTGCAAGGAGATGTCTAATTGGCGGACAGCTATTACCCTTCCTTAGTCTATATTGCGAGACAAAATAGAGTTTATCTTTTCTGCATTCTATAATTTTATCACTGGAGTAAAAGGTCGAGGTCGACCCAGCAGTCAGGTAGGCCGAATGTAGAGCAGAACGAAAAAAGAAGGTATTCAGGAGAGCTCGGAGATTATCACATCTTCTAAACATCACGTTTTATAAAAATCCGCAAAAACACAGCCGCCGAAGTAGTTTCAAAGCTGTGACTAATCTAGGCTGAAGTTCGGCGAAGGCTTGGCTGAATCGTGGTCAACACAAGACTCCTGAAGATCGGCAGTTCGATTTAGACCTCAGTCGAGATCACTTCCTAAATTAATACAACTGACAAACTTTTGTATAAATTCTGTTATTCTCGCGTGTATATAATAAACAGTATAACAATTAAAAACTCGTGTTGTATTATTATTAATAGAAACCCTTTTTAAAACTGTTTTGAAATATTAAGTGAGTAACATTGTTTTAATTTCAGTATTTTTTTCATGAAAATAACTTTTCGTTTACGAAAAAATTGTAAAAAGTATCTAGGCACATTACATATAATTCAAAAAGATGGAGTGATGGCAGGGGTTAAGAGCTAAATACTGTGTGAGCGCAAGATCTGCTCCTCTCTTTCTCTCCCTCTTTCTCCACGCCTGTTTATATTTTCCCACTCTTAAGAGGCAGAAGGGTCCACTCGAGCTTCTCGAAGTAAGGAAATTCGTGTGGTGAGCAGGAACTGAGTGGTCGGGGCCTCCCAAGAACTAGACATTGCTATATTTGAGCGGGCTGCGTGATAGCGGCACCACATATAAACATTATTGGAGACCTTAGGTCAAACGGCGCATCATAACGGGCCGTCTTACCAATGCGGACTAGTGATGTCAACTTTGCTATGGGGGAAAATAAATTCCATAGAATAAGAATATAACCTGCAGCGAAAGTGTTGTAAAAGTGAACTACTAAGCCTGGAAAACTGATGTAATTCCTGCGTTGGCTGTCTCTAGCTTGGATAAGACTAACCAGATTGCACCGACAACTCACAGAAAGAAGAAAATGTTATCGAAGGTGGCGGATAACACCACATATCCCAGAGAATGTGCGAAATAAATTCGGTACATTTGCAACTCTCTTTTTATATTTTGAAACCTACGACCACAAAGAATTTTCTAAAATGGTGAGTGTGCCAGTACAACAATTTCATGATTTACATGAAATGATAAAAGCGCGTATAGAGAAATCGAGTATGCGAAGAGGGCCACTGCCAACGGAACTGCGACTGGGCTCGTGTCTGCAGTAAGTGTAATACATTTCTTTACATAACAGAACTTGATTATGTATTATTAAATAATCAGTAATATAACCTAAAATGTCTTCCTTTTATTATAGTTATTTTGCCAATGGTAACAGCATACATGCGCTATCCCGTTTTTATTACGTGTGGAAATCCACAACATATAATATCATTGCCGAGGTATCCTATCATATTTGAGAAGTGTTCTCTTTACGGTATCTAGGAATGAAGAATATTGTATAAGCCGTTGGTCTTTCATCTACAAATAACTGCTGTAGTTGTGCAAGCTCTAATATGCCTGCACAACTTCTTAGTAACAAGCGAGATTGACTTTCCACCGTATTCTCGACGTTACGTAAATCCACGATTTGTTGACTTTTTTATTAGTGTTTCACTGATGTGCAAAGTTTGGTTCTAGTCGGTGAGTGACACTTGGGTAGTGTTACTTGTTAGAGTTATCTTCTCATACCTGCCAATGGAAAAGTCGACCTGGAAGACGGTGTGGCTTGTATTCATTCTAGCTTCGGTGGGCGGTGTGTATTTCCATTTTTTGTTTGTTTTATTCGTCATTTTTGAATCGAGGTAGTATGGTAGCTCCCACATCACTTGTAGTCACTTTTTCTTTGTTGATATATCTGAATATTTCACAATTTAGCTTCTCTTCGATAAAAAATAGACTTCGATGTTACACGAAATTTTGACCTGTTCAATCTTCTCTTTGCTTGGATTTATATTGCATACCATTTTCTCATTCCGTCTTTTAACCATAACACACTGTGTCTTGTTTACGTTAATCTTCAAACCTATACTATTCGCGCCAACATTCAATCTTCTCAGCATATCTTGTAAATTAGTATGTGGTAAGTAAAAAAGATGCTCTGCTATCTCATTGCAATCACACAAGTTTTAGTGAAACTCACGACTTCCTTTACGATTGTGAGATAACTAAACAATTCCATGATGTAATCCAAATCACATTAGCCCCATAGGCTGTAGAGGAATCATAAATCCATTTATTTGCCTTATTGTCCTTGGATTGATAAGGAAGGGCAGGTGTAGATAAGCAGGACCATTCCTTATGCCCTCTCAGCAAAGGTGATACCAAACAATGCAATTCCACGTGATATATGCTACCGCAATTCTCAAAAGCATACAGCTTGCGGACTCAAACTTCCATAGTCCAGTACCGATCGATGGGCTTCTTGGATCGTATCCCGCATTGTCTACGTTTTATGTTGGACAAATCGATTTATCTCAACAGGAAACTCGTTGTGTTACCTTTTCGAGGGTCGGTCGAAGCACTTACACTCTTCACTTGTAACTTAAGGCTCAAATAGGATGATTCTAGAAGACAACAATGTGTACCCATTCTTTAAATTTTAACGCTTAAAAATCAATTTGGATGGTTCTAGGAGGTAAGACTGACTCCCTATCTGAATTTACCAATTTGAGAAAGTGGAAGATGGTTTTGAGCCGTTTCAGCTTTCCTCCGGGGCAGTCTCGTATAAGGAGCATTTTCGAACACACCCGTATTTCTGCAACTGAATAGCCGAAGTTGGGCTACCTCTACTTCAACTAGACGAGAAGATAACGAATAGATGGCAACACAAATCAATAAAACGAAGATGCGTACTTGTTACATGTGTAACTTTTCTCAAAAACAGATTAGAAAGGACATAATTTTACGAACAGTTTATGCTAAAGGAGTACAGCTATAGAAATTTGTAATGCGAAGCACAGGAAGATGCAAGAGCCTGTTTGGCAAATAAATTTGGTAGAATGAGTGTCATTTGTTCATCCTTTTGACATAACTTAAAGAATTTTTCATGTCACAGCGATCGAGAATTGACTTAACGAAGTAAAAACTTGCACAACTACCTGTACATGTAAAAATGGGTTCAAAGAAATAGACAAATGAATAATAGCTTTTTAGATACAACTCGTTATATGTTTACTCGATGACCAGAATCGAACAATGATTCCACTTACATGTTACTGGTTTCCATATTGTCTTTACTATCAAGTTATTTTCACTTCCAAAACTTGATAAATACCTCTTCCTCCATGTTGATAATGTTGTTGCAACCTGGCTATTCTAAGAATTATTGATTGAAAATGCCGTTTCATTTATTGTACTATTATTTTGAAAAGGGTCGTGTTGACTTTATCGAGGACCCTCTTTGCTTACCCCCTTTGATCCTTTACAATAGATCAGGTAGCACACAAATAAAAAGGGAAATATATTGCAAGACTCTGTTCAAAGTTACGCAGGTGGAAATAGTCTCCCTCTCCCTTTCCTTCTTCGCCGTCTTTCAAAAGATTTCATAATATTTCTTGGCATTTCACAGAATAAAATCATTTTACTAAAGTTTATGAGATTTAAATGGATGTGAGAAGAATTGATAGGGCTTTAAAAATTTAATGGATATAATGGAATATAATTTGGTTATAATGGGAAGTGTACATCAGGTTTCAAGAGAAATAAACCACTTATATAAACCTAGTAAAGGTCAATTATCATCATTATTATTTTATTTAATATCTGAAAGACAATATTTGTTTTAAACTCTAGAGATATGATAAAATTAGGACGAACGTATCACTGTTGCTAAGGCAGCTTTCGAAATTGTAGAGGAAAATTGTACAAGGTTTGCATACCTATACAATAAATCTGTACTGACGTCAAATTTCGCTTCAAAATATCCACATAAATTTCGTATAATAAAATCTAGGCTATTGAATTCGCAAGAAAAGCTTTTTTTATTTGTTGCAAACACGTTATTTTTAATAAAAATTTATTTCTTTCAACTCGGGTTGAGAATTTATCTGTTGAACTTGAAGATTCATGTATCTTATTATAGATCCATCTTTTTCGTTGATAGCTCATCTTTCTATATTGATAAGTGAACTATTTACTTGAAACTTCTAGTATTCGATTTAAAATTGATCTATTTTGTTAATAACTCAACTCTTTCTTTGAAAATTTAACTATTTTCTTCGAATGTCTTTTTCCCTTGTTAAAATTTCTTTATTTCTTCGTGAAAGATTCCATGCTAAAAATTCCACAAGAATAACATGCTAGTCTCTGAATATTTATCGTAAGAGAAAATGCGAAATTTGTTCAGAAAAAAATCGAATCTTCTTCGAAATGTGTCCAGAGGCCAGCGACGTTCAGCGAAAAAATTTCTAGATGGTTATAGAATGCGGACCCTGAATTATCAGTTACTAGTAATATTTTGATCCTACTTAGGATTACAAACAATAATAGATTTTAGTTTAAAATTTAAAAAAGACTAATTGCATGTTTTTGGCAAAAGTCGCCTACCACTATTTTTTTAAAACTGCTGGAGATTGGGTGACGCACACCCAGAGGAACTTCCGCTATTTCTTTAGTGGTCATATCTTCAACCTTGCCATTGTACATGTTTATTTTCACCCGTCTTTGAACGTTTCTTTCTTTTTTATATATTCCACGAAGGATTGTATGATTTTGCTCTAATATTGCAAAGACTTCCCCTTTGGACGTTGATAATACAGTTTGTCTTCCAGTTGGCATATGCGCAAGGATACTATTTTTTTCTCTCACATGAATTTGTGCATCGCGAGGAAAACTGTATTTTCGAATTTTGAATTGCCGGTTTGGATTTTTGTGGGGAGCAAGCCGAATAGATTCGAGTTCCTGAATTGTAAGTCCAGCTAGTGGGAAAGAAGAACGAATAGTAAGCGGAGACCTGGACCTCGCACGAAGAGTAGGCTCGGCAGGAACAGGAGACCTGACTGGAGGAAGCGAATGAGGTATAGCAAAAGAAAGAGACAAATCAAGAGAAGATCTGCAACGAGGAACGCCAGGAATAGGCTCTCCATTAGGTAAGCAATCAAACTGTGAACTTAACCCTGCAACAAGAAATAGAGGTTTAATTTTCCTTGTGTTCTTCCAGCATGTTTTTCTCTTAAGAGAAAAATGGCTGTTCAAAAAAAACGTTTTCTAGTTTCTTCACTTGAATGTGTACTCGTGGAAAGTTCATTCCTTTTAATTTAAGTATCTTCTATTATATTTTTGTCTTATAATTCATCTCGTTGGGTCAAAAACTCTACTATTTTGTTGTGAGTGCGTCTTTTTTTTAAATCACTTTTTTCAAACTGCAAATTGAACTATTCCGTTTTTGTTCAGGAATTGCTTGTTTGCAGTTTATAATTAAAATATTTGTTTTAAAACTAACTTTCGGCGGAAATTTACATTTTTGCATGGAAAATTCAACTGCTTTGTCGGAAATTCATCTCTTGTGTTTTGACAATTCAACAATTATGTTGAAATTGCTGTTCTCTTGATAAAATTTTTTTCGTTTTTGGTTTAGAATGCAACTGCTTAGTTAAAACTTGATCTGTTTAGGTTGAGGGTTCAACTATTGTGTTGACACATTCTTTTGTGGAATTTGGCTGTTTTTAATTTGAAATTAAAATCGATTTTAGTGAATATAGCAACTACTATATTTTTCATTCAGCATTTTTTGGTCATTTCTTTCAAATTGGAATTATTTTTTTTTTATTTTCGATGTATTAAACTACTTGCTTGGAAGTTTATATTCATTGTTAAAATGGCGTTTGTTGAATATCCATCATTTGAGTTGAAAATTGAAATATTTGCTTAAAACTTATTATTTTCTTGAAAATTCAACTGTTTACTGGCAAATGCAAGTGATTGCTTGATAGATATTGTTATTTCTTTTTAATATTTTTGTTGTTGTTGGAAATTTTCTATTTTTAACTGAATAATTAACCATTAAATTTTTGGTTGAAAATTAAAGTATTTGGTGGAAAATGTATATGCTATGTCCATTTCTTTGTGCTGAAAATTGATTTATTTGGTTGAAGATACATTTATTTCCAAATCAATACTTATTTAAAAATTTGAATATTTCTTTTTCTAAAACAAATTTATTTCATTGTTTGAAAATTCTACTCCATTAACTTCCTTTTCGTAGAAGGATAACATTTTAGATTGGAAATTATTCTTCTCGGTTAGAAATTAATTATTTTTGTTTGAGAATTTAACTACTTGATGTAAAATTACACTGCTTTGTCGAAAATAAATTTGTTTTCAAGCTTTATTTTAGTTGACAATTTATTCCTTTTTGCGAAAAGTCTCCTTTTTAGGTTAAAAATTAAGTTTATTACCTAAAAATTTACTAATTCCATTTTTGGTGGAAACATAGAACCTTTTTCAAACATTTAATAATAGATAAGAAAAAAGATCTTGAAGCTCTTTCATAAAAATAATCTCATTTCTCAAATTTTTCAACATTATAACTAAAGAGCGGATCAGCGCAACTGTGAAGTCAGCTGATGAGCGGAGCTCGGCTCTCACGTTCTCCGCATGTGAGAGCCGAGCTGCGCTCATCATTTATCTTTATGGTTGCGCTAATTCACTCTCTAATTATTACAAAAATTATAACGCAATGAATTTTATTTGAGAGGTAATTCACTTTTGGTCTAGCAGATTGAATTTCTGCTGAACTTTTCTCGAAGTTGTAATATCTTTGGATCTCGTTTCTATTTTTTTTTTTTAGTAAAGCCCTTTTTCGAATAACATTCTCTAGAGCCTTCCTCATTAGAAACAGCATGATTCTAATTACTTCATAGATTTTTTCATAAAAGTGTACCATATGTGCACGCGCACAGTGTACCATATGTGCACTTACACATATGGTACAAGGTCTGTATCAATATAGATGCTTTTCGAATCAAATTTCTTTAACAGACAAATATAAATCCTACTCACTCCGGTACAAATTAAATAATATTAAAAGATAACATTGAGATGGAATGAGGATTAAAGCGCAAAACTTCTGATTTGCGTATAGCTTCAGAAATGTACTTAAAATTATATATATATATTATTTTATTATATTTACCAATATAATTAACGAGAACCGTCAAGTATAAGACGAGAGGAGAAATAATTTTCATCTTCGTTAATTAAAGGAAAAGCTCATTAATGTACTAATGAAGACTTGGATTTGCAATTGACCTAATGAATATTCTAGTTCTTTATCATATTACACGATATATCTTACAGTCTTTATCTCATAGATAACACGCGTCAACCTTGTTCTGCTTAGGTATTTATATTTCATTATAGTGATCCTTAAGTAAAGAAATGTAGTTAGTAAGTCCGTTAAAATTGATATCTTAATTTATTTAATATTTAACGTTTAAGTGCCGCCCGTCCTTCGAATGGAATATTTATATAATGTGTATCAGATAAATGTTTATAAATTTATTGTTATTTCAAATTATAATTCTTCACGAAAACTCTCTCTATGGAAATGAAAGCTTTTAATTCCTGACGTAAATTCCACGTTCCATCTTAGAATGATATTATAAATTTTCTGTTTCTTGTCAAAAATTAATTGCTTGAAGTAAAAAGTACAATTCCTAATGATAATTCCTCATCTCCATGGGCAAAATATTATTTATTTACTATATTTCTCTGTCTCAAAGTGAAAGTTATAATTCTTTACTAAAATTGCCTGTCCCAAATAAAAAATTATAATTCTGTATGGTAATTCCTGGTAACAATCGCAAAATTTTATTCTCCTGCTGAAATTCTACATTTAAACTCAAAATCATATATCTTTTTAAAAATTGTCTTTTTCAAAGTGGAAATTATAATTCTTCACTGAAATGCCCTGTTCTAAACCAGAAATTATATCTCTTTACTGAAATTCAGTGTCATGAATTTTGGTTTATATTTTTTTTATTTAATCCCTGTCCCAAAACAAAATTAAAAATCTTTTAGAAAATTCACTAATCCAAGTCAAAATTGCAATTATTTTTTAAAATCTCCTATTCCAAGTGAAGATTATAATTCATTCACGAATTCTCTGTTACTGAAAACTACTTGGATTGAAATGAGCCAAGTCGCAATTTCTACTTCGACAAGAAAATCATGGTTTTGTCTTTTCGTCCTATAATTTAGTCTCTCCTCTCGCCTTTGGACGAGGGTCGGTAGAAGCTCTTGCACTCTTCACTTCCAACACAAGGCTCAAATAGAATCATTCTAGAAGAAAACAATGTCTCCCCATTCTTTAAACTTTTACGCCCAATGATCAAATAAGATGGTTCTAAGAGGTGAGACTGCCTCTCAGCGTAATTTGCCAAATTTAGGAAGTGGGAGATGGTTTTGAATTGTTTTAGCTCTCCTCCGGGACAGTCTCGTATAAGGAGCATTTTCAAACACACCTGTATTTCAGCGTACTTATTACATGTGTAATTTTGGTCAAAAACAAATTAAAAAGGACATAATTTTCCGATCGGTTTTTGCTAAAACAGTGCAACTATAGAAATATGTAGTTCGAAGCACAGGAAAATGTAAGAGCCTGTTTAGAAAATCAATTTTGTTAACTAAGCGTCATTTGATAATCTTTTGGACACAACTGAAAGAATTTTTCATGTAACAAAGATCAAAAATTTACTTAACAAACTAAAAATTTGCGCGACTATCTAGAAATGCAAAAATAAGTCCAAAGAAATTGACGAGTTAATTATAGCTTCTCAGATACAACTAATTTTATGCTTAATCGATAACTAGAACCTTAAAATGATTCCACTTAAATGATAATAGTTTCCATATTGTCTCAATCACCAAGTAATCTTCACTTGTGAAACTTGAAAAAAACGTCTCCCTTTATGTTGATTTTGTTCTTGCAGTCTGGTTATTCTAAGAATTTCTAATTGATAATGACATTTTATTTATTATATTATTATGTTGGGAACGGGCGTGTTGACTTTAGCAAGGACCCTCTTTGTTTACCTCCTTCGATCCTCTACGAAAGGTCAGGTAGCCCTCCAATCCCCCTCCCCTATTCTCCCCTCTCCTTCCCTTCTCCCTCTCCCACTCCATCTCCCTCTCCCTCCCCCTCTCC
>JAWWEA010000115.1:59242026-59254524 GCA_035222095.1 Andricus quercuspetiolicola | reverse complement strand
TACTTTCGGGAACAGGCCTTACATTTTTTGTAATATTACTGTGACCATGTCTGTCGAAAGGATTATAACATCTTTTACTAAAACACATTTTCGCAACGATGTATTGAAATGTGAAGAAACTAAAAATGCAAGTAATAAAATGAGCTGTATTCTTAATATCAATTATATGAAATAGTGCGTAGAGTTAACGAAAGGAAACAGTGTCCGCTAATGTGATGCTATCCCTGAAGGTAAATACGAAATGTGAGAGTAAAACCTTGATAGACTTGTTTCGTTAGACGTTCAAATTTCATTATTTCCAGATGCCCGAACAATTCTAAACGATTTTTTTTCCATATGTCAACTAGGGTCTCTTCTGTACCACATTCTTCAAGGATTATCTCATTACTCACTTTGTCCATTAGTGTTTTCCGCATATTGTGCGCAGGAATTTCATGCCAATCGCGATAATTTTACTCTTATCCTTTTCTGGATAGGTCCATGTCTCGCTACCGTACAACAAAGTCGGTAGAAATTTAGAGTTATGTATTGCCATTTTGGCTTTATTCGATATATTTTTACTTCTGATAATGGATCCTGCTCTCACGATAAACCCCCTACCTTAGTTTATGCGTCTATCTAACTTCTCATCTATCTTTCCGTCATTAGTGAATAAACTACCCAGATATACGTACTTATCCACTTGTTCACTTCTCTCATTATTTAAGACAATGTTGCATATTGTTTTCTTATTCTTTCCTTCATACACCATAATTTTTGTTTTATTTTCGTTAATTTTGAGGCCCATGCTCTTTATGCCTGTATTCAGTTTGTTTAATTTTCTTTGCAAGTCTTTAATTGTTTCTGCCATAACAACCTTGCATAATATCGAAGCACTCACTTAGTTTCACATTTACCCTCACAATCGCTTTGCTACCCGCGTATATTGTTTTTATTGCTTGCAGGAGCCAACCATTGACTCCGTACTCTTTCAGGACTTGTCAAAGTTTACTCCTATCCACCTTATCAAATACTTTTTCTAGGTCAAAAAATGCACAGAAAACTTTCTTTACTACTCTTAAACTTCTTTATGTGATCTATCTTAAGCTAAATATTCAATCCGTACATGATCTTCCTGTCATAAATCCACTTTGGACTTTCCATATTTTTTCTTCTGTTATTTTCATTACTCTACGAATAAGTATTTTCGAGTATATTTTACTTATAGTACTTAATGAGTTGATACCTATGTAATTATTGCAGTTGCTTCTACCTCCCTTTCTTTTGTATTTTGGTACAATAATCCCTTTTTTCCAGTGGTATGGGACGTCTGCCATTTCAATACATGAATTTATCAATTCGCATAAACTGTGAGGTATGTACTCGCCCCTATATGCAAGCATTTCAGCGCTAATACTGTCTACACGAGCAGCCTTACCGCTTTTTGAGTTCTTAATTATATGTTTTCCCTGAGTAACACAGACTTTCTCAATTGATTTTTCTAATGAATTAAGTTGCATAGCGCAGTTCTCGTGCCTAATAGCTTGATCTCCTAATAATTCTTTGAAAAAGTCTATCAAAGTGTCTACTATCCCGTCTGTATCGTATAACATTTCACCTTTGCTGTTTCTCATGCTGACAAATTCTGCACTTTTGCTTTCCTTCATAGATTTATATAAAAGTTTCTTGTTTTTTTCGAAGTCGTTTTGTATTTTCATCTCTTCTTCTGTTCTGATTTTATTTTTACTTTCCTTGACCAGCGATTTAACTTTCCTATTTTTGTGTACTCTTCCTACAACTAAAATACCACACACTTCAGTCGCAGTTTTAACAATTTTATCCCGTAACGTTGTCCATATAACCCTCTATACCTTTGTTGCTTATAAGCGACTCCCAAGTTACCCTATCTATGCGCTCGTTTATCTTGTTCTGAAAAACTAATCGCACTTCCGGTTTCTGTAAATTTTCAATCTTGATTCGCGCTTGTTTCGTTTTCTTGTCTCTCTTTCTTCCCCATCCCTGACCTAAGTATATTTTGGAGACTAAAAGGTAAGGATCAGTATTGCATTCAGAACCCCTCATGACTATTGTATCTTTTACTAGTTCTCCTAGTCTTTCATCCACAATAGGAAGTCAATTATACTATGTTTATTTCTTTTACGCCAGGTGTTTACGTAGATCATTTTATGTCTAACCCACGTATTCGTTATAAAAAGGCCCTTTTCTAAGATAATCAATCAACGTCAGGGTGTCCCCTGACGTTGGAAACCGACCCATCCGTTCATATCTCCTAGCAGACGGATTTCTTTAATTTGGCAAATGCTATAATTGTGTCAATTTTACTTTAATTGAAAAAACTTTTTGAAATAAATTGCTTGACTTTTCCGCATCTATAATCAACTGTACATAGAATTCTTGAGTATTGAAAAAAAATTGTTTGAAAAATTTTGAAAATGCTCTAACTTTTTGGATTTTCATCCAAAATAGCTGGCTAATAAACTGGTTCTTCCTTTTTAGGTTTTGGAAAAGTGTGCGAAAACGCAATCCAATATGACCAATCTTTCGAAAGTTATCGTTCCTACAAAATACGTGATACTACAGACAGGCAGACACCTTCGTAAAAACCATTTTTTCTGATTCAGGGGGCCTCAAAACGTGCAGATTTTATGAAAACCGACAAAGCCATTTTCTGCATAACACCAATACCTTCTTATTAGGATGAAAATGTAAAAACAGAAGATATTAACCGATTACAAAAAAAATCTCTCTATGGATATTGATACACAAACCCTTTTCTCTGAGCTCAAACGATTCGAATGATTTTAGCATTTTCACCCTGCCCTAGTCTACAATGTTTGACTCATATTTATGAAATACTTTATTGATTTTGTTGAACAAGAAATAAGGAAATTAAAAAATGATTTAAAAGTGGTTTCATTGTTTTTGCAAATGACAGATATTTTGTGACTAATTTATGCATGCTAAATGTAAGGAAATTCAATGAAATGCATTTTTAAATTTTATTGAATAATTTCCATTGATAAATAAATTAAGATTACCAAAGAAGGAGAGAAAAATGATTTCTAAGCAATAGGACGTATCGTAGGAGAATTAATATTTTTTAAAATTGAAATAAAAAATACGAAATATTTTTCTAAGTTATTGAAAAAAAATTCTTCTGTAATAAAAGTAAAAAATCACTGTAAGCGATTTACTTTTTATGTGAAGACCACAACATTTCTTACGAGTTTCAAGTTATAACAAAAAATAGTTGACAGCAAGTAAATATGAAGTGATAATACCATTCCAATATTTTGTATCTTGCCTAAACCTTGAAATTTAAAAAAATCGTAAACATCAACTTTTTTTATATTTCTTTTTAGTTTTATCAATTTTCTTGACTTGACTGTAATAAACGAAGATTTTGACACTGGTTGACATTAAAATACTTTTTAATGACTTCTTATTTCGCCCAAGCCTCTTTGAAATTTAATAAGAATTTTAAAATATTTTTTCAAAAAACTAAATTCAAAATAATATCTGAATTTGATATAGACTCCAAAATTAGGAAAATATGCATGAATAAATAAGTCAAAATAAGCAGGATATATTTGCAAAATTTGAGAAAAATATTAATGTTTTATAAAATTTCTAAAAAAAAAACACATGAAATCCTTAATTTTGAAAAATCTAAAAATAACTTCTGTACGTTTGAAGATATTGTAAATACCTACTGATATTTATTCATTTGGGGTTTTGTATTATACACTCAGAAGAATGTTTATTTGAATCAAACATATTCTTTCTTTGACACAGATTCAAACAAATGTTTGATTCAAACAAACATTTTTCTGTTTGCAGTAATTTCTTTGATGGCTAAAACTTTCTAAAATAAATTTATAAAGAATAGAGTCTTTTCAAAAGTTTATGTTTTAGGTATTGCACTTGAATACTCAAGTGAATTATGTAAAAATTACCAAAACATCTTTTATAGATATTTGTAGTTTAGAAACAAATTAACATAATTTAATTTTCAGTACCAAATCACTCTCTCAAATTCTTTAAAGAGATATGAGATATCCTGTGAGTTTTGGCCTTGCCCAACTATCCTAGAAAATCTTATTTTCTTGTAATGTAATATAAATGTTTCAAGATATCAATTTTTTTTCAAACATCCGTAGATTCTTTTCACAAAGAGTTAAAATTAAATGGGATGACATAATTTTGCCGCAAACAATCCAGAATATTCAAAAATAACGAAAATGTAGTTGCCAAAGTAGAAAATTTCCGAAATTTCAAATTGACGAAAAGAAGAGAACGACCGAAAGTATTTGGCAACGATATTTAAATATTATGAAAGTGAAAGTTGATGAATCTGGAAAAAATAAGGAATTTCGTATTTCCGAAACTTTGAAATTTGAGTCTTAAAAATTCGGAAATTTCAAATTCACGAAATTATAAAATTCCCGAAATCTGTAATTACCAAAACTCACAATTTAATTTTCGTCATACTTTTATTTTAGATTTCAATATCATACATATAAAATAGATTTTGTAAAGAAAAAACTAACTAAAGAAAACCGCTGATAAAATAAAGATTGTAAAAGATGTTATGTTTACCAATAGAGAAGAAAACAAGCTTTCTTTTTTAAAAAGTAATTAGGTACTGTAAAATCGGTCGGTAAATTGCTGAAGTGACTTTACTGAAAAGTACCAGGCTCAGCTTGAGATCGAATTCAAAAAATTTGAATCAATTGAATTTATTTAATCGGTTTTAGTCTAAAGAGCTCGAAATTTCAATATTTTTATTGTTGAGGACTTTCCTTATTGGTTTAATTTTCTTATTTGTTATTTTACTTTCGAAATATGTGATTATTGAATTTGACATTTTACTTCGAGCTTGAATGCTTCGTGTTTACATGTGTATGATTAGTGAGGGAAATTATTCAATTGTTTTCCATAAAACAACATTCACAAGTGGTAAGTTTATTGCTTCCTTACTTTGAAACAAAATTTCAAGAGAAAGTTGTAAAAGGTTTCATATGATCTCCTGACATTTCGAAAAAAAATTTAGAAGATTTTGAAAGAAAAGTTTTCAATTTTTCGAGATTAGAAAATTTTAGAAAAAATTGGAGTAACATCAAAAGATATTGAGAAGATTTGAATGTTTATACAGATTTTCTTTCAAAATTAATGAAAAATTCGAACCATTTCAAAAGATATCACAAGGTTTAAAAGTTTTGAAAAATTAAAAATAATTTTAAAAACATTTTTTAAATATGTAGATTTTTAAAGAAAATAAAACCCTTTTCTCATAATTCCTGCAAACATTAAAGTGATTTTTACTTTGAAATATAGTTTTTAAATATTTCCAAAGTTGTCAAAAATGAATCGTTGAAATCCTTGAAATCCATTTTTTCTGGATGCGTCCAGTCGTCCCGAAAAATTGGGGGATTTAGAAAAGGGGATTTGGAAAGGCGGAGTTGGAAATGGGGAGTTGAAAAAGTGAAGAGTCGACGCGAAAATTCGGGACGACTAGCCAAGCTTATGGAAAATATTGGCTTAGTCATCCCCAATTTCGGGACGACGAGACACTGCGTTTTTTTTTATAGACGCAAGATGAATTTCTAAGCAGAAAAAAACTTATCAAAGTTATTTTATTCCAACTGTTGTACTTTTCTCTCGCGCATAAATCGTTGAAATCCAAAAATCAATTCAAAAAAATAATAATAATAAATAAAGTGTGATTCAGAATAGTAAGTTTGTAGAAATTTTTGCAAGAAAAAATGTTGCTTTCTTCGCGTTATTGAATACTTAGCTTTATTTACGAAGAAAACTGAAATTTTTATATTGTTTTATATCAAAAAAAGATTTTTTCAAACACTGCGCCGGTAAATATTTAGCTTTTTATCTGTAAATTGTTGTAGGACATCTCAGATACAAAATTAGGAAAAACATTCTACGTGAAACATTAACCATTATCTAATATTTATTTTTCAAATTTTGATATGTTTACATTGAAAAATAAGGGTTTATAATAAATAATTATTATAAAATCAACAAAAGTAATTATTCGATCACAAAAAGGCTCTTATAGTGAAATGTAAAATAATTTATTGAATTTACTCATTAAAAAAAATTGATTGATCTTAAATTCAGAGGAAGGAATACGTTTTTATCAGGAATATTAATTCTAGATAATTATTAATATTTTAAGTATAAATTATTGCAAGTACGTATTCAAAATAGTTGTAGGAATAAGAATACGAAATATTTAAAAACGTCAAATTATTCCTTCTCCTAAATCCATTTTATTCCGTTCATAAATTCTTGTCTTTAAATATGAATCGTTAGGAATCACGAAAAGTTGTTTAGAGATATCTATTCCTTTCTTGCATCTGCTTCCTCCCGACGATTATATTTTTATTTATCAATTTTATTACTGGGTAGGCATTTAACAATTTTGATGAAAGACATCCCTTTCGGTTAAAAATTCAACCGTTTTTTTAAAAGATAGATTTTTGTTGAAAATTCAACTGAGATCTTTCGGTGTTGAAAATTTACCATTTTTTTTAAATTCGTCATGTTGCCTTAAAAATTCATATGTTTTAGTAGAATTGTCATCTTTTTGGGATAAAAATGGAACTGTTTGGTTAAAAATGATTCTTTTTGGTTGAAAACATGTTTTTCTTTTGTTAGAATATAATCTTCTTTAAACTGAAAATTCAACTGTTCCAATTGAAAATTCATCGTTGAGTTGAAAATTCATCCATTTACTTCAAAGTTTGACTATTTTCATGAACTTATCATTCTTTCATGACCGAAAAAGCTTTATTTGTTGAATATTCGTTCGTTTGATTGGCAAATTCATGATTGTACTTGACAATTCATCTTTTTTGTTTGAAAATGTCATTATTTTTTTAAAAGTTCCTTTTCTCAGTTGAAGGTTTAACTATTTGTTTGGAAGTTTATGTATTTTATTGAAAATTCATCTTCCCGGATAGTATAGATTATCCGTGAACATTCCTGGAATGTCCGGAACGTCCGCGTATCAAGGAATATTACCAAGAAAGGTTCCGTGAATGTTCGTGAAAAATTTTCACATTATATAAATTCAATTGATATAATTAATTAAATTTCTCACAAATATTCCCCGAATAGAGAGACAGACACCGGCGTAAAAATTGTTTTTTGTAACACATGGGGTCTCAAAACGTGGAGATTTGATGAAAATCAACTAAATCAAATTTTACACAAAACTAATACCTTCTCATTAGTATGAGAATGTAAGAGAGGGAAGACAAGTTTTTGCAAACCCTTAAACGACTAGGAATTTTATTTGCTATACAAAATAGATGTGACGCATAAATTTCGAAAGAATTATTGCCGCTTTAGGACAATGCCTATTGTGCAATTTGAAAAACTCAAGGAAAGTAAATCTTGCAAAATTCACACATATAATAAAGAATTCAAGTTCAGTTGAAAACGGCTTGAAGAATTTTACATTTATATGTATAACGAAACTGCTAAAAATTCATGATTTATTAGTGTAAGATTTTATTTAACCAAGTTAGTATTTTAAAATAAAATGTTAATATAAAAATAAAATAATTCAGTAAATTTATGTGACACATAAGTGCAAAAAAGCAGTGATGATATCTTATAGAGAATTCGAATCAAATTCAAATAGTAGAATTCAATTCCACCTTGATAAATATTTCATCCGGAAATACGTTGAAAATGTCTGTTTTATGTTTTTTAAATATTACAGAAATATTGAAAGTATGAAGTCCGATTATGGCACGCGCGGCTTGTCATATTCTGTTGGTAAGAAAAATAATACGCTAATTTTGGAGAATTTTAATTAATTGAAAAAAAATGATGATTTATAATGAATTTACAGGAATTTTAGCGTTATAACTCTAACCTTGGTAGAAATAACGTTGGGAGAAAAATTTGTTAGTACAGACACATTTTTTATAGGTGTATCTTTTTATTGCATGCTGAATGTTTTCAGAAAGATAAGCAGAACTCCGAAGCAACGATTTAGAAAATTACCAAACTCACGACTTCGCTGAAGATTGGAGAATTTAAATAAAATTTTACAAATTTTTCATATTTTTGTATTCTTGTATATCAAAACTTTCTGCCTGTATGTATATAATATGAATATAAATACGAACAGATAACGAAATCCGCCTTGGGCGGATTAGAATTATAATTTGTCGGGATTGGAAGTATTAAAGAAATAATCGATAATTAAGTATTTTCACTTCATATTCAGCTAACTTCACTTCGATAATTGCTGAGGGGAAAACAATGGATCAAATGCATGGTATTTGATCCATTTTTGCCTTATTTTGTTAATATCTTCGTGAAAACTAATTTTTTCTATAGAAGTGTATTTCGAAACTAGTTTTTATTTTTTAATTACTATTTAATGAAATAATAAAATCATAATAATTATTATGCATTACAAAGATATTACAAAAATAAAGTTTCGTCCCATGCATTTGGTCCATCGTTTTCCCCTCAGCACTCAACGAAGTGAACTTAGCTGGTGCTTGAAGTGAAAATACCTAATAAACCTAAAGATAAATCCTGTGAAATAATAGGCCAAGTCTCAATGTTCAGACCTAAATAATAAGCTGCGTATTCATGGAAAACGTTGTTAAGGTGAGGAGGAAAAATTTCATAAATTTTAGATATCTATGTATATAGTTTCATTGAGTACCAAATTTCATACAAAAAATGCAGTAGAAATCCGACGTAGGAAAGAGGTGCTCCCCCCCCCCCACGGTTGAATTAGACGGTTAAAAGGAGATTCCTATATGACAGTGGAATTATCAGCAAATGTTATATTGAATGTTGAAATTTGGTTTTGAAAAGCTACCGACCGCTACAGAAGTCGTGTGTTTGACAATAATTTTCATGAATATAGTTTCTTTGGAGTTCTTTGCATGGCTCCGATAAAGTTCGACACAACAAAGCGAAAGTTCGAAAAAATGAATTTATTTTATTCAAATTAATTTTTGTTAATACCTATATACATATGATTTCTTATATTTTCCGATTAATCAATGATAACGATTATGCTGAGTTATAATGTTCTTTTTTACTCTCACTTTGGTTAAGTTGCTTGATACGAAGGATTATTCACTATAATCTTACAGTAAAAGTTTCTACTGAAGAAGGGGACCCCAAATGAGTATTTTGTACTTTTCAGAGATTTTGCTATATTTTTTCGATTTGCATCAATTCACATTTATTCCTGGAGAAATTTTAATCAAAATTTGTGAAAGCAAATTACCGCTAAGCAAAATAAGAAAAAAATTACTCATATTTATTTTCTCGAAACAACTATGGGTATTCAGACTTTTATTTTATTGCTAAAACCTATCAGACCGTTTAACATTAAATTTTAACCAAACATTCATAGCAACATTTATGGTGCTATTTTTTCGGAATTCATACTATTTTTGATAGTTTACAAAATTTGGTATCTTTTCCATTAAAAAAGTAATATTTACATCTTTGTCCACGCGTGCAGTCAAATTTGTTCCTTGAATTGACATAAAATATCAACTGGAAGAGGGGCTGCTGACAAAAGCGGAGTAAAAAAAGAGTCGGTGCAGAAGTGGGTTGATCATTTCTCAGCGGAAGAACGAATTAGCCCAAAAGCTACGAGCAAAAACGAGTTAAAGATTTACCATATTTTTGCTCGTGGCGCGTGGGTAACCCATTTTTGCCCGCAACTCATATTTCGATTCAGATCAACTCCAACTAAACTTTTGATTCGTTTCTGGCTACTTTATTTTTTTTTTCGTTTGCGCCTGGACGATTTAGAATTAATAAAATTGAATAATAGCTCAAGCGGCATATTAACGAATTTTTAGAAGAGTCAAAAAACTTTCTGAAATATTGAATTCTCAATTCAGAAAAAAACAGATATATTTTCCTGAGGTACATCAATGCTGAATTGATGCTTGGAAAATTAGATTGGAAAATTATATTATATTTCGAAAAAAATAATGATAATTATTGAAGAATTTCCTTTCATTTTTAATACGCATAATATTTTGCAAATCAATTATCAATACCATGGGGCCCTAGAAATAGTTCGGTTCCCATTGTGTGAAATTGGAAAACTAAAATAAGAATAACTGCACGAAAATGGTTTCACGGGGATTGGTTGCGATTCCTCACATGGTTCGCACTAAATCTATACAATTTATAGACAAAAAAAAGTTTTTATATTAAACTAATGAATGTTATTGAACTTTTTTGTATTTTATAGAACAATTTTATGAGTAATCATCGACTCGAGCTATTTATGATGTAATGAATAAAGTTTTTTCTTTGAATTCGACAAAAAATCACTCCTCAATGACACCTTGTTGCCATATTTAGTCTGTCAATCACAATTGATTCTTATTTAAATAAACCTTATCAACCAATGCACAAGTGGGCTATTTCCCGACGTACTAGCTTGTTTCTTTCAACATAACCAAATGTTCTTAACTAATTTATGAGCTTTCAGGGATATGTCAATGACGAGCTGATGTTGATAAATGTCGACAATCGACAGTTATTATTTTTAAGAACAATCTTTCTAACAAGTTTTTATTATCTTATATATTTATAAACTGAAAAATTCCACTTTTCATCCAAGAATTATCAACCAACTTGTTATCAAACATCCCTTGCTATCATTCTATAACAATTGATGATTGCTTAAGCAAAATAATCAACGAAAGCATTTTTTGGCCATATTTAACATTTAAACTAATTCTAAAAAGTTTTTAACACGTGGATAACAATTAATTATTGTTAATGTTATTAACGCAATGTCATACAAAAATGTATCTCGTCTCATGGAAATTTCCGTAAAATCTACAAGAAACACAGATTATTTTCGAATGCGTGAAACAAGAAAACTGGGTTTATAACATTCTCAGTAACATCGACAATAGTTATTCGTTATCCAAGCGTCTAAAAAAGTTAAGACATTATTTATTAACATTTGATCAAGGTAAAAAATAAAGTTTAAGTGTTGAGAAATAGACAAATAATGCATTCGTTCGTTAAGTTTATTTAAACAATCGTCAATTGGTAATGCTTGGTAATATGTAGTCGTTGATATATAATTGTATATTAAATTCTCAAAAAAAACGAATTCTTTGTTGATGAATAGGGCATTATTTCGCCATCTCAAAAAACAAAATCTGTCTGCTGCAAGTTAAACTTGCTCAAAGCGTTGTGATCTTGGATAGTAGTTTACGGGAAAGAAATTCTATCATTTTGATCATTATTTATAGAGGGGAAGGGGTCAAAATTTTGAGATTTGCGTCGACATTGCATATTTCATCGAGCCTCATTCTTCTAATTTTATATATAGCTGTTCAGCGTTCCAATTCAATTAATTTAATTTTCCACTATCATTTTTACATTTATGTAAATCATACATTTGCAATTCAGTCTAATCATATATTTATTTAAGAATTATTTAATCAGCTTTGGTCTTTGTCATGCTAATAATTGGTCATGACTGGGAGCCAGATGGTATGGTTGGAGAAAATCCCATTTTGTAGTGAAAATTCTATAATAACCATGGAAAAGAACGCATTTTGAAAATTGGAGAACAAAGAATAGAAATATTTGAGAGTTCCCCCAGGGGGACACCCAACTTAAGAATGTGTTAAATTTCAATTTCTTTTACAAAATGATTTTACAAGCTCCTTCTGCAACTTATATCATTGCTTATTAGAGGGTGAAGCGTTCATTGCATTTCATGTTTTTATTCATGTTAGAGAAGGAATTCAAATTTAATCAATCTGTAAGTTTTGTCGAGAGTTTGTAGCCCTCCAAAACTATTTATTACTGACTGTTTATAATTATATTGAAATCTGAAACATATCTTTTGTTTTCCCTCTAACTTTTACCAAGATCAGTAGACTTTTCTTGCCTTTATGGATTTTTTACCACAAGATGGGATTTTCTCTTTGTTGATAGCTTTCTGTCCTCACTGCTGAAGAAAAATGAAAACCAAAAAATATAAATAATTGATTCTTTTTTTCTGATACAGTGATTGGAATAAAGGTAAAAAATTAAAATATTTGATTTTTTACAAACCAACAGACGTTTCCAGTTATAACAAGTTACTGCGGATATTTTAATTGGACTTAACGGAAATTTTTTATTTAACAACAAATTTACAGCTTTTTGTTGCTAAACTTTTCCGTGATACCATTTCTTCTAAGACTTTCAAATTCATTAAAAAAGTCCATAAATCAATTAAATAAGTAACTAAAAATGATTTCCAGTGGGTAAGAATAACTACAAAAATTGTTAATAATGTTATAAACAAATTAATTCACAAAAGTCACTTTTTCGTGATTCGCAATGATAGCTAATTTTAAACCATAGCTTTTTATAAAGTATTACAGATAATGATGTGCGCTTACAATAAGTTAGGAATAGATAATAATTGCCAATTATTTAAACAATTTTTATAAACAA
>JAWWEA010000115.1:58228684-58239366 GCA_035222095.1 Andricus quercuspetiolicola | reverse complement strand
ATTGGACTAATCGTTTGGGAATTAACTTTTGTGTTGAAAATTTTTATTTTTGGCTGAAAAATAAACTGTTTATTTAAAAATTAATTTTTTTTAGTTGAGGATTCAAGTATTTTGTTGAAAATTCGTGTATGTTGGTTAAATCCAACTGTTCTTGATTTCAAATTAAAATCTTTTTTCTTTCAAATAATTACATTTTTCGTTGGGAATTGGTTTTTTTTTTAATTGAAAAATCAACTACTTGGTTTAAAGTTCAACTACTTTGTAAAAAATTGAATTTTTTTGGTTGAAGATTCACCGTTTTAGATGAAAATTCAGTTATTTGTTCGTGAATTAATTTTCTTGTTGAAAATCCATATTTTTAATGCAAAATTAAACCATTTATTTGAAAATGAAATATTTCGTTGGAAATTTTTTTTTTTGAGTAGAAAATTACTTTTTTATCTAAAAAGTTAACTATTATATTTTTTGTTGAAAATATACCTTTTATAAGTTGAAAATTTATATATTTGGTAAAAAATTTATATATTTTCTGGAAAATCCATCTATTTGGGTAGATAATCAATCTTATTTGTTGATAATTTATTGTTTTGGTTGAGGATTAAACTGTTTTATTAAAAATTCGTCTTTTTTAATTAAATTCAACTAGTTAAAATTTCTTTATTTGTTTTTGTTGAAAATTAGTTCTTTAAACTGAACATTTAACGATTCTATTTTTGCTTGAAAATGTATCTTTTATAGTTGGAAATTCAGCTATTTCATCCGAAATTGATTTTTCGTGGTTGAAAATTATCTCTTGTTGAAAATTCTTCCTTTCTGGTTTAAAAGGCAAAGTTTTCTAAAATATTCGACTTTTTAGCTTGAAAGCAACTATCTTGTTAAAAGTTCCTCTAATTTGTTTGAGGATTCAACTATTTTGTTAAAAATTCGTCTTTTTTCGTTGGATTAAACTGGTTGATAATCGGTTTATTTTTTTTTAAATAATTTTTTTTGATTTAAGATTTAATTGTATTCCATTTTTGGGTGGAAATTCATCATTTTTAGTTGAAGGTTCAATTTTTTTGTTGAAAATTCTTCCGTTTGGATTCAAAATTCACCTTTTATGATAGAAGTCTTCTTTCTTGGTTGAAAATTCACTCTCTTGGATGAAAATAAACTTTTTTGTCGAAATTTCAACTTTTTGTCTTGAAATTCAGAAATAAAATCTACGTTTTTAATTAAACTGAAAATTAGATTTTACAGAACGTTTTTTGTCACTCCTGAAAATCAGCCAAATGTGGGTCGATACATTTTGCTATGCTACCCTTGAAATGTTGTCGATGAAAAAAAATATATATTGTGAACGTTGAAATAAAATTGTTGATTGCATTTACGTAAGCATTTGTTTTTTGCAATTATCCTTTCCATTTTGAAGACAGATTTTTAATTTACAGGCACCTCTTCCGCGAGGATATCCACCACCCTCGTCGGCGATGCTTTTTGATGATGACCCGGGTATCATGTCCGAAGTCGAGACTTCTAGTACCGGCTTTCGGAGAGGTGGAAAACAACGGAGTAGCCTGCCCGTTGTACGAACTCCAAGTAAAACATTGGAACGACCATTAGGTAACTAAACTTCCAATTTTTTCATTCTTTGCTTCATCGCATACGAGAAACTCAAACTAATGCTTAAAGCCTTTATTCCTATTATTTTATGCAATACCAATAATAGGGTGGTCCAGAAAATTAACATTTTTAAAATTGAAGGTGCTCTCGGAAGTATATATTCTTTTTGAAGAAAAAATTATGTTCAGGGTTGCGACTTGTCCGGGAAATGACCGGGAATTTATTTTAACCCCTTCGTTGGCAGAGAGAAATCGACAAAAAGTTCCCAAAATAGCAGGAAGATTTTTTGTCCTGAAAATTCGTACCCTGGGGGTTTTGAGGGCGCTGATTACATTAAATGAAACTAATATTCAAAATTTCTGAAATTGCAACGTCTTAGAAGTTTGCCTCGAGAATAATGTAACAGTTATGCTAAAACTGATGAAACTTTACTTGAAGGAGTAAGTCCTCAACCAATCAAGTAATTTTTTGTATTTTCATGCGCCTTTTTGGATCCGAGATTTGAATTTGCAAATTTCGAGTTCAGATTCGTAATTAGCGACCTCAAAAATCCCTGGGTACCAATTTTCATCTAAATCGAGTAAAATTTTCGATTTTTGTCCGCCATATTGGCACCACCATTTCGAATTTTCGAATTTTGATATCAGATTCGGATTCAACGAGCCCAAAAACCGCCATGTAAGACTTCGATGCCAAATCAGAGCAAGTTAAATAGGGGAAAAAAGATTTACGCACTATTGCGTCAATGCCGCACAGGGCACCGATTAATTTGACGCACTATTGCGTCAATGCCAACGAAGGGGTTAAAAACCGGGAATTTACTTCTGATCGCAGTAAAATTCAAGTTTTCATCATTTAAATAATTTTGGTTAATTCAGAAAAGTGATTTCCACTTTATCTACAAAACATACAGAAGCAACCATTTTCTCATTTTTTTCAAAAAATTGATTTGTCACGTTTGATTCGTTTACTCCTCATTTATCCTGACTTGAAACAGGGAATTTTAGAAAATAATTATCGTTTTTATTTTAGGACAAGGAGTTTCCGTAAAGAAATATAATTTCACTTGGAACAGGGAATTTTTGACATGGAACGGGAATTGAAAAAAAAATTATAATTCGGATTTATAAGAAAGGAATTTTAAAAAATCCCTGTTTCAGGTCAGAATTTGAAAGTTCTCTCTTCCAAATTTTAGATAAAGAAAGTACTTCAAGTAGTTTTCAGAGTAGAAGTACTTCAAAGAAGAAATATTTCTGAATTATAATTAAAAATTTTGTTATATTTTTGGTTGCAAATTCATCCTTTATTAGTTAAAAGTTCAATCACTTGGTTAAAAGTTAAATTCTTTCGTTGAAAATTATTTTTTTCTAGTTGAAGATTAATCATTTTAATTGAAAATTCATCTCTGTTTAAAAATGTAACTACTTTGCTGAAAATCAATTTTTTTCACTAAAGATTTAACTATTCCATTAGAAAATTGAACTATTTTGCTGAAAATCCATTTTTTTTGGTTAAGATATAGATTTTTAACAGAAAAATTTAAATATTTTACTTTTGGTTGAAAATTGATCTTTTTGGATGAAAATTCAACTATGTGTTCGGAAATTTATGTACTTTGTGGAAAATTCGTATTTTTTAAAGAAAATTAATCTTTATGGTTGAAAATTCATATTTTTGGTAAAAAATTCAACTACTATTCCAGTTGAAGATACATCATTTTAGTTGAAAATTCATTAGTTCGGTTGAAAATTAATTTCTTCAACTGAAAATTTAATTGTTCCATTTTTTATTGAAAATTGATCTTTTCAAGTTCAAAATTCAACAATTTGGATGAAAATTGGTCTTTTTTAATTGAATATTCAACTATTTCGTTGAAAATCTACGTGTTTTGTTAAAAACTCGATTTTTTAAATGGAAAATTATCATTTTCTTTGCAAGTTAATCTTCTTGTTTGAAACTTCTTCTTTTCTGTTAAAAATTAAAGTATTTCAGTTAAATATTTATCATTTTAGTTAAAACTTCATCTTTTAGGTTGGAAATAAAATCACTTGGTTGAAAGTTAAACTTTTTCGTTAAAAATTTATTTTTTTGGTTGAAGATTCATTATTTTAATTAAAAATTCATTTCTTTAGTTGAAAAATGAGCTATTTGATTGAAAACTTGTTTTTTCTTTGTATGAAAAGGAATTTTTTTTTATTGAAAATGTAACTATTAATCCAGTGGAACATTCCATAATTTTAGTTAAAAATTCATCTCTTTGGATGAGCATTCATTTTTTGATTAAAAATATAATTATTCAGTCTTTGGTTGAAAATGTTCTTTTTTAGTTGAAAATTCTTTCTTTTTTTGTTGTAAAAATTAATCTTCTTGGTTGAAAATCTATCTTTTCGTTCAAAAATTCAATTATTCTAGTTAAAGATTCATAATTTTAGTTGAAAATTCATCTTTCTGGTCATTTTTTTAAATTGAAAACTTAACTTATTCCAATTGAATATTCCATAGTTTTAGTTGAAAATTCATCTGCTTGGTTCAACATAATTTTTTTTAATTAAAAATTTAATTATTTAGGTTTTGGTTGACAATTTATCTTTTTTAGTAAAAATTAATATTTTTGGTTGCAAATTGAACTATTTCAGTTGAAAATTCATTGTTTTAGTTGAAAACTCATCTTTTTGGTTTAAAATTCAACTATTACAGTTGGAGATTCATCGTTTTAGTTGAAAATTTGTCAGTTAGGTTGAAAATTGAACTATTTTGTTGAAAATCCTTTTTTTTGTTGAAAATTGATTTTTTCAACTGAAAGTTTAACTATTAGAATAATTAATCTTAGTGGGTGTTTTTCGCAATAATATATTTTTTTTTGCATTTGAGTTATAGATACCGTGAATTCGTCTACAAACCTTCCATCATTTGTTACAAGTAACTAAGTTACTAAAAAGTTACGTTATTCGTAAATTTTAGGGCAACTTCGCTACTATTTTAAAAAGTAACTGGTAACGTAACGTAGCTTTTATTTTTGCAGTAATTTGGGTCTTTAATTTTAGTTACTTTATAGTTACTTTGTGTTTTTTGTTTATCTTCTATTAAGAGAGGTTTATTGGTCAGTTATGGGTAGAAAATTAAAAGAAAATTAACCATCTTGTTGAAAATTAATGTATTTCGTTAAAAATTTAACTATTTTGGTAGAAAGTTTAGCTATTTGGTCGAAAAGTAACTTTTTGTTAAAAATTCATCTTTTGGCTTGAAAATTCAACTGTTTTGTAGGAAATTCGTGTTTTTGGTTTGAAAATTCAACAATTTATTGGAAATTTTTTTTCTTTCTTGTTTCAAAATTCGGCTTTTTCGTTTCAAAATTTATCTCTTTTGGTAAAAAAATCTCATTGTGTTCTTGTTGAAAATTCAACTATTTTGGTAAAAAAATTAAAATAAAAAAAAAAAAAAATTGATCTGATTTGATTCAGATTTCAGATATTTCGTTGAAAACTCGTATTTTTTGGTTAAATTTAACTGTGATTGATTTCAAATTAAATTTTTTTGTTGTTAAAATAATATCAAATATTATAATTTTCGTTGAGAATTCATCTATTTTGGTTGAAAATTTAACTGCTTGGTTGCAAATTCATGTATTTTGATAGAAACTTCAACTATTTGGTTGAAAAGTAACCTTTATGTTGAAAAGTCATATTTTCGATTTGAAAATGAAACTGCTTTGTAGAAAATTCGTCTTTTTGGTTTGAAAATTCAACAATTTAGTGGAAATTTTTTTTTCTTGGTTCAAAATTCATCTTTTTCGTTTCAAAATTGATCTCTTTTAGTAAAAAAATCCAATCTTTCTTGGTTGAAAATTCAACTATTTGGGTACAAAATTAATCTGACTTGGTTGAGGATTCAGCTTTTTTTTAAAATTCCTCTTTTTTGGTTGAATTCAACTGTATTTGATTTTTAATTAAAATCTTGTTTGGTTGAAGTAATATCATCTATTATATTTTTCGTTGAGAATTCATCTATTTTTGTTGAAAATCCATGTATTCTTTTTTAAGTCAGCAATTTAGGTAGAAAGTTCAACTAGTTGGTTGACAAATAACGAACATTTTTGTTGAAATGTCGTTTTCTTGGTCTGAAAATTCAATTATTCTGTTGGAAAGCGATCTTTTTGGTTTGAGAATTTATCTATTTTGGTAAAAAAAATTCTGTAGAGGGTTCAGCTATTTCGTTGAAAATTCGTCTTTTCTGGTTGAAACCTTAACTACTTCGTTGACAGTTTAACTTATTTGTTAAAAATTGATTTTATTTTTGGTAGAAAATTAATTTTTTAACTGATAATTTGTCTTTTTTGGCAGAGAACTAATCTTATTGATAGAAAATCGTCTATTTCGGTTGAAAATTCAACTGTTTTGCTGAAAATTTCCATCTTTGTTGAAATATCATATTTTCGGATTAAAAATGCATGTTTTTGGTTTAAAAATGCAACTACTTGATTAAAAGTGGAACTATAGTTTTTGTTACAAAATAAATTTTTTGCTTGAGGATTCATAGTTTTAGTTGAAAATTATTTCAAATTCTTTTTTTTTTGTATAAGGTCAAATATTTTGGTAGAAAAATTGACTATTTGGTTAAAAATGAACTTTTTCGTTGAAAATTTAACTCTTGTTGAAAATTGGTCTTTTTCGTTTGAAAATGGTAGAAAATTCAACTACTAGGTTGAAAATTAACTTTTTTGTTAAAAATTATTTTCTATATGAAAATTTAATTATTTCGTTGAAAATTCATGCATATTGTTTAAAATTTAACTATTTAGGTTGAAAGTAACTTTTTTGTTGAAAATTCATCTTTCTGGCTTGTAAATTCAACTCTTTTATTCGAAAGTGTTCTTTTTGGTTTGAAAATTCATTGCTCCCGATAAAAAAATGTCATGTTTTTTGGTTAGAAATTTGATTGGGTAACCGTGAAACGGAGGAATAGAATTGCTTGAATTAAGTATGTGAATCGTGATTTTAACTTGAAACGCAACATGAAAAATCATTATTAATGGCTGATGAAAATAAAGTCAACGAAACAAGTAATTCTGGTGATTCTGCCGAACAATGCGAAAAAAGAAAACCGGTTCAAAATCTGATATCATGGACAGGATATATTCTGAGTGACATCCGTTGCTCAATTAGAATTTTATTTTAAATACAGTATATATTGTTGTCGACTTGCCGAAATATATTGTGTATCTTATATTTACTTTAATTAATGCCTTATTCGTTTAAAATTAAGTTTTTATTAATTATAATCTTAGTTATTTTGATTTCTAAATTATAAAATTAAGGGGGCGAAAAAAGCAGCTTTTTAGGTAACTTGCAAGTAACTTAACTGCAGCTAGTTATCTTTGTTCGCTAAGTAACGTAACTGTGACTAGTTACGCAAAAAAGTAACTAACCCAACACTGTCATTGACCTAAAACAAATTATTTACAGTCACAGTCGTCGTGGTGTCTCGATTAGTCTACCGCAAAGGCGTTGATCTTTTGGCACAAGTAATTCCTCAGATCTGTGCACGTCATCGAGACGTGCATTTTCTGATTGGAGGCGATGGACCAAAGAGATGGCTTATAGAGGAAATAAGAGAAAGAAATTTATTACAACATAGAGTTACCTTGCTAGGAAGTTTAGAACATTCTCAAGTGAAGCATGTTTTAAATAAAGGGCATGTCTTTTTAAATACGAGCCTGACTGAAGCTTTCTGCATGGCCATAGTCGAAGCTGCTTCTTGTGGGTAAGTTTATCACTTCAAGAAAAAAGAGCCAGGGTGTTTACCTACCCAGGGAAAGGCTGGGAATTTTATTCACCTAGAAATGGCCGGGATTTTTTATTCGATTGTTATTGTCGATAATGATGATAATATAAGTAATGCTGTTTAAATTTTTTTAAATATTTTGAAATCTTGAAATTCGGTGTACACTCAAACTTAAACAAGATTTACCTTCTAAAATAAAAATATATAAACACAGTAATTATGATTTGGAACAGACAATTTTTGAAAAAAAAAAATTATAATTCAGATCTAGATCGAGGAATTTTCAAAAAGAATAAAAATTTTGACTTGGAACGGGGAAATTTCGAAAAGGACTGATATGGAATAGTGAATTTTCCAATAGAATTACAATTTTGAATTGGAACGCGGAAATTTCGAAAAGAGTTTCAATTCTGATTTGGAACCGGGAATTTTCGAAAAGAACTATAATTCTTACGCGGAACCGGGAATTTTCCAAAAGAATTAACATTCGAAGTTGAAAGTTAAAGAAAAAAAGTATAATTACTTGGTCGTGAAAATGAAAAATCACCTGGAGAAAACCGGGAAATAACCGGAAACTTCGAATTATCCGTCTGGTAGATGCTCTGAATGCTTAGAATCTCCTAAAACACTTTAAGAAATTTTCAGTTTGCAAGTGGTGACGACAAAAGTAGGAGGAATTCCAGAAGTATTACCTCCAGATTTAATTTACCTCGTCGACCCCACAGTTCCGGCCCTAGTCGAAGGTTTAGAAAATGCCATAGCAGATTACAGAACAGGCAAGAATATGTGCCCTTATAGGGTTCACAAAAGAATAGAATCTTTTTACAATTGGTTCAACGTTACAAAGCGAACTGAAGTCGTTTACGACTTAGTTTTGAAGGAAGAAAAGAAGAATTTGGGACAACAGCTGGCAAGTTATTTAAAAAGCGGCGTGCTTCCTTATCTTCTAGTCGTTTCACTTTGCTACATAGTTTTACAAGTATTGGAATACTTCGTTCCCAGAAAGGTAAAAACAAATTTTATTTTTCTAGAAAATCTAGAGAAATCTTTTTAAAAAAATGTATGAGCCTTGAGATTTATTTGATTTCAGTATATTGATTTAGCGAAAGACTACACTGGGAAAAATTCCAAAGATCACAACAAAAACTCTGAAGAAAGAAACTGCAAAAGGCATAATTAAACAAATTATAGTATTGCGAATTAATATTAATGAAAACGACTGCCAAAGGTCATTCAACTTTAATTCTATCTTTATTAAACTTTGTTACTTTTATAATGACTTCGATAATCATCGTGAAACTGTAAACAGTATTTTTTACAGTAATGCCGTTCATGTATTTGCAAATATTTAATCGAACCAGCGCCATACGCGAACCAAACTACGAGAAAGTACAACTTACAATAGTTAATTATATATACTTTATATTTTTAAATGTATATATTTACATATATAGATTATTTATGAAAAGCTTCAGTTTTGTTAAAGATCTCAGTTACCAGTGATTTCAATTGCGAAATATAATCAAATAATAAATGTACATAAAGTAAATTAAGTTACAACGTTTTAAGTACAAATTGGGAATTATCGATGACATGTATTTTTGTACAAATCTTCCAATCTTGTTAACTTCAGAATTTCCATACTAAGTCTTACCTGAATAGCGTAAGTGAATACAAATTGAAAGTTACCAGTGTTCAGTTGAAACGTGTTACTTTAGAATTGTTATTTTTGAGTAATAGTAAAAACTGTAATAATAATTAAAAATTTTCGGAAACGGTAATAAAGAAAAAATATAATATTAATTATTACCAATTTTTGTCTAAGATTCTTATTTTAGTAATTCTGACCAGTTCTACCAGAAGATTCCGTTTTACCACCATGAGACATTAAATAAAATTTTCTGTGAAGAAAGAACCGCCTTTCAACTACGCTGGGATTCGAGCCCCAGGCCCTTAACTATTCCCGGTCGACTGCACACAAAATTTTATTTGAACATTCTCGCTCCGTTGCTTCAAGTTTAAACGTAACTGGCAGAGTTTTCTAGGGTTTAACAATAAATAAAGCATAGTTTCATTAAAAGATTTTTTATTATAGTACAACTTTATTTGTTACATGCGCATCGAATGTACGCATTTCGAAAAACATTCACGCTCCTCGCTTTTTCATGCAATTAAATTGCATTTTTAAATTTCTAACAAACGTTCATGTGCATTATATTACAAATTTGAAATTTAACTCAGGCAATTACACAGGAATAGGAAGTAACTTGTGTTCACACATATATAAAATGCCCTGTATAAATATACGTTTCGCATTGTTAACATGTAATTATAGCGGTTGTTGTCAATTCATTCAAGCAACAAAGACAACGATAATGAAACTCAATTCTCGTACCGCTTGGGTAATTTAAAATACCCTTGTATTTCACAAAATACGACTTATCGTTGTCATTGTACAAGCTTTTTTAATTATTTACATTGTACTCATGTACTCGCCTTAATCGAATATCGATTGTGGATCCTAAGCTTCAAGTGCCATTTCTTCACTTCAAATCATTAAAAAAATTCGAAATTTTTCTCTGATTTGTCAAGTTGACATTTTTTCAAACTGATTAGCTAGAAAAGCTTTGTTCACACTCAGAAAAATTAATCAGCTGCATTTGGTAACATGAGTGCAAAAAATTGTCCACATTTGAATTTTATTACAAGACTTCTGGAATTTGAAGTTTTCTTTTCCTGATAGAAAGAACAACCTAGAACCTAGGTTCTATTCAAAGAATCTATTTTGCTTCTTTTACAAGAATAGATTTCTTAGGCATTCTAATTACATTCATGGTAGAAATGTAGGAATACTGCTTATTTTCTTGATTAAATTCTGTCAGGAAGTCTGTTTATCCAGTGAGTTTCAAACTTGCAAGTAAATTTATCAATCTGGATTTTGTAAGTTTATTCCACTAGGCTTGTAGCTCGATTTAACTTCAGACATTTAAAAAGACCTTTAAATCCAAATAAGCATTAGTCAGGAAAATTGAAGCCAAGTAAACTAAAAATTAATTGAAAATAAATTAAATTTAACGAGTACAAACCACTAGAATCAATTTATTATAAACATCGACGATTCGTGACTGATATCTAAAATAACGTTCGATACAACGAAACCCTGTCGTATCTGAGGAAGGAGTTTGTATTCATTGTTTTCTTATATCTTAGACATATACTATCAGTCTTGCAATTTTTCAGCAGCTTTACTTGTTGATTCGGTTGGAACTGCTTCATTGGTGAATTGATTGCCAGTAAAT
>JAWWEA010000115.1:57758453-57772141 GCA_035222095.1 Andricus quercuspetiolicola | reverse complement strand
AGAGTTGAAGGGTAAACAGGACCTGACGTCCTACACCAAACTTGAGAATTCCAGAGTCCGTTCAATCTGGAAAATCCTGCAAGAAAAAACTCAACAACCGCGCACTACGCCACCCACACCACCTCACTTGACCAAGCTGACCTCATGTACCCAATGCCACGTTACACTATCGGAGATCACGAGGCCCATCGGGATATTAAATAATCGGCTCTAAAATAATCCAAACTAGGGGGATTACTAGTCTTGAAGTACCAGGTCATGCCAAACCTGATGTCCGTCAACATACAGATGCGCCCATTTTGTGCTGGCCGGCATTCTGAATATTAGAACGGTCCAAATTGCATCGATGGATCGTTCCGTTACGTGGAATCCCGGCCGGCACAAGATGGACGCATCTGTATGTTGACAGGTATCAGGTCTGGCATGGCCTGGTACCTCATGACATAATGTGGGTGGCGTAGTGCGTGGTTGTTGGATTTTTTTCTTGCAGGATTTTCCAGATTGAACGAACTCTGTGATTCTCTAGATTGGTGCAGGACGTCAGGTCCTGTTTACCCTTCAACTCTGGGTATCTAATCTAACCTAATTAGTGGTGAACCCCTGTCACTTTGCCTGTCATTTTGCCTGTCCTTTTTCCTGTCATTTCCCTGTGGTTGCGAAAAAACAACAGCTCACACAAAAAAAATGACAGGTCTGTCCTTTTTTTCCTGTTATATATTTTCGTAAGGGATTGTTCTAAACAAGTTTGAAAAAATTACTTGGAACATGAATCATTTGCAGAACATCATTTGGCCTAACTCTTGACTGTTTTTGGAACGTTCAAATAACATTTTTTGACTGGAACGACCAAGGAACGTTTTTAGGTTGTTCTAATTACGTCTCTAAATTTTGTGCCCACTAGGCTCTTATAATATTTTTTTTTTCACTAGGCTCTTATAATATTTTTTTTCTACTTTACATAATCGACCGCCTTGGTAAATTGCGTAGGTTGTTCATTTTTCGGATCTGGGCCATATGATCCTGTTCCAATACCAGGAAATCCCGAATGGATCGTTGTGCGTACAATATATGGGCCCATTGTGGATGTTAAGAGAAGTTGGCCTTCTGGAAATGTTTTCGCTATTAAGCTTCATGGAAAGGCTGTAACTCATATAAGATATCCCACGCCGCATACCTTTAAAGTAATTGATGACCGAAATGATTTGAAATTTGTTGTACAACTATATTCTGGTAGTTCAAACTGGATGGCAGTTTCCCCTATGTCTAAGAAATTCGAAAATTTGCCAGAACTTGCCCAAGAAGTCTGAATTTTGATTCATCAGATCGCGGATTTCCAAAGTGAAACAAATTTATTTGTAGATTTTATTCTTATCCATCTGGACAATATATTTTGTTGCGAAGCAAGAACTTCGATGTAGCTTTGGAACCGTCCAAATATTTTTTTCTAATATCGAAAGTAGCGATCTAAAAGATGAAATTTAAGAGTCTAAAGACTCTCATGTAAAGAAAACCAAATGGTTATAAAAATACATTAAAAATGAAAATATTAACTTTTCGTACAAATGACACCATCTACAATAACATTATATTCAACAACATTTTTTCCCTAAATTAGGGCAAGAACACAAATTCTTGCCCCCCCCCCTTCTGTTACTGGCACCCTTCTCTGATTTAGTAGATAATACATTTTTTAGCATGTTTTGCCTCAATTAATTTCTGCTATAATTTTTACATGTAACGCATATGTTAATTATTCATTCAGATATATAGAAAAATGACTCGAGATACCATAAAATGTTTAGTAACATACTTGGACTTTTTTGTACGATGTGCAATTTTTAAAATTATAAAACAAGACAATGAAAATACGTCTGTTTCAATATTAATACATATTATGAATTTTATTAATATAAATTTATTGAAATAGAACACTTTTCAGGGTAGCTGAGAATGAAAATTAATGGAATATGAGAAAAAAATTTTAAAGTAATTATGAGAAATAAAATTCGTTATTTATTTTGTAATATCTGAATAAGAAGCCCCATACATAAATGTGGGCGAAATATAAGGACCAAGCGCTTTTAAATAGTACATGTTAAATTAGCTATATCTGATTTATAAAACTAACATTGAAAACTTAACATTGGAAAATTGGAAGCATTTCAGATTGAGCATTTGGAAATTAAGAAACTTTCAAACAAATGTTTGGAAATTAAAAATTTTCAAACCTAACAGCCTTAGTTTAAGGGCATAAAAAAGTTAACAATTTAAAACTTGTACATTTAATAAAGCACAATTTTAAATTGAAGTTAGATAAATCCTAAATATGATGAAAATTATTAAAATGTATCATATTATGTCGAATGACATTTAAAGTGATTGTAGAGATTTTATGATTAAAAAATAAGACTTTCGTACAAAGAGACATGCACCGTCATTTTTAGCTGTCAAAATTGAACAATTTAAAATATTGTAAACCTTTGAAGTTTATTCATTCTGAAAAATTGAAAAATCATATGCATACTTGAATTGTTCGAAATTAAACAATTCAAAACTTTGTTTAAAATGAAATTATTCTTAAATTAGGATCTTGTAGCTAAATCGTTCGAAATTAATAATTGTTTAATCGTGCATCATGATTTTATAAATTTATCATTTTGATTTGAAGTGCAAAAGTATTGTATTAAAAATTATTTGTGAAGAATTTCTTTAAAAGTAGAAAAATTTTATTTCACTCAAAGTCAAAGATATGACTTTGAAATGAATGAAATCATAATAGAATCTTCTACCAAACTGTGAGTACATATTGATATACCTCTCTATACCTACTTAACCTTGTTTAATGAAGTATATATTAGGAGCTAGAAGAAAAAATTCTTTAGAGAAAAATTACTTGTCTATGGAGATAGTTTTAAATAAAATTAATTTTGTCGATTCAACATTACCTTCGTTAGGGCTTTAATTGTAAATACGGAACGAAGAGTAATTGACTTCAAACATATGATATATTATGTTTGAAATTTTATATTATAATGCAAAAATCTACTGTAGAAAAAAAACTGTCCACAAAAGATTGTTTATCATTATTTGTTTGATCTCACACATTTTTTATTCATAATAGATAATAATAATAAATTTTTTCTCAAAATTTATCGAAGAGTAGAACAAACCAATTAAAAACTCTAGTGAAAATTTGCATTCGCTTTTACGCACACCATACTTTAAGTAAATTATAGTATAAGTCAAAGTAATTTTCAGTAAATCATTTTCTTTTATTCAGGAAAATTACACATTTCTTTACATGAAAATCTAGAGAACCTCACATCTCGTCGTTTAGATCGCTACTTTCATTACCAGAAAGGAATGTTTGTACAGACCCAAGGATACATTGAAGTTATTGCTTGGCAATGTGATAAATTGCCCAGGTGGAAAGATTAGAATCTGCAAATAAATTTGTTTCAATTTGGAAATCAGCGATTTGATATATAACAAAATCAAAATATTCGGGGACGTTGTGGCAATTCTTCGAATACTAGAGACATAATGGCAACTGCGACCCACTTTTCAGTATTTGGATCAACTTGCACAGTGAAGTACAAATTATGAAACCAATAAATTATGCGAAAAACATGCCCCTGGTCAAACTTCACAGAAACTCTTTCCTTTTCCGGAATCCTAATACCGATATATGTTCCAGTAAAAAATTCTTTATTGAATAACACTTTCTTGCCATGTGTTTTTACTTCGAAACAATCGGAAGCTGGTGATCTTTGAATAGTATCATATGGCCATTCTTCTGTCCATATTAAACAACATACGCGATTTCGCAAAACGTTGAATTCTACAAAATGGAAAAAAATAATACACAAGGACAATAGGTACAAAACTTAATTAAAATGAGCTAAAAATGTTCTTCGGACGTACAAGTCAAAAGACGTTATTTGAGCGTTTCGAAAACGGTTCTAAGTCAGGAAAAATAATGTTCGGGCAATGTCCGATGTTCCAAGTAAGTCCATAAAACGTCTGTGTAAAATTTGATGTTCATGCCACCTCATTTGGACTGATTTAAGATGTTTTTGAATCGTTTTTATGAGGTTCTCTGACGTTTGTGCCCACTGGGAGTCATTTAAACTCCGGTTAAGCGGCGCATGTGTAAGGTGAAGCGGCGCATGTATAAGGTAAAGCAGCGCATGTGTAAGGTAAAGCAGCGCATGTGTAAGGTAAAGCAGCGCATGTATAAGATAAAGCGGCGCACCCTTAATTTGTACTTAGAACTCGATACAGCTCCTTCTAGGTTATGCATCTTATGTTCTACAACTTTCACTTGCCGGCCTTCATATTTTTGGCGTAGAAAAGGGAAATATCGCGCTCGGAAATGCGGAATCGGGATAACCCCGCTTTGCCCCACATGTGTGCCACTTAGTCCCGGCTTACGGTATCTTTTTATTGGAATTGAATTTGTGATTTTTAATAATTTTTTTTACAATCTGATTAATGTCAACGTTATTATTTGATTTATGTTCCTCTATTTTACTAGTCATAGAACTAACAATAACGAAGATAAAAACCTAATGCGAAGAAAATTACTGTGTATCATTAACTTGATCTCAATGGAAAGATCCCCTGAGGATAAGCTGACTATCGTCACTAGCAGATTACTTCACTCGTAAATATATAAATCATTCTATTAGAGAGTTATAGTCGTGAGATGACTTTTATAAACCGTTTTCAGTTTTTTTATTTATAAATGAAGATCACGATTTTCCTTCATCATCAATTTAGTAAATCAAACTTCACAAAAATGTAATTTTCTTTCACGTTAAGATTTATTCTGAATGTTTCAAAACATTGTTAACCAAAGAGGTTTTTATTCTAAATAATTCTTCAATTTCGGGAAATAATCCTTTTCTCAAAAATTTGGCGTAATACTTCTCTTGGTTGTTTTCTGTTTTTAAAGTAAATGAATTGATAAAAAAAATACGAATTTTCTGCATTATTAGTTGGTGCCATACATTCCTGACAAATTTTTGAAATTCCAAATACCCAAAAATCAAGTTACCAAAACAGCAATTTGCACAAGCGATACACAGTGGACGCAAACCCGAAAAAATTGCCAAATTAAAACAAGTGATCTGATCTGCATGAAATATTGACTATAAAGGTGTTCCTCGGGCAGCTGATTTCAAATTTGAAATCAAAATTTATTAAAACAAAATAGTGTCTCCTCTGCCAACAAAAAACTCGAGAAAATGATTCAATCAGGATGAAATTTACTGTACACGCGTTTTTCAAGCAGCTAATTTGAAATTTGAAATCCCAATTTTAAAAAACGAAATGGCGGCTCTCATGTGAATCAAAAAAATTCAGAAAAATCATCTGATCAAAATTAAATGCACTGTCTAGGGTTTTTTCAGGCAGTTGAGTTCAAATTAAAAATTTGAATAACTATAAACAAAATAGTGTCTCCAATGTAACGCTCAGAATATCGAAAAAATGATCTAATTTAAAAAAAATTACTTCACAGGGGTTTTGGGCAACTGATTTCTAATACAAAGTCTAAATTTGCAAAAATAAAATAGCCACTCAAATGAGGCATAGAAGAACTCGAAAATATAATCTGATTATGAATGAAATTTACTGTACCTTCGTGTTTTGGACATCAGATTTAAAATTTGATATCTAAATTGTTTAGACAATGTTGGATCCAGTATTTCACAAAAAAATATCTCGAAAATATTGAAACAATTTGCTTTCAATAAAAAGAAGTATTGTTGTTACAGATTATGTTGAGTATGTGAAAAAAAAACATGAACAGAACCCTTGAAGTATTCAAACACTTAAATCACCAATACGGGTTATTGAATAAAGTAAAATACAAAATAATTTCATCTTAACCAAATAAATTGAATTAAATTTTCAAAAATTTTAAGGTATTTCAAGAAGTTTCGAGAGACTTAAAGGATTTCACTAAATCTCCAAGAATTCGAAACATGTGTAAGGATTTACATGGTTTTTTATACACACATGTTAGAAAATTTAATTTTAATTTATATTCTGAAGATTTCAAATGATTTTAAATAATTTTTACTCAGTCAAATAGATTTGTGTAATTTTAGATGATTTGAGGAAACTCAGAAAATTTGGAAAAATTTGAAAGATTTTGAGTTATTTTCAAAGATTCCAAAGAATTTCGCCAGATTCTGAAAAATATTGTAGGATTTCAAAATATTTAAAGCTTGATTTTTAAAGGTTTCTGGAAAACTTGAGAAAATAAGTGAAATCGCAAGGAATAGCGACTTTCAACATTTTAAGAAATTTAAATGTATTTCGAGATACTCAACAAGATTTAAAATATTTTATCGAATGGTCGAAGATTTTTCTGAATTTGAATCGTTTTTTAGAGAACTTTAGTAAATCAAATAAATTACAATTCGAGGCATTTCTACACATCTCAGCGATTTTATGTAATAGGGTGAGCGATCCGGTGCCTGAACAGTCACCAGTGAATAAACACTAATGCGAAAAATATATAATTATAACCTTTCAAAGTTAAAGTCTTTATGATTTTCTATATACTTGAAATCTTAAAGCCATTTTGAAGAGTTTAATATACAATACATTGTAGTAAATTTTTGTAAATAATTTTAAAAATTTCTTGAATCTGAAGCATCATCGATTATGGTGAGTGATGGTGAGAAAGTCGACGACCACTATTAGGTATGTGCCTAAGCAACTCCTTGTTTAAACTGCTTTTACAAAAAAATTCTTCACATTTTCTGCATCAAAGTTGTGCTGTTATAGTTGTAAGATATTATTATTCAATTTCCCACAAGGTTTTTACACAAAAAGTACGTTTTTTTATTAATAAATGAGTGTTCACGTACTGGAACTTTAAATTGCCCGCGTTCCAGTGAAAGAACGCTGTGTTCATTTATTGGAGCAAAACTGTCACCCCACAGGTCCAGTGAATGAACAGCAGGTGACAGAGACCTGGCTGTTGTTTCGTTACATATAAATAATTTTGTTTCAATTAATGTGACTATAAATATCGAAGCTATAAATGTAAATATAAATATAAACTATAAATAGTTATAATTTAAGTGTATATTTTTGTGGTTAGAACATCAAAAAAGTACGCACGAACTAAATTAGAGGTGAGGCAACTTTGAAGTTAGAAATTTAATGCTTTTTTTCATTTTAGTAATTTAACTTACTATTTTATTGTAATATTTACTCAAAAATACTGGTGCTAGGTACTACTCCGTATAAGTCAATATATCTTTATAAATTTTTAAAGAATTTCCATTTTTACAACACTGTAATTTATAATTATATTTGCTAATTTTAGCTAAATTAACATAGCAAGGTGTTGTATTACAAATGTTACGTGTCCTAAAAATCACAGTTTTCTATTGTAGTCACTAGATGAGTTATCTATTTTTAAACGAAAAGTTGTTTTTTTTAAGGTTAAAAGAACTGATAGAAATGTTTTGAAAATAAATATTGCATTAAAAAATTAGTAAAAGTTAACTTACTTCTGTGATCAACTTTTGTATTCCCTCCTTTCTTTATATTTAAATATCTTGTGGTTTTTATTGAAATAATATATTTAATAAATTTCGCAACGCTTTCTAATATTTTACATTATTTAATTGCTTATTTTGTAATGTACCTATGTAATTTTATACCTAAACCCTAATTCTAATTTGTGGTGATTATAGTGTTCATTCACTGGTGCTCTACTGTTCATTCATTGGCTCACAGTGTTCATTCACTGGTGTTTTCGTTAATTTTGCACTATTTAATTATTTTTTATAAAGCTTTTTGGTAAAAACAAAATTTGTTTATCGGATTATGAAATTTGAACCCTTAAGAATCTATTTTCAAAAGTTTTGTAAGAATAATCAATTATTATAACGTGAAATGGACTAGTTGTTATCAGTGATTTCCTTAAGTGTTCATTCACTGGGTCACTCACCCTATGTGTTATATTATACGAGTATTTGATTGTATCAACATTTTTATTTAAAACAAGTGAAATCTCACAAAAAACATCTGCGATGCGAAAAAATCCACCAAGTAAAAAGTTATCAGTGTAATCAACACAGTTTGTAAAATCAAAGTTTGCCAAGTTTTTGTGAAAGATACCTGAATTTTAAAATGTATTAAATTCATAAAATGACAGAAATTTTGAGAATACATTAACCCTTCCTAGTCAACACGGGTCAAATTGACCCGAAGAGTAGTTTGTATATATAAGTATTTATAATCTTATGGAACTTTTGCTAAAATCTACCAGAAAACATTTTTGGCAAAAAATCTTGTTTTTTTTTATTTTTTGGCCTTTTTAATTATTGAAAAAACTCATTTTTTAAACCAGTTGCTACATGTTCATAGATATTTAAAGTATGTCCTCCAATATTACCAAACCCTTATGACAAATGCAAATATTACGAGAATTGTTTAGAAACCGCCTGGGGTTATTTTGACCCTGTGTGGCCACAGAGGGTTACAAGGGGGATAAAAGTGTCATTTTATGAATTAATTACATTTTAAAATTTAGACATCTTTTAGAATTACTTCAAAAACATTGACTTCACAAACTTTCCACGAAAAAATTAAACCTAAAAAAGTTGATTTTCTATAAGATGGTTTGGTTTTATTGGTAGATAAATACAATCCCGGATTAGAGTTAAAATTAGGAGTTGACTGCACCTGCTTCACTCTATTATTATAAGGTTTTATTATATTGGTGCGTTCTCGCGTAGGTATAACATTATAAGGGGTGTCTCATTATATATAAGGGCAGCATTGGCAAGGCTCGATCGATTAAAGTCTAATCTATTGGAGGGTTTTGGTCGCGTACGTCGGCCCCATTCTGCCTGACAAGAAGGCACCTGCCATAATCAGGACAAATTGGCCCCCTGTCCGGACCCAGGATACGCCATGAGCGCCCTGTGATCTCAAACGCTAGTCAGTGACTTTACGACAATTATTGCCGCGAAAGGCTCTGCAGAGAGCAGGTGTTGCAACGGGGGAGTTTAGGTCTGCCCCTAACACCGCCTGCGCTATATAGGGATGGGGCTATGGGCCTCCCTCTCTAAGGAGATCCTTGTTATCTTCCAACGAGAGTGAGAAACTTCTTCCAAGACGCCTAGGGGACTTTAGCGATTTTCAATTTTAGGAGCAATTAATGAAGAGCGCGAGCAACAGGAAAAAATATGGGAAAATTGGAAATGAATGAAAATGGGAAGAAGAGAAGGATGGAATTGCAGGTGCGAGCTAATTTAAAAGGATAATATGTAATTATGGATAAGCCTATCCGTTAATAAGTAACTGTTGTAGGGTCCGGATAAAAATTATTATCGATCCTTGCAATAAATTTTAAGATCTCACCAAAAACCTCTACGATGCAACAAATTCTGCCAAGTAAAAAGTTATCAGTAAAATCAACATTGTTTTTTAAATATCAAAGTTTGACGAGTAATTCTAAGGGATATCTAAATATTAAAATTTATTAAATTTAAGAAATTACAGAAATTTTGAGAATGTATTAGAAAGGGAAAAAATACAAACTTGGCGAGATTATTATTGTTAAAAAAGAAGAAAGAAAATATTGCCAAGTTTTCATTTTTGCTCTTTTCCGAATTTCTGTACGTTTTCCAAGTTAATGCACTTTAATATTTAGATGTCTTCTAGAATTATTTGGCAAACTTTGATATTTCACAATGTTTATTGTACTGAAAACTTTTTACTTGGCTGAATATTTTGCATAGTAAATGTTTTTGGTGAGATTACACTTCTTTTTTAATAAAAATTGTTAATAGATAAAATACTTGTTTCGAAGTAATACAAATATTTTACACTCAATACAATATACTTAATATAATTGGTATTGATATTATAATTTCAAATATAATTATAAATGGTTTTTTCATTTTGCATTTTCCTAAATATTCACGTAACTGAGTTAAGGTGAAAAGATTGTACAAATCAATTTAATAGCATAAGCTCAAGGGTATACTGGATTACAGAAAAATCGAATTTGTTCAATTAAAAGTACTTAGATCTATCGATGTTGTTGATGTTGTTGGATGTTTTTTTCGTCTGAGATATTAATAGATTCTATTGTTGTAGGTTGTTAATGACATACTTCAGACAAAGCAGAGTTCCTGGTGATGTAGATACAACACCATGAGATCTGCTTTGTCTGAAGTATGCCATTAACAACCTACACCAATGCAATCAATTAAAAATGCAAAATCTCGCAAAATTATTAATATATCAAAATTTCTCCAGAAATAGTCATATATATTCATTCAATGGAGGTACATTGAAAATTTTGAACAAATCGGTTGGAATGTGTAAGCTTTAGAGTGGCTTGAAATCCTACACTAATTCTGCGCTAAGTCTGCGACGATTCATTTTTTTATTAATTACCCTTCCAAGAAGTGAAACAGTTGAGAAAAAAAAAACAAAAAAACAAAAAAAAACCGTTTAAAAAATATCCAGGGTGACAACTAAGCTAACTCAAACACCCCCATGGACCCAAACCACCCCCAAGGGCTACAACCCACTCTTACGCAAAATATCAGGTCCCACTCATCCCAGTTGAGGGTGCCTATTGCGACCGGTTTCAAAAAGTGTCTTTGGACACCCCGAACAACATATCAAAAAATAAAAAAAAATTGTAGATACGGAAAACTTTTGGGGGCAAAAAAACCAACGCCCCTAACGAAAAAAATTCGAGAAAATTGGTCTAATTAGGTGTGCCCATTGAGACGGGTCTTAAAATGTGTCTTTGAACACCCTGAACAACATATCAAAAAATAAAACAAATTATAGATGCGGAAAACTTTTAGGGGCAAAAAAACCAATACCCATGACGAAAAAAAATCGAGAAAATGGGCCTAATTAGGTGTGCCCATTGAGACAGGTATTAAAGTGTGTCGTTGGACACCCCGAACAGCATATCAAAAAATTAAAAAAATGGTAGCTACGGAAAACTTTTGGAAGCAAAAAAACCAACACCCCTAACGAAAAAAATTCGAGAAAATTGGTCTAATTAGGTGTGCCCATTGAGACAGGTCTTTAAATGTGTCTTTGGACACCCTGAACAACATATCAAAAAATGAAAAAAATTGGAGATATGGAAAACTTTTGGGGGCAAAAAAACCAACACCCATAACGAAAAAAAATCGAGAAAATGTGCCTAATTAGGTGTGCTATTTGAGACAAGTATTAAAGTGTGTTGTCTTGGGACACCCCGAACAACATATCAAAAAATTTAAAAAATGGTAGCTACGGAAAACTTATGGAGGCAAAAAAACCAACACCCCTGACGAAAAAAAATTGTAAAAATTGGCCTAATTAGGTGCGCCCATTAAGACAGGTCTTAAAACGTGTGTTTGGACACCCTGAACAACATATCAAAAAATAAAAAAAAATTTAGCTACGGAAAACTTTTGGGGGCAAAAAAACCAACATCCCTAACGAACAAAATTCGTGAAAATTATCCTAATTAGGTGTGCCCATTGAGACAAATCTCAAAATGTGTGCCTGGACACCCTGAACAACATATCAAAAAATAAAGAAAATTGTAGAGACGGAAAACTTTTGGGGGCAAAAAAACCAACACCCCTAAAGAAAAAAATTCGAGAAAATTGGCCTAATGAGGTGTGACCATTGAGACAGGTCTTAAAATGTGTCTTTGGACACCCTGAACAACATATCAAAAAATAAAAAAAATTGTATCTACGGAAAACTTTTGGAGACGAAAAAACCAACACCCCTAATGAAAAAATTCGTGAACATTCGCCTAATTCGGAGTATTCAAAGATACATTTTAAGACCTGTCTCAATGAGCGCACCTGATTAGGCCAATTTTCACGATTTTTTTTGTTAGGGGTGTTGGTTTTTTTGCCCCCAAAATTTTTCCGTGATTACAATTTTTTTAATTTTTTGATATGTTGTTCGGGGTGTCCAAAGACACACTTTAAGACCTGTCTCAATAGGCACAAGTAATTACGCCAATTTTCTCGAATTTTCCTCGTTAGGGGTGTCGTTTTTCTCCCCCAAAAACTTTTCGTAGCTACAATTCATATATTTTTTCATATGGTGTTCGATGTCTCCATAGACACATTTTAAGACCTGTCTCAATAAGCATACCTAATTAGCCCGATTTTCACGATTTTTTTTCATTAAGTGTGTTGGGTTTTTTGCCCCCATAAGTTTTCCGGACACACAATTTTTTTAAATTCTGGATATGTTGTTCAGGGTGTCCAAAGACACATTTTAAGACCTGTCTCACCGTCACACCTAATTATGACAATTTTCACGATTTTTTTTTCATCAGAGGTGTTGTTTTTTCTGCCCACAAAAGTTTTCCGGACACACAATTTTTTTACTTCTGGATATGTTGTTCAGGGTGTCCAAAGACACATTTTAAGACCTACGTCAACGGGCACACCTAATTAGGCCAATTTTCTCGAATTTTTCTCGTTAGGGGTGTTGGTTTTTTTCCCAAAAAGTTTTCCGTAGCTACAATTTTTTTATTTTTTGATATGTTGTTCGATGTGTCCAAAGACACACTTTAAAACCTGTCTCAATGAACACACCTAATTGTGCCAATTTTCACGAATTTTTTTATGAGGGATGTAGGTTTTTATACCCCAAAAGTTTTCCGTATATACAATCATTTTTATTTCTTGGTATGTGTTTCGGGGTGCCCCAATACAAATTTGAAGACCTTTCTCAATGGGCACACTTCATTAGGCCAATTTTCACGATTTTTTTTCATTAGGGGTGTTGGTTTTTTGCGCCCATAAGTTTTCCGTTGGTGCAATTTTTTTATTTTTTGATATGTTGTTCGTTGTGCTCTAAGACCCATTTTGAGTCCTGTCTCAATGGGCATACCTAATTAGGCCAATTTTCACGAATGTTTTTTATTAGGGGTGCTGTTTTTTTTGCTTCCAAAAGTTTTCTGTATATAAAATTTTTTTATTTTTTGACATGTTGTTCACGTTGTCGAAAGACACATTTTAAGATCTGTGTTAACGGGCACACCTAATTATGCCAATTTTCACGAATTTTTTTCATTAGGGGTGCTGCCTTTTTTGCCCCCAAAAGTTTTCCGTGTTTACAATTTTTTGAATTTTTTGATATGTTGTTCGGGGTTTCCAAAGACACTTTTTAAAACCGGTCGCAATGGGCTCCCTCAACTAGGATGAGTATGACCTGATATTTTGCGTAAGGGTGGGTTGTAGCCCTTGGGGGTCGTTTGGGTCCATTGGGGTGTTTGCGTTAGCTTATTTTTCACCCTGGATGTAATTTAAACTGGTTTGCCACTTCTTAGAATGGTAATTATTAAAAAAATGAATCGCCGCAGACTTAGCGCTGACTTAGCGCAGGATTTCAAGCCACTAAATAGTTTCATCTGTAACTCGAAAACTGTCCATTTTCGGACTTTGTGTCCCATGATAATTTTGATCGAGACATTGAGAACTAAAATTTTACGAAATTTAATGAAAATCGACCGAAAGACATTTCATGTAAGTTTTGTGCGGGGTCACTGGCCACTTTTTGATAGGATACGTAGTTTTTGTTTTATCTGTAAAAAACTGTTTGAAAATGGAAAAATTGAATTTTTAAACAAACGACGCAAGGTACGAAAAAAGTGAATAGACTCA
>JAWWEA010000115.1:56348586-56362044 GCA_035222095.1 Andricus quercuspetiolicola | reverse complement strand
CCCATTCACAGCTCCTTTTTTTGCTTCATTCATGCTCGCTTCTCGCGCCGGCGTCCCTCACTCTCATCCTCCACGTTTTCTACCAGGATAGAATTCTAACAACGATATGTTTGGTCATCGTGACAATGCATTGTTACAAGAGTGCGACAAAATATCCCTTGACAAGTCTCCTTTTTGAAACGAGGACTTTATAATGCACTTGCGTATGTAGCCGAGCATCTGCTACATTTACTATATCGGGTTCGAATCATGGCGTGATCCGCAACAAGTTGTTTTGTTTTGCTTATCATCTTTGACCCTGCAGAATTTTTGGTCTGATCAAAAAGGGAAGAAAAATAGAGAAATGAATTAAGAAAGAAATTCAGAGGAACGGGTTACGCTTTGCGGCGTTTTAAGGCGTGGGAAGTGAAATACGACTAATAGACGGTCGACCGCCACTTCCATCCTGGCGATTTGGTATTGGCGGGGTACTATGTCTCGACTAATTTGCTTATTAATATTTCACAACAACGCCGATCGCTCTGGGGGTTCGTGATATATCGCCAACCTTGCTTCCATCGACTCTTCGTTTCTCTTTCGAGTCACGTTCTTCTTCTGTTCCCTCTTGTCCATTTTCTACGCAACCCGTGCCAAATCCCAAAAGAAGCCGCGAAGTCCTTTTTTTTCCTTCTTTACTTTACTTACGGTTTTTGACCCTCCCTCAACCTCTTCGACAATTTTTACACTGAGCGTCAACTGTCACACATAGTGCTCCTTATTTCCTGGTCTTCAAACGTTTATTATCCCTGAATTACCTATTCTCTTAGTCTTGATATTGTTTTTAGCGAAAAGTAATTTTGAAATACCTATAAATGAAGGTGCAGATTATTTCAGACCAAAGTGTGGTTTTGTGAGTAATAAAATATCTAGGGGAATGACAGCTTTTGTCTTAAAACCATGTTTCCTGAGTTACTCTAGAGCAATTTTGATTACGAATGACCGTCTAAATGTCATAGCGAGCTAAATCCATTATTAAGGGATTTACCCAAGTTTATTGCATCTCGCCGACTTCCTCGGGCGCGATTAACGCCATTAAAGCCTAAAAGTCGTATCAGCGATTTTACGACCCCTGACGAATTCACGTTCTGATTTGGGTCAAATAAAGCGTTTTGTTCTTTGTATTAACAAAAAAAGGAGAATATTTTTTTACTCTCGTATCTATAAATCAGTATGTATAAATTTCTTTTACATTCACATTACAAAGCATCTTTAATTATTTTTAACCCTACGTAACAAAGTCTCTGGTTATTAAGAAAATGTATAATAAAGATAAAAAGTGTTAATTTGCACCTTGTGGATTGATTTTGGTTTGGATTCCTATAACTTTACTGATAGTTTTGCTACTGTTTTTGGTGCTTTCACCAACAGTGATTTCTTAATCAAGTCGTTTATTCGACAAACTGCATTTGCACTTTACCAAAGAGAATTCGAAACTGACAGCTGTCGGACAGCTGAAGGAAGTGTTTTCATAGTTACCGCATGATTTGGATCGATGGTAGCTGTGGATTATTTGCTGGGCTTACCCTGAAGGCGCCATAAACATTAATTCGGAGCTGGTAGGCTTACATCGGCTTGCTTGTGCGCCAAGAAAATCATCAGAGCACGCCGTCTTTAATACACACATTTCGGCAGTGTAATTTACAAGTAGTATCGTTTTATATATATACAAAAAATTTATATTTATATAAACGTTTTATATTATATAGGAAAGAGTACTCCAACTACCCCTTTATTTAGTAGGTTCTTCACATACTAGAATCTAGATGGTCTTTATTGTGTTTTTAAAAAATTATATTTGTTAGATAGCTGTGAAACACCTACTTAGCACCCCAGGACTTTTTACGAATAAGAACACACCAGAAAATAATATAAGAATTTGAAAGATCGAAAAGTAGATAAACAGAATTTAAAAACTCTCACGCTTGAATTAATCAATTTTTCATTCTTCTAATTTCATACACTTTTCTTGGCATATTTTTAAATGTATTTTCATTAATATAAATTTCTTTTCCTTGGTTTTCGCAATTTTTTTAAGTTCTTTTCAATGAAAAGCATTGAAAAGCATTTTTCTAAGTCAATTAGAAGGATATGAAAACACAAAAAGAACTGTTTCAAAACCCTCATGCCTTTCGGTTTTCCCGTAGTCTTAAGAATATTGTTTTATAACATAATTTTATGAGTTGAAGCCCTTAGATGTTGAAAACATTTTTTGCTGTCAGCTGAAAAAATGGGGTAAAAACCGCTGAAAACTGAGTTTTTTATTGCTGCATTTACATAAATTTATATTTCGGGTTTAGTTTCTCGATTTAATCTCTATAGCTATTTCTTTGCTGTCAGTGTCCTTTAAGAAAAAAACAAATGATTCCTGACAAATCAATCGAAATTTTATTGGAAAGAAAGGGGGAAAAGGAGACGGACTCTGAGCCGCGAGATTTCGTAAATGAAGATTAAAACGCCGAGAGGAATTATTTTATTTTCAAGTAGGGTCATGATCCTATCCATACTATCCATGTATAGTTGTATACATTAAAACACAGTTGTGAGAGTTATTCGGGTGCAAAGAAACCCGTGGTTAACGTGCCATTTTAAGTCACATCAAAGCCTCGCCACATTGTTGACAAGTGCTTCTCAGTTATATTCCAGCTGCTCGAATATCCCGAGGAAGAACATCGTTTAATGACAAAAACAACTGTGGATCTGCAGATCTTAAAAAATGTCTTCAGCAGGCACAACATGTCAAGTAACTTTGTAACTGATGATGGTAAACGCTAATTGTTTCTTATTCAATTAATTTATCTTTTATAATTGAAATAAGTAGTTAAAACAATTTCGCTTTGAAGTTCAAACAGGATCTAACTATTGTTTTTCCTTTCTTAGTTTTGTTCGCTTTCTCAGAAAAGAAGAGAAATAAAATAAGGTCGGCCGTATTATATGAGAACGGAAAGGTTAGCTCGCACGTGGGGTACCAGAGCGTTGGCCAAGCGAATCAAACCGCCTCATAAAGTCTATCAAAGGCACCAAAACTGAGTGTCGGAGTCGTGGTTTATCGCGCGAGATATTATTTGAAGATTTTATTATCCTCTTGCCGAGCCCGTTTTTACTTGTATGTCGTCAGAGAACTTCGCTTCAAAAGCGACATGCCTACGGCACACCTTTGTGCTCTAATAAAGATGAATTCCAAAACTTCATTCAAACGCTTCTTCATTAATAATAACAAAAAGCTAAACATTTGATATCGAGTGTTGTAGCATATGCTAAAAATTATTTATCATGACAGCAAAACCTGAATATAAAATCGAAATCCTTGTTACCAAGCTAATTATTTTTGGCATATATCGCGGATGTCATTTAAAAATTTCTTATCTTCTGAGAAAAATAATTACAGAAATAATCTCTTTGAATGCACATGCGTTGGAAATAATGCGCGTACTTGTGACGCGAGGCCACCCAAGATGTCCAAGGCGACGGATTTCGAGACATGCTCTGAAATTATTCAGAGCTACGAACCACGCCCTCCAAGAGCGATCGTGTTTTGTCTATCTGGCTTTTGGAGACATCCCTCGGGAATCTACCAGCTCCTCATCAATATTACGATTGTTTTGTTTTCCTGGATTAAGTTCGTAGTGGACTCGAAACCACCCACGAGCAGTGGGTTGTTGGAGATTTGGAGAGAAAGAGAGATACAATTATTTGATCGAGGAGCAACAAGTGGCCACAGGGTGGGGCGACACTATAAGGGGAATCCCCCCTGGAGATTTCGATGCTTTGATAGAGGCATCCCCGCCGGTAATAGGACAGGCCAAATGCCTCTGATTCCATCTGGTTGCTCAGATATATGCTAATCGCATACATAATAATCGAAAGGTTTAATCGAAACCTTAATTATAATCTGATTCATGTTATTATACATCTCATGAGGGGTTTCTATCATTCAAAAATGAAGCTTTGATAAGAACTGTATTCGAACCAATTAAATTACGGAATAGCTACCTTCGACGAGAAGATATACTTCAGCTGAGTATATTTAAATTCATATAGGGATTAGGTTGAGCTGAGCCAAATAGTCAATTTCATGGTGCATCTAAGGTGTGGGGAAGAGCATTCCTAATACGAAATGAATGAATATGAAATAATAAAATGAATCTTCTTGGCCATAAAATGTGCATTTACACCTGGTAGATTTTGACTTTTAGTAGTCTTTGGTCTACAAAGTCGATATAAACTGGTTTTAGGTGGCAGGTAGCATAGACTGTGGAAGATTATTTCCTTTTTTATATCAGACGAGGCGTTGGAAGTAAAAGGCATTCGTAAGTTAAATGCACACCCGGCCTTCCCTTTTGCAACCCTAGGAAGAATCGTACAGCTTCTGCCTCTTCGAACTGACAGTTTAACTCGCGACGGATCGTAAATTACGCCAATATTTCCGCGAAATCCTAACAAGATTATAAACCAGATTGTAGCACACTTCGTTGCTTGCTACACTCTCTCCACCTCGTCCTCCTCCTCTTTGTATAGTACCCTCTCTTTCTTTTCCGATGGAAGATCTATTTATAATATGCGTTCTCGTCTTTGCCAGGCCCCAGCCGGTAAGGTAGTAAACGTCACGTGTATTTCATATGAAACTCCACCCCCGTTCCGGGACCATTCCCTCGCAATGCCAATTTCGCTCCTTTACTCGACCGATAATGCCAGCCCGCTAACAAAGTTAACCCGTGAGACTTCTCTCCCGTCTCCCTTGACTCGTAGCCATCGTCTCGAGGCCTTTCCTTTTTATTTCTCTTCCCTCGTCTCTTTCTCTCTTCAGTCCCCCTTACTTTCCCGATGACTTTTTGCTCCTTGTCGCTCTTGACACGAGCCGAATGCAGATAATGTTACGGAGTTATTGTAATTGTCTCCTCCACGTTCTTCAATTCATCTTAAAGTGAGGGTTACTATCTGAATTTTAATTAAGCCAATCTTACCGCGAGTTTACTGTTATAGTTAATTCAGGGTGACCAATGACATTCAAGACTCAGAAAAAAATTTCTTGATAATTTTCTGGTTTTCAAAATTTTTTTCTGGTTATTTAAAATTTTTAAAACAAACCTTTAAAACTAAACAATTTATGACTTGAGAAATCAAGGAAAGCATCTCCAAATTAACGAATCTAATGTAGAACAATTTTGAATTTAAAGCGCTTAAAATTGAAAATTGAACAATTTCAAACTCAAACGAACATTTTGTACAAAATGGAAGCTTTCAAAGTTAAACAATCTCCAGATGAAAAACATTTAGGATTGTACAATCCCAAAGCAGAAGCCATCAAAATTGGACCTTTTTATTTCGAGGTCCTTTAAATACTCAAATAATTCAAATTGATCATTTTTGAGCTAAGTCTATTCAAAATTAAAACATTTTAAATTGAAGAGTTTTACATTTAGACTAATAAAAATTCGATGGTTTGAAAAACAAACACTAAAGATGGTTCAAGTGTTAAAACTTTAAATTTCAAGTCTCCATCTGTTCATCACCTGAAGACGTGATTAGCTTTTCAATGATTCCGATGATAATGATGAGAATTTTTAAATTTTATAAAATCAAAATCAATCCATCGATTGGAGAATCATATCAGAACACTGCAACTATATTAGAAAAAAATGGATTTTTAGAATTGATAAGACAGGTAGTATTGTTCCCTATCAACCCTGAGCAGTAGAAGAATGTGAAAGCGACACGATAATAGAAATTAATAAACCATGTACAAGGATACATCAGTTACAGAAATACATGCAAACTCAGAACCTGGTACAACTCGATCCAGACGAATTATATTGTGTGCACCTATATACATTCAGGTTAGAAAAGCAGGGGCAAAGGTATTCCGCTTATAGCTGGCAGCTTATTCGATAGATATTCCAGGGCCGTCACGCGAGATTCTGGGAAAAGTCGTTTCGCGCGTCTAAAACCCTCTTAAGTCAGTGCTGCCAACACGGCCAACGTTTGTATGCGTGGGTTAATAAAGGCCTCCGACGTAACCGATCGTTATTAGATTGGACACTCCTCCACCCGCTCTATCTCTCTCTCGCCCTTCACAATAACCCATAAAATGCAACATTTTGTTTCACATACCAATTACCACAACCTACAGTATCGCAACTGCTTCACCCTAAGCCTAACCTTCTTCATCAACCCAAATATCCACACAGAAAAAAAATAGGTTCACTTTAACCTAGATGTCAGTGACAAAATGTGCTCTACTCGTATTTTTAGAATTCATAATAGCTTCCTTTTTATAACAGAATGGCAAGATTATTCTGAAACCATTGATTGAAAGAGAAGAAACCAGTCAGTCTTTTTATAACAGACATTTCAAAATCTCGAGCAAATTGTGTCTGAGCCTCAGGGCCAAATTCAGTTAAAGACGAACAGTAAGAGCCGATGCTATTACAAGATGAAACGTTAGAAAAAATCTTGAGGCCTGGGGGTACGTATCAGACTTACAATTCCATGGTACGAAAAAGATTAATCCTACTATTGTGTAACTGTTGATCTTATAAGTGATCTCCAGTGATCTCCTAATTAGGAGTTTGTTCGATTACCACAAAAATCTTGCACAATATTCTCGCACAATATTCTCAGATATTCTTCATACAAAATAGACCAATCCGATCTATTCTGTGACTAATATATTGTTCCTTTTGGTTTCATTTTGGTACAAGAAGACGTTTTACGGTTTTTACGTCAAGATGAGTTGGACATGAAGTGTCAATAATGATAAAACCAGATGACCTTGGGAGGGATTGCAGCTTATCGTTCACGGCCATAGTACTTTCTCAGGAGACAATAATATGATGGTTGCGCATTGACTCCGCAAGTACATGCTTGGTGAGCAAAGGGCTACTTTGGCTCGTTCAAAGAGGCATGCAGTGGCCACCGTCGTGGCTTGGTACCACTTGGCGGGACCAACGTCGGCGGCCATTATAAAAATAACTGCTGATTGGACGCCCTACCAAGAAAAGTCGTAATCGCATCCTGAAATGCTTCTCTACGGTTCCTCTCTCTCTTTTTCTTATTTTTTTTCTTATTCTTTTTCTCCCTCTCGCTCTTTCATTGTTCCTCTTACTTCCTCTCTCACTCGCGTCAAACAATAAGACCTCTTCGCCTCATCCTCTCCCTCCTTTTCCTGGCTCATTTTGCTTCTCCTTCAATCTCCTCTGCCACCTTCTCATCCCCATCCGCGACCTTCTTGGTCTCGTCTCAAGAGTCGCGTTGATATAATATTGCAAGGATGGTGAACCCCACCTTTACAAACAATAAGTGTACTTTGCTTAGGTTGATTCTGTCTTTGCGATCAGTCGGCACTTCATCAAATCCAATAAGTGAAAAAGAAGTCTCTCTGTATCGCATTTCACAAGGATTCGCCATAAAGAGGAACTGTGGCGTTGTGGAATGGAGAAGGGTAGAGTAGCGGAACTGCTGCTGAAAGTGGTGCGATGATCATCCACTAAGTGTCTGTGGATGGAATCAACTTACTTTTACTGCTACGTAATGCACTATTCCGACTTACCCTTTCAGGATACTTCTCTCCAGGCGGTCTTATACCGATGCTGCGTTTTTGTTTGGCGCTGCAAAAAGGGAAACCTTATCGGGTTGTTTGGCAAATAAAGCTTTAGGTGGATGTTGGGCTTGAGGCTGCACAATAATGTATATCGCTTTCAAAAATGAGACGGTTTTTAAAAATGGCATTTTGCTATTTTCTTTTAGTAATTTATCTCGTATTTCTATTTTTTGTTTCCTTTTTTTTGCAGTTGCTTCTTTCTGAGGATTATATTTTTAGTTGCACATTTTATTATTTGGTTGAAAATTCAAAGATTTTGGTAGAACATTTATTTGTTGATAACTAATTTTTTGTCTCAAACTTCATCTGTTTTGGTTGAAATATCTACTATTATATTATTCGTTGAACATCCATTTTTTTTTATTGAAAATTGAACTACTTGGTTGATGGTTGAACCACTTTGTTCAAAAACATTTTTTGTTTAAGATTCATTATTTCAGATGAAAATTCATCACTTTGGTTGAAAATCATTTTTTTTCTGTTGAAAATTAATTTTTTCCAACCGAAAATTCAATTATACCAATTTAAGATTCATCAGTTTAGTTTAATATTCATTTCTTTAGTTGAAATTTTAACTATCTTGTTGAAAATTGATCTTTTTTAATTGAAAATTCAACTACTTGGGTAAAAGTTGAGGTAATTTGTTAAAAATTAATTTCCTTGATTGAAGGTTCATCTTTTAGGTTGAAAATTGAACTATTTTGTTGAAAATCCGTTTTATTATTAATTAATTTTTTTGACTAAAAATGTAAATTTTCCATTTTTTGGTGTAAATTGTTCCTTTTTAGTTGAAAATTAGTCTTTTTCGATAAAAATTAATCTTCTTTATTAAAAATTTCATTTTTTTGTTTAAAAATGCAATTTTTGGATGCAAATCAACTTTTTTTATTGAAAGTTTATATTTTCGGATTGAAAATTCGACTGTTTTACAGAAAATTCATCATTTGGCTTAAAAGTTCAACAATTTCGATGAAATTTAGTTGGAAATTGTATTACTTTGTTTAGAATTCGTTTTTTTAAAAAGTTCATGTATTTTGTTAAAAATTTGTCTTTTTGGTAGAAAACTAATCCTTTTGGTTGAAAATTGGTCTGGTTGGTTTTAAAGTTTATCTCTTTTGGTAGAAACTTCATCTTTTTGGTTGAAATATCAACTGTTACAATTTTTGCTGAGAATTCATCTTTACAGGTTGAAAATTCATCTATTTTCTTAAAAATTAAATTTTTTTGTTGACAATTTTAATCTTTGGTTAAAAATTTAACTCTTTTGTTGAAAAAATCGTTTTTTGTTGTTAAAATGTCAACTATTACATTTTTCGTTGAAAAATCGTCTTGTTGAAAATTCAACTGTTCTAGAAAAATTCGTGTTTTTGGCTTAATCTTTTTTTGTTTTGAAAATGTGACCATTTGGTTTAAAATTCTTTTTAAGGTTGAAGGTTCAACTGTTTTATTGGAAATACAACTATTTTGTTAAAAATTCGTCTCTTTAGTTGAAAATTCATTTTGTCAGGTAAAAAATTCAATTCGTTGGTTAAAAATTCAAGTATTTTGTTGAAAATTCAAGTATTTTGTTAAAAAAATCATCTTTTTTGGTCGAAAATTCAAATGTTTTATTGAGCAATCATCTCTTTAGGCAGTATATTTGTCCTTTTGGATTGAAATTTCATCTTTGTTGGTTGAACATTCAACTGTTTTTGGTTGAAGTTTAATCTCTTTTTTTTTCTAAAATTTGACAATTTGGTTGAAAATTCATCTTTTTAGGTCGAAAATGGAACAATTTGTTTAAAAATTCAACTATTTTATTGCATATTTAACTATTTTGTTAAAAGGTCATCTTTTTTGGTCGAAAATTTAATTTTGTTGTTGAAAATTCGTCCTTTTGGATTAAAAATTAATCTTTTATGGTAGAAAAGTAATCTTTTTTGGTTTAAATAAATAAATAAATTTGATGTTTTTTAATTTTAATCTGAAATTGTTCTATTCAATTTATAAAAGATTCTATTTTTAAAATGTTACACGATGAAAAATCTACTCTTTGAATATTAATGGTCAGGGAAAGTTCAAAATGCCACGTATTAGATAATTTACTGAATTTCGACCCTGGATTCAGAATTTTTTTCATTGCCCTTGATCCAAAGGGATTTTCCAAGAGAAATTGCAGTGAAGAATGACGATTCCAAAAGGCTCTCAATAAATTAAATCTAGCTAAGAATAAAAAATGGTCAAAGCGGAGAACCAAAGGGGTCTATCATGGATAATTAAATCCAGTCTGGTTAATGGTTTACACTCCACCACAAACCACCAGATTTTCCAACCGAATCCATCCTGGCCATGTGGTAATTCATCCCAAGCAGAAACAATCAACTAGGGCCAATTCTGTCGCTTCTGAGTCCACTGAGTCTACATACTCTATAATCTAAAATCTACACTCGACATTCTACAAAATCCAGTTTTGAGGCAGCGAAACTCCTAACCGGAACATGTCAAAGTGCACGAGTTGCTATGGGGAAGCTCCAATCAGCCAGTTCGATCGATAGACCGTCGTCATGGATGGTCGTCGGGAACCTGGACTCCACTCGGGTCGAAGACCGTGAAAACTGTCGGATTCGGATTCCTAACTTTTTATTGGATGTGTCTGATTTGCCTAATTTTCCTTAACTACGGCTGTACAGGCGAACGAACCACCGTTTGAATAATTTATATAAAGAGAGGAGTGAGAAAGAGTCTGTCCTGGGGAGGTGTGATAACAATTTGTACCTCAGACTTTTTACGAGGACAGACATCCAGGGTCCGGATGTGCGGAACAATGTTTCCCAACATAAGCAAATGATGTTATTGTGTTGATTAGGGTATTAATTAATTTTTTTATTTTTACTATTAAATTAGTGTCGACTACTGGTCTAATATTTAGAGAAACGAGAAAAAATCTGCCTCAGCCCGGATTTGAACCAGGAACACCACTATTCATGAGTGGAGCGTTAAGAATTGGTTAACGCTCCACTCATGGATAGTGGCGTTCCTGGCTCAAATCCGGGCTGAGGCCGATTTTTTCTCGTTTCTTCAAGTATTAGACTAGTAATGGATACTGTAAATAATATTTAACATCAAAAATTAAAGTTTTCCAATTTATAGGGATCGAATTGTGCGACTTCTTCGACTTTTTTAAAACTTCTTTCGACTTTTTTGAAAAAATGCGACTAATCGACTTTTTCCCGTTTTTCTCAGAAGATTATTATACTTAGTTTCAATTTTAATCACAATGAAACTTTTGAAATAGAAAACTAGAAAAATTTTTACTATTAAATCGAGAACCTTAAAAATTAAATACAGTCGAATCTGGATTTAGTGTCAGTTTTGGGTCTGTCCCTGACATTAAATCTAGATTCACGGAATGTAAACAGTCAGGGATGTATGAACCGTTTCCTGTGGATTTCACTGCGTGGTAAAAAATAGTTTGAAAATTGTTTTTCTAATATGGAGACAAGGCTGGAAATGAAGAAGAAAGTTTACTGTTACACGTTAAAATAAATGTGTTTCCTGCTTACGTGCTTTTAACGTTTGCGGGCCGCTGAGCATCATGTTTAAAATAAGAGCTTTCTCTTGAATAACACTTAACAGCTTGAGGTTGAAACTCCCAATGCCTGAAATCTATCGAACCTCTCTTTTTATCATGTGAGATAGACAAGAAGGCGCAATCGAATTCGAAACGATGGTTTCGAGATCATTCTCTCTCTCCGTATATCCGATACTTCTTCTTCTTTGTGTTCTTTGTCGAATACCCCTGTTACGTATCTACGACAGCGCCACTAATTTGGAACTATTCAGAAGAAATTTGAAATTGAAATAAATATTAACAACAAGTGTCATAGTGAATAATTAATTTTAAACCGTGGAATAACATTTTTGATTGGAATGAATTGATATTAATTGCTCTTATTCATTAACACTGCTCCTATAACTTTGAAATACTACTTCGCGATAAATATTCGCGTGTCAGACGGCGCTGTTAGCAAGGTCAAAGACAGGCTGATTTGATCGGACGAAATAATCCGATCAATCCAATTGGCTTCAGTTGGCTTTAGACATCAAAGCCTTTCTGTTGGTCGACGCGAGCTCGCCATCGCGCTTATTCGCTATGTGAATGCATCTGTCTCCCGCTTTGAGTGAACTACTGCAATGTCAAGACGCACTGGCACAGGTTTCAACAGATCGGGTAAATCTTTTGTAATTACTTGAACGTATTCGTCGCTAGATTTTACAATAGGTTCTAACATTGAGTGATCTGTGTCTTTCCATCGTTTGTACGTGACATTAGCAACGCAATTTTATTCAAATAATTCCTGTGACTATTCTGTCACTATTATTATACCAGCGCAGTTTTTGCAATCATGTGAATAGCAATCAGATTTTGGTTTCCCACATACCATGGTGCGTGAAATGTCCTTATACGATCCGAGAATGTCAGTTCCAGGTTGTCGATCTGCAAGCTCTTTCAGTCGTGCACCACCTATCATCAGTTTTATATTTTGGTGTATTTTGCACGCACAAACTGAATGTGTTGAGTATACTAGTCCGAGACTGCAGCGCCGCAATGGTTCATTACGTAATGCCAATGCCTGCTGCACGCCTATAGCTGCTGCGCGGCACAAGCATTCGACTGTAATGCCGCACTTTAAATAACTCGCGAACCAGATGAGTGTCCATCAAGTATTGGAAATATTGCAATTTTAAAAAAAATCGACCTGAAATTTTAAAATGGTGTAGCTCCCAGAATTTTCAAAATTGTCTAAAATCCTTTGGCCAAAAAGCATTACCATAGAGTACTACAAAAGCACTTTCATTCAAATCCATGAAATGGATAACATGATTCATATTTGTGACGTGGAGAGCATCAGCAACTCATTGTTAACTTGTTTGTAATTTTAAAATTAAACTTGAATGTTCGTACAGAAACGAAAAATAGAGAAAGGATATGCAATATCGACCAGATGATACATTGAGTCGAGTTGAGGTTATTTTTACTATTTGTAATTCAAAATAAATAATAAAAACGGGGTAAGTAAGATAAGCAATTGATCCGTAATCAACATTTAAATTTATATTTATTTTCGGTTACTTTAACTCAAATTTCGTTATGAATTTTCAATCGTTTTGTCAGATGTATTAGTGTCAATATAATATCAAAATTAATAACCCTGTTCCGTTCTTTTGACAGGTAAAAGTCTTCATCCGATTTTAGTTAACGATAGCTATCTTTGTTTCTTTGGAAATGTTCAAAAATCTTAATTTTTTGATTTTATGAAGTATGTATTGTTAATGACATAACCCATTGAATATCACAATCTTTTGGATACGCCTTTCTTCTAGAAAAAATATAATAAAATCTGAAATATTCTCAACCATCTCCAAAGAAAAAAGAAGGAGCTATTGCATCATACATTTAGTTTGGATATAATTGAAGGCTTCTTTAGCGTCACAAGAAAATACAAGAACACAGTAAAAAAAATGATCAAAATGATACCGAATTCAATATCATTTTGATATGCCACAAAAATGATATCGAAATCAAGAACATTTTGATCGATCAGAATGAATGACCGACTTCTGAGATCATAATGATCTGATTCGGGATCATGTATCAAGTCAAACAAAGATGGCCGACGTTCTTAGAGTACGTTAGCTCATATACGAGCTTTTTATGGTTTCTAATCGTGCGGTGTACGTGAAAAGTTGAAAAATTAACAAAAGCTGATATTGGAAAATATGCTCCGTTAAGTGGAATTGTCACTTGCGTGCGCTTAGATAAATTTTTTAGGATATGTCGT
>JAWWEA010000115.1:55471091-55484611 GCA_035222095.1 Andricus quercuspetiolicola | reverse complement strand
CGTAGATGGAATACCGAACATGGTCATTCATTTTGTAAATGTACAGAGTTAAGAATGGATTAAAGTGCAATTTGTTTTACAGCCCTCGAATTTCATTTTCATTCCATTCTATCCATTTTTCGACATCTCGAAGTCTCTTTTTGATTTCCCTATATTTACAAATTAAGTCAGTAAATTTATATCTAATACATTGTGTTAATCTCTCGTTATGATTGAAGATTAAAACCAATTAAATTACAGAACAATTGAGAAATCACATCCCTGTTCTTGAATCGGTTTTACATGGTTTTCAAAAAGTAGCAACACATCCAATTTTTTAATTTTATGATACGTCCTAAATAATATTTTATTTTGATTTGCTCTAAATATGAAGATTCATTCTATAAATTTAGTGTATAAATCCGTTTCTTATTGTAAGTATTCGCGTTTCTATTCTATCTCAACTTGCACATTATCGTCCGATAAATACATATAAATATAAAACATACCTGTCCTACAGATATACGAAACTATACACGGAATCTTTAATAAATACATATTTTCAAAAAACAATGTCAACAATCTGCAAAAAGGTGAAAAAAGTATTAAAGCCCGTGGATGGAATTCAAGGCTGTAAGAACTTGACAAATGCATTTTTCATCCGGTAACTGATGCTCTAAAGCTTTGAAAATCTTCAGAATTATTTATAATGTTAAGTGACTCGTCAAGTATCTAAATAAAATCAAAGTCCCAATTTTTCTGAGGAATAAGTACATAACTTTGCATTGCAAATTAGAAGCTCCCAAAATAAAATTCCTAATCTTAAGTTATAACTAAATAATTAAAAAGTTTAGACTTGTAGACATATAAAAACATGCAAAAATGTTAATTTAAGCGTCCAAGATTGAAAATGTTCTTATTCACATTGGACGAAATTATACAATCTCCTATTTAGAGTTCAATTTTTGAAAATTTTGAATAACCTTTACAAAAAAAAATTTCCTTTAAATTATTTTAAAAATAATTACCAGAATTAATCTTGAAAAGCTTAAGATTGAAAAATGTTGAATATTATAATATTTGGAATTAAGTTTTTCAAGTCTGAAACACTTAAACCTGAAAACCTTGAAAATATAACATTTTTCAATTGGAAATGTTCAGAATTAAACGATTTCAAATTCAAATTTTTCAACTCTACAATGTCAAATTTTAAATTGATTTTTTCTCGAAATTAGACCATTTTTCATTCTTAAAGCTTAGAATTGAATACCCAATTGGAAATTTTAGCATTCAAAGTTTCAAAAAATTGAAATTCACAGGGTTTAATGTTTAAATATTGAACAATAAAAGAAATTTGATCATAAGAACTGCAGTTAAAAAAAAATCAAAATTAGATGTTTCGCAAAGTAGCTTAAAATTTAATAATTTTAAATTGAAGAATCCAAAAGTTCGAAAAATCAGATTCAATGTTCAGAATTTAAGCAAAAACCTAAACATCAAATGAAAGTTAAACGCTAAAAATGGTAAAATTGTAAACAATAGAAACTAATGAATATTTCATTTGACGTTTAAGATTGAAAAATTAAAAATTTGGAAACTTTCATAATTAAAAATTTGAAATAGGTTTTTCGAAAATTTTAAATAATATTTGCCGCTCACAAATAAATAAATCTAAATTGTAAATAAAACACGGTGAACACAAAATTGAACCTTTCGAACTAGAAAGTGTTTCTAATCTTCTAAATAAAAACCCACATTAAAAAATTGTAAAATTTCACAAATTTCAAAACAGGAGGCGTTTAAAACTCAAAACTTAAAAAAGTCTTAATTAAAGTCGTTAAAATATAAACAAGTTCTTGAATTTTAAAATTACACAATTTGAAATTGTGAATATTAATTTAAATTAGCATCATAGTAATTTTAACAATTCAAATTTCAGTTTGATGTTATGTACTCCTCGAATTTGGTGCAATTGTGCGCGCAACATTACAACCTAAATTACCAAATTCAAATCCTAACTAATAATAAAACCAGACATTCATTCACTTCAAGTCCAGTCTTTTGACTTAAATTAAAAACAAGTTATTTGAATTAAAAGATCATAAAAAAGGATATTCTTAACTTGAGCTAAAAAACTAGACTTTATTAAATATTATTACTATCAAGATTTCCATCTTTCGCACACACCACTCTATTGCAAATAAACGTCGCAACTAAATAGTGCTTTGAATTTATGATTACGACTAGAAGATTCATTATTAATAATATTGGATACGATAGAATATACTTCTTCAAAGTCATCGGAACAAACTCCCATCTTTCAAATATTCGTCTTTAAAAATGCTCGATTGCTTGCACGCTCGTTCTTTTAACAAACTCATTTTTCTTTTTAACTTGATATGGCCGATTCTGAATAATGATGTAATTGAAATAAATAAGTACCGAAGATTGCCTCACAAAAAAAATTGTGGGTAAAAAAAAGCAGTTGAATTTAATTAAGGTCCACATTTGTAAGAATATGGAAGACGTCATAAACAAAAAACGAACACAAATATTTCTTCCTGTCGTATGAAAGAATCATGCTAAAATTTAAAACTATTAGAAATTGATAGCTGGCATTTCCCACAGCTTTTATCACAGTCGTAATAAAATTCGAATACAAATTGTATACGACGGATTTCGATATTATAACAAACACTGCGTAAGTTATAAACGCTTAATCGAAGACTTACTGACAAAAGCGTTTGCTGCCAATTTGGAAATTTGAGTCGACTGGCCACTGATTGACAGCAAAAATTAAAACTCGAAATTTATGATTCATAAATTGGTAAAGGATGTCCTTCGGAATTGAAGACCCACCTGTCAAGATTTATCAACTGTCGAGTGTCGTCAAAAAGAAGGTATAAGTATTTTAAAGTTTCGGCTAACCAGAAGCTCTCAGTCATGTCCTTGGGACGAGTATTTTGTACATTTCGTACATTTCCAATACTCGTGTATCCATTTTCTACTTTGGTATAATTCTCAAACGCCTGAAACATTCAAGAATTTAGAATTGAGAAAATTAAAAGCTTAACTGCAAAATTCTTGGAAATTAACAAAACATTTAACGATAAAATGTGAACAGCACTCTTTTGATTGTCTTCATTAAAATTTAAAAAGCCAAACTAAAAAGAGAGGAAAGAACAAGAGGCGACCTCGAAATCCCTTTTCTTCTTTTTTTCTCGTCTTTTTTATCTTTATGTTTCTTGATTCACAGACAAAAAACCAAGCACCAACGTTTCGGTGTTCATTCAACACGCTTTTCAGGACAATATAAATAAATTTTTCAACATTGAAATTGAGCACCGAAAAGTTTGTAGAATTTTTTGTAAATGTTTTTTTTATTTTCACTTAAAAAACATAAGAATAAAAAAGAAGGAAGGGGACTTGCCGGCTGCCTTCTTTTTCTTTCTTCTTTTTTAATTTTATTTTGTCATATTTTTAATTTAGAATATTGGGCGTCACAGAGGAATTTAAATTTTGATTTATTTTGAATTTAATTTATTAAATTTCAAATTAAAAGCTGTTTTTTATTTTTCTACTTCTAAGGGGATAATTTTAAATAATCACCTGGAATATTTGCCAACCCCATTGCTGGTAAGTCTTGTTTCCAGTGAAGTAATACATGTAATAGAGACTTTCTATTAATTCTGGTCGCAAAAGATTGTGAGCGTCGTTTGATTTAACGTACATGTCCTTTTGATTATCGTCCACAGAATTCTGAAAAAATTAGACAAAAGATACAGAAAAATATATATAAATAATAACAATCGCGTAAATGAAATGTACGTAAAACTATTCTTGTTTTTATTTTAATAAGTATCAACTTTATGAAACGTGACAGTAGAGGAATTTTTTTCAATTTAAGTGCTTCAAAGTTTACTTTATTTTACAAAATTGAAGCTTGATTAAACTTGATTACTTTAATAAAATAATAGGTCGACTTCAAGTTTTAATTTCATGAGAAAAATTTCTTATTGAATTTATTATTTATTGAATTAAAGTATTTTTTTGACAATTTTTAATAAGCTTAGCTCATATAATTTTTGGACTCTCAAAATCAATAAAAATTGAAATAACAATAAATTTATGTCTGAAAAATGGAGAAATAGGAGACGAGTTTGAAAAACATCTAGTTTAAAATGTAATCTAGAGTTCACGAAGCTGACTTATGATTACCAGCACATTGAAGTAAGTGATTTCCGCGGCGAGGAATGTTGGCTGGATGGCGTAAGTTTCGTAACAAGTGTTAACCAATTCGGTTGCAAAATCCATATGCTCTGAAGGCAAACCATTATGAACTCCGAGAGCTAAAGTTCCTCCCAAATAACATACGAGATGGTCCTAAAAAGTAACATAATTATAATTAAATTAATCATTTATAGAATTATATACATATTTATTTTTTGTTCTAGAGGATCAGAGTCTTAATAAAAAAAGGTACCATCTTAGGTTTCATTTCTCTAGTTGCGCCAACGAGTTCGGCGATGAAAAGATATTTTTTTATGGCTGTTCTTTTTACGAGATGCTTTTGCGTTCCAGCAATTCCCATCAAGTAGTCATCTCTTAAACTGAAAGACAATTATTTAGATTATAATTATCATAAATAATAGTTATAGAAATTTTAGTTTCCAATTCAAAGCAAACTCACTAATTAATAGTTTTTCCAGTCTGAAGCCATTGTTTCAATAAATATTCATAATAACTATCGCCTCGTGCTCCCAAAGTTATCGTGGAATATTCCCTGAACATTCCTGTATTTGCGTTGATGAAAATCGGGACTAAACCATCATATTTTTCTAGTCGATGAACATGCTCTGATACTCTGGCAGCAGCAGCCTGTAAAAAGAACAGAAGTTCGATTTCTTTCTTATTCCTCCATTTTAAATTAACAAAAAAAATTAAGAGGATTGTCACAGAATTTTTCCAACTCCAAGAGGAATTTTAAGTTTCTTTTGCGTACATTTTCATTTGTAGAAAAATATCCTTCACTGAATTATAAAAACATTTAAGATAAAAACATATTTCTTTCAGTAGATTTGATAATAGGTATTTAAATCACCTACGATCATAGATATTTTATTCTAAACTTTTAACTTTTATATTTAGACATTATTTGTAATCGGATAAGTATTAAAAACAATTTAAATTAAATTAAATTTTTAATCAGTGACTGGCCGTTTTATTTTATCACCACAAAATATTTTAGAAAATTAAATAAACTTTCGATCAACTTTTTTCTGGACATTTAAAACTGATTTTGAAGGTTAATTGATTACTTAAATATTGTTGACCAAATTTTACTAATTTTCCTCATTCTACGAATAAACCTCCATTTTCCAACAATATACCTATTTCGTAAATATTACCCTATTTTTTAAAAATGACTGGTTGTTACATTTTATTTAATAATATACCATTTCTCTAGTAACATTAAATTCTACTAAAATTAAATTAAAATAAAAAACAAATACAGTCAGTAAAAATTAAAAGGATCTAAAAGATCGAGAATCAAGTTTCAATCAAATTAAAAAAAAAAAATAAACGACACTAAGTTTTTAATAGACGTCCTTGGGAACATAAACTTTACTTTGACCCATTTCTGAATTTAGAAACACATGTGTGCACTTTTAGAGGGTGAAATGTTAAATTCTTTCAAATTCGGATAGTCTTTTAGTCAAATTTGCTGGGATTTTCTGGTTTTCTGAACCCTGTGGCAACTCTCTAATAATTAGACAAACATAAATCTTACCTCGAATCGCGGTTGTCCTGAGCTTCGACTCAAATCCCGAAATTCTAACTGAATGGAAGTAACTTCACTAGTGCTACTGTCTGGCCCCCATTTAGGGCTGTGTGCACTTCTTGTGCCTAAATTAACGTCCGAATATGGAACGTCAGATCTGGTAGAAAATGCCGGCAGCATTCGATCGCCAAGATCAGCCTGAAATAAAAATTTTGAACGTCACCACTTGCTTATTTATCAAATTACATTATTTATTATAAATCTTAATTAAAAATGCAACGTACTGCTTTGTCTAGAAAGAGCTTATCACCAGATAAATGATAAGCTGACAGTAAACCACCGAGTACTCTAATAGTAACTTCAAATAAATTTACGTCCCTGTTCAATGTGAACACTAAATTATTTTCTACCCATTCTCGTGCTTCCTTGAATTCTGAAAAAGACCAATGCATTCTATTTTACCACTTTAAATTTAAAATGAAAAGCAGTTTGATGTCAAATGGTATTAATTTTGAATGAAATTTGTTTTCACCTTAGCACACGCATCAGTTATTAATAGAATTATAAAATAATGTGATTCTAAATATATTACAAACTGCAACCAATTTCAGGTAAAAATTGTTGCAAAATTTTTAATTTAAACCATTCTAAGAACAATTCTACCTTTAAAGACTGCTCAATCAAGAGCTGAAAATTGGAAGATTTGCAAAATTATAAATATCAAAAATTACAGTAGAGAGTTGTCCGGCGGATTTTTGAGTTAATAAATCTAAATAATAATTCAAGATTTTTTTAATTTTAAGAGCTCAACATTACAAAAATTAAAAAACTATAAATAAAATATAAAAAATTACAACAAAGGTCGTTGGCTTCTGAAAAAAATACAAATAACTGAAGAATTCTGATTTGCGCAATTTTTAATTGTAGGCCTTTAAGTAGAAACAAAGATAAACAAACCTGAAAGATACATAAAATATTTTCAATTATGATCAATTCAAAATGGAAGTTTAAACAAATGGAAAATTTAAAAATCAAGCAATTTTTAATCGTAAAAGTTTGAGAATTTTCAAATAAAAATCTAAAAAATGTACATCTTTTAAATTGTATGCATTTAAAGTAAATTTTTGTTGAAATCTTGAAAATGTAAACAATGTGAAATTGAAGAATTAGGAAGAGTACAATTTTTAAGCATTAAAAATCGGAATATTATGTATCCCTCCTTTTAATTACTTATTTGTACTTTTATTAATAAATTAAATATCTTACCTTCATTTAAACCCATTATGTACAAAGTATCTAAAGAATCCACAATTGTAAGACCCAGACTAAACCATTCGTGATATCCTTTCGATATCGGTTTAACATTATCGTGACCCCAAGCATATTTCTTGTATCCAGCCCAGGAATGCTTGAAGGCTTTGATCACAGCTTTTTGTCTCTCATTTTGAGGACCTAATAAAAGAATTTTTTTTAATTTCCAATTTACAAAGGAATTATTGAATCAAACTAACTAAGCATTCAGTGATTTGTTAGAACCAGAGTTGGGTGGCAACTTGTTACAAGTAACCAAGTTACTGAAAAGTTACGTTATTTGTAACTTTTAGGGTAACTTCGTTACTATTTTAAAAAGTAACTTGTAACGTAACTTAGTTACGATTTTCACAGTGACTTGGAACCTTAATTTTAGTTACTTTAAAGTTATTTTGTTTTTTTTATATATATCTCCTATTAAGAGAGATTTATGAGTCAATTATGAATAGAAAATTACATATTCTCTTTTCGTTCAGAATTCAGCTATTTTGTTGAAAATTCATCTTTTTTTGGTTGAAATAATATCAAATATTATATTTTCAGTTGAGAATTAATCTAATTTGGTTAAAAGTTTAACTACGTCATTAAAAATTAATTAATTTTGTTAAAAATTCAACTATTTCGGTCGAAAGTTCAACTATTTTAGTATTTGGTTGAAAAGTAACTTTCTTGTTGAAAATTCATATTGTCGTTTTGAAAATGCAACTTTTTTGTAGAAAATTCGTCTTTTTGGCTTGAAAATTCAACAATCTATGGGACAATTTTTTTCTTTCTTAATTCCAAATTTGCGTTTTTTGTTTCAATATATATCTCTTTTGATAAAAAAATCTCATCTTGTTGGGTTGAAAATACAACTATTTGGTGGAAAATTAATCTAATTTGGTTGAAGTTTCCGCTATTTTGTTGATAATTCGTCTTTTTTGGTGGAATTCAACTGTGTTTGATTTCAAATTAAAATCTTTTTTGGTTGAAATAATATTTACTATTATATTTTTCGTTGAGAATACATCTAATTTGGTTGAAAATTTATGTATTTTGTTAACAGTTCAACTATTTTGGTAGAAAGTTCAACTAGTTAGTTGAAAAATAATAAACATTTTTGTTGAAAATTCAACTCTTCTGTTGAAAAGAGTTGGTATTAGTTTGAAAATCACCTCTCTTGGTAAAAAAAATTTCCGTAGAGTGTTCAACTATTTTCTTGAAAATACATATTTTTTATGGAAAATTTAACTAGTTGGTTGAAATTTGAACTATTTTGTGAAAAAATCAGTTGTTGGGATGAAGATTCATAACTTTCATTGAAAATTCATCTCTTTGGTTAAAAATATAACTATTTTGTTTCAAATTCTTTTTTTTTTTTTATTGGAAAATTCAAATATTTTGTTAGAGAATTCCATTTTGGCTGAAAATTATGTTTTTTTATGAAGATTAACATTTTTGGTGGAAATTAACATTTTTTATGAAAAATGATATCTTTTATGTGAAAATTCAACTTTAGTTGGAAATTAATTTTTTTGTTAAAAATTAACTTTATTGATGGAACTTAATATTTTCGGTATGAATACTCAACTATTTGATTGAAAATTAATTTTTTTGTTGAAAATTAACTTTTTTGATGAAAATTATTATTTTCGGTATGAAAATTCAACTATTTGATGGTAAATTAACTTTTTTGTTGAAAATTAACTTTTTTGATGAAACTTAATATTTTTGGTAAGAAACTTCAACTATTTGTTTGAAAATTAAGTTTTTTGTTAAAAATTAACTTTTTTGGTGAAATTTAATATTTTCGGTATGAAAACTCAACTATTTGGTTGAAAATTAATTTTTTTGTTGAAAATGAACTTTCTTGATGAAAATTAATATTTTTGATATGGAAATTCAACTATTTGGTTGAAAATAAACTTTTTTGTTGAAAATTAACTTTTTTTATGGAAATTAATATCTTTGGTATGAAAATCCAACTATTTGATTAAAACTTAATTTTTTTGTTGAAAATTAATATTTTTGGTAAGAAAATTCAACTATTTAGTTGAAAATGAAGTTTTTTGGTGAAACTTAGCATTTTCGGTATGAAAATTCAACTTTTTGGTTAAAAATGAACTTTTTTGATGAAAATTAACTTTTTTGTTCAAAATTAATTTTTTTAATGATAATTAATATTTTTGGTATGAAAATTTAACTATTTGGTTGAAGATTATCTTTTTTGCTGAAAATTAACTTTTTTGATGAAAATTAATATTTATGGTAAGAAAATTTAACTGTTTGGTTGAAAATTAGGTTTTTTGTTAAAAATTAATTTAATTAATTAATTAATTAATCAAATTAAAAAATTAATATATATATATATATAACTAATAATATAAGAAAACTCCACTTTCTTTATTTTACACAATATATTTAAAAAATTCGTTTTATGCAGGAAAAATCGTGTTGGTGGCTATGATTATTTTTTTTTGTAAATTTGAATTTTCTATTTTTGTAGGACTTTTAAAAATAAACAAACTTTTTCTCAGAATTTTGTCAAATTTGTCGTGATTTGTAAGAAAAACACGAAAATTAAATTTTCCACCAAAAAATTCTCTTGCCCAGAAAAATAGTTCGGCTGGCATGAAACTCACATCAGGGTATCTTTCTTATAGAAGCACAAATTTAAAAAAAAATACTCATAACTTGGCGGAAATTTTTTTTCTCAAGTAGAAACAATAGTTTTGCCCAATCTCTTGAAATCTTGTGAATCTTTCGACATTTTTGTGGAATATTTGAAACCTTTTGGCATTTTTATTATTTGAAATATTTCTAAAATAGTGAATTTATTCACGCACAAAAGTTCGGCATTCTTTCTCAAAAAGAAAAAAAAAATAATAATAGAGAAGAAAGAGAACAAATTTTATGAAATCTTTTCTTAAATCTCTGGGATTGTTTTGAAATCTTATTTCGAAATCTTCGAAATTTTGAAATCTGTCGTACACAATCAAAAGTATCGCAATCATTGTTAGAAATTCTTACCTTCATTTTAGGAAACATGCGTCGGTAGTTTTATATTCAGTTACGTTATTCGTAAAATGAAAATAAAATTAGAAAAATTCAGTTACTTTAACGAAAAATTCATATTTTTTTAAAAATTGCAATTATGTAAATTTCTAAACTTTCAGTTCAAAATTACTAAAGTTTCCGATATACTTGTATCTGAACATTCCAAAATTTATGACGGAAAAATTATAAGTTTCAGGTATTTGAATTTTTATTTAGTTGCGCTTAATAACAATTTACGATATTCTTCTTTCGCATTTTTATGATAAATTTGGGAAACAGTTACCGTAAATTAGTTGAATTTTATGCTTTGTAATTTGAGGATAAATTTTGTGAAAAATTCTCATCGGAATTGAAATTTCATCAAATTTTTTAGATGCAGTGACTTTTAAAGCATGTGAAATTTCAGATAGTTTTCTACTACTACTTTATACTGATAATTAGATATTTATATAAATTTTTTACACAATTTATTATTGTTTTTAGCAATTTTCTCTTAGAATAGAGTTAGAAAGTCACGATTTTTTCAAAAATTTTCCACTTTTTATCCAATTTTCTATTAGAGTGAGATACTACTTAGTTAATGTAACAAACGTAATTGTTCAAACAATTCATTATTGTTGTTAATAATATTCTCTTAGAATAATGCTAGAAAATTAAAGCTTTTTAAAAAATTTTCCACTTTTTGTCTAATTTTTAATTATAGTGAGGTAAATAATTAAAGTTAACAAATTTATTGTTCAAACAATTTATTATTGTCAAAAAATATCTTCTCCTCTAGTGATGCTGAATAGTTACGGTTTTTTGTTTTAAATTTTCCACTTTTTGTCAACTTTTCACTTACTTAGTAAAATAATAATTAATACAAGTTAACAAACATAATTGTTTGAGCAATTTATTATTGTTTATAACTATCTTTCCTGAAATAATCGCTAGAAAGTTGCGGTTTTTTTGATTTGTTTTTAACTTTTTGTCAACTTTGTACTTAGTGAGTTAATAATTGATGCAAGTTAGGAACAAATAATAAATATTAATATTAATTTAAATAAAAAGGCTCCCAGTGACTACTTCAAGAAAAGTTTACATTTAATATGATCCATATTGAAAATTTAAAGAATACTTATAATATCTATTTTATTTCAGAAAAATATATTCACAAAAAAGAAAGAGATTGTTTCAAATATGATTCTTTCTCATTATTGTTTATTATTTGGTCATAACTAGAAAAACAAATTAAACTTAAACATTTCAGAAAGAACCGCAACTTTCTAGCACTTATCTAAGAGAAGATAGTTATAAACAATAATAAATTGTTTAAACAACTATTTTTGTGAACGTGAATTAATTATTACTTCACTAAGTGAAAAGTGGACAATAAGCTAAAAATTTCGGGGAAAAAACGCAACTATCTGGCTTCAATGTAGATTAAGACAGTTATAAACAATAATAATTCCTTTAAATAATTATTTTTTCTAAACTTAATTAATTATTAAGTTCCTTTGAATGAAAAATAGACAAGTAGTTAAAAAGTTCAGAAAAAACCGCAACTTTCTACCATTAAGCAAAGATAATATTATTAAAAAATAATAATAAATTGTTCAAAAAATTATTTTTGTCAACATTAATTAGCCATTACCTCACTTTAATTGAAAATTGGACAAAAAGTGGAAATTTTTTTCAAAAACCGCGACCTTCTATCTCTATTCTAATAGAAAATTGCTAAAAACAATAATAAATTGTTTAAAAAGTTTATGTAAACATCTAATTATTAGTACAAAGTAGTGTTTTATGTATTGGAAACAATTTGCATTAAGAAAAACCTCAAAAAAGTCATAATTATCGCCAAAAACTCGTAAAACCCATTTTTTCACTTACGGAGTTTTTTGGGACCCTATAAAACAGACTTATAGGGGTGATATTTTTAAAAAGTAATATTTTATTCTTATTCTATAGCTAATTGTGAAGAGAAATGTTGAGTTTCAACTCGATTTAGCTAATATTGACGATTCTGAATAATATTGACCAAAACATATTTTTTTCTTATGAGAAATACGTGTTAAACTTCATGGGGTTTGCGCCACTAAATATCATTTTTTTTAAACAAAAAAAAATGGATTTATTTTTGTATGGACTCAAACAAATTTCTGAGCGATATGCATAAAAATCCGAAAAAAATTTTTTTAATGCATTTTTGGACCACCCTATTGTATGCGATTCAATAAAAAAAAGTTTTTTGCATAATTTCCAAAAGTTAAAAATTCAGTAAAAAATTTTTTGTTTAAATTTCTTTCCATTATTTTTTATTAATAAAAACAGTACATATAAAGAATTTGCCATAATTTATGAACCAGTAGTACATTTTTTAAAATTTTCAAATCAAAAAAGAGAACAGAAGATATTAAACGATAAAAAAAATTCCACTTATTTCGGATTTGAAATAATTTAGGTTGTCCAGCGACCTTGTAAACCTTGAAAACCTGGAATTCTCCTTTATTTTTTTTTCAAACTTGAAAACCTGAAAATCTCTTTGAATTTTTCATAAAAACCTTGAATTTGAAGTGTTTTTATTTTGCTTTTAAAACAGTTATTTTATTAAAATGTGAAGAGTAACTTAAATCTTTCAGTTTATTATGATAGAAACATCTCATTTAGAAGAAATCTTAGTACTGAAAAGTTTTTTTATTTATCAAGATATAATTTATCTTTTGTTTATTACAGAATAAATAGAGAGATTTCGAGGCACTTTTTGTAGACAGTACCAATTGTTTTATAGGTTGCAATGAACAGACTTTAATATTGTGAATAATTCTATAAGTTTATAGTTTCTTCTCTGCTAATATACAATATTAAACTATATATTTTTGTTGTGATATTCAATTCACAAATTATAAAAATAATTAGTTAAAAATTTCGATGTTAATTCAGTTTTAGAATTACGGCTATACAATGAATTTTTTGAGGGGTTGACCACTCGGTTTTTGAGTTTACACCAGATTTCAAAAGGTTACGAAATATTTCTAAAGATTTGAAAAGATTTTTGAATATTTCAAAGATTTTAAAATATTTAAAAGGATTTTGAGTAGTTCACGAAGATTTCATGGATTTCAGAAATTTAAAAAAGGCGTGAACACCAGATTCCAAAGATTTCACAAAGATTTTGAAACTTTCAACAGATTTTGAGGATTTCAAAAATTTGAAAAAGGGTACAGTATATCAGATTTCAAAATATTTCAGAGATATCGAACATTTTTTCAAAGATTTTAGATGCTTTGAAGAGAAACCAAGGATTTTAAAGATTTTTAAAAGGGTATAGTAAACCAGATTTCTAAGCTCTCAAGACATTGCAAAGAGTGGAAACGATTTCAAAATATTTAGAAGATTTCAAAAGACTTCACAAAGATTTCAAAGATTTCAC